>JAPEVW010000157.1:0-384000 GCA_027921565.1 Artemia sinica | reverse complement strand
CTTAAGTAGAATTTTAGAAATTTTTGAGTTTTGGGGAGGGGGATTTCAAAAACATCTTCCCATGACATAACTTGTCTTCTAAAGTCAATTCTGATGTTTGTAGCACTCTATCAATTAGTGCTTCAGAAATATTTAAAAAGCTTCATGAGCGCATGGACCTATAAAAATAAAAACATCTTCTCATAACATAATTTGGCCTCTAAAAACAATTTGGATTTTTTTTACTGGTCTATCTCTTGTCAAATCCTTTCCCTAATTAATAAAGTTTAAATGGCTTATCAACACAGAGTTGTCTTTTACCCCATGGCATCTGCATGCTACTGTTAAAGGGGTTATGATAAGCAAAGTTGTGACATGACAAATGGGTTCCATAAGCAATGTCAGCTAGATAGTAAATAAGTTGAAGGGATGGACTGTTAAATGAAAATAGGATTTTGGAATATATTTTAATGAACAAGGTTAAAAGCTGAAGTTGTGTAAGGTAAGCAGTGATTTATAATTATGATAGTAATATAGGATGAAATGTGAGCTAAAACAACTAGTAATGTGCAGTAATTTACCATTATATAGAGGGGGGAGGAGTGGAGGTAAGTACTTCAAATTACCTTCCCGGGACATACCTTAGAATGTAGATCCATCCCTGAAAGTTTCATTTTCCTAACCCAACCCCTTTCCAAGATAGCAAAAAGTAACTAAAGTCGAATTTTACCTTCCCATAGGCCTACCTTACATGTAAATCTTCCTGACCTGATCGAAAACAAACATATAAATAATAAGCTTATTATAACGGCACATACTTAAGTGTATACCAATGGTTCAAATCTTAAGTACACTTCAATGGATTTACCTTTGCAGTGAGCCTACCAAACTAACCTCACTTTAAAGTCTTAAATTTGATGCCAACTTTCTGAACAGGGTTGCCGCCAGAGCAACAAATTTCGTAACGTCCAACTCTTAAAAACGTAACTCTTGATAGGAGAGTCTCTTTTCAAGGCAGAGTGCCTTAATTTCGCTATCAAGAGCGGTACTTACAGGGGGGATGGAACATTTTTTGCCTGTATAATTTGAAAAATATATTTTTACGTAATATCATTAAATCTTCCCTCCATATTTTAAAAGGTGCCTAAAAAGTATACAATAATAACAATTCATGCTTCTTTACCTTCAGGAAATTCCTATTTATTCAACTGCAAGTGCTGCTTCCAGTTTACCTGCACAACAGAAAGACCCCCCCCCCCCGATGCGTGTATAAAAACCCAGGCTACTATTTGCATATCTTGTTGTTTTTAATTGCCATTATTGGTGTTTTAAACCAAAAGCTGATGAGTAATACGTACAAAATAAAAGGCAAATCAATAAACACAGGACACTTGAGTTTTTAAGAAAAGAAGAAAACCAACTAGATTCTTTTTATTTTTAAATTTTAATAAAAACGATCTTAATAAATCCAGCTTCTTAAAAAACCCAAAAAATCATTTTAATCACTCCCTTCCCGTCTAATATTTTATATTGGCTCAGTTTCAGTCTCACCTCCTCTAGCTTCAAATTCTTATCGTTCGAACATTAAGATTTAAGCAATTCCGAGTGAGAGAGTTTTTGTTCTGTTTTTATTCTTCTTCTTCTAATTCACAGCAGGCGGGCTATTCAGTTGGTACTATTTAGCCCTCTTCTTTTTGCTTCACTCTGTGGGCTTTTATTTTATCGAACAAAAAGTATTATAATCGTTGTCTTCAGTTCCTATACGAAACAACAGTTATTTTGCATAATAAGCATTTTTCCGTTTGTAATTTGATTCGTAAATCCCAACCAAAAGAAAGTCAGAAATGAAAAAAGAGTTCACACAACTCAACCAGAAGAATGTTGCCCTAAAGCTGTGTTGATGGGTCTCACAAGTCCAGGCACGTACAAAGAATTTTTAGGGGAGGGGGTCACACAATAAAAAAAATTAAACTCATTATCAAAATGAACTACAAAGTAGAGAATTTTTTTTCTCAAGAATATATGAATATAAGTGAACACGAGGGGCGCAAAAAGCATTGGGTGTTTTACATAACATAAACACCAAATTTATCTAGGATTTAAATGCATAAACAGAAAAAGTTGATGAGTTGAGGAATACAAATAAAAAGATCAAATTATGCAGAAACGAATCGATTTAAGGCCCCGAATTTTCACTTATATTTAATATTTTCAAATTTTTAATCTTCCAATTTAAAAAAAAATATAATATCTCATGTAAGATTACAACATAAGTTAACACAGCCTCAGGATGTGCTCTTACCGTTGTGCTATACTGATAAAAGTGGGAAGTAAAAGAAAATTCAAATGTGGTTGAAAAATAGTTCACAAATTAAAAAAAAATTGTGTGACAAAGAAATAAAAGGAAGATGGAACAAAAAGATCAGTGAGTTAATAAAAATGAACTGGAAGTGATTTAATTAAGAAAATTAAGGGGGATAATAAAAAACATATAATTTCATAAAGAAATGCCGATAAATTTACGTTTTCAGGGGGCTAGGGCCCCAGTCCAGCCTGCGTGGTCCCTATGAATCAGTTTTTAAGTAAACTGTAAACCTACCCTATACAGATACAAGACTATTATCTTCTTCATAAAAATGGACATTACTCTAGTTGTCGTTTTCTAAAGCCAAATATCTAGTGATTATCCTCTTCTGAAGAAAACATTCTAAACACACAAGCAGTACCATTAAATTATTTATTTTATAATATTTCCAAATATCATGGCCTCTTTTCCGAAAATACACCCACCCCCCTGATGGTCCGGGATATAGCCCTAGGAATATATTTAAAAAAATTGACCAATAAGATTCTTACTTTACAATATGAAAGAACAAGAAAGAATGTCATCACAAGATTCGCCACAACGATGAAATGTGTTTACACAGTTATATATGGGACCGCAGATGGGGAGAGGGGTATAATGTCAAAAAAGAGACCATAATATTTGGAAAAATTTTAGCATAAAATTGAAAATTCCGGCTCAACTAACCCACTCTCCTCCTCAATGCTTAAATATAACCAAAAAATGGCTCATTTTTACAGTTTCATATATTTTGTCAATACCAGCTGTTCATAATCCCATATAAAAAGAGCAACTTTTGTATATAACCCGACATTATGTCAAAACAATCAGAAGGGGGGATGAGGTTGTTACGGAAAGAATAATACATATATCATCGGTACTAGTCAATTAGCTGATACACACGCAAGATAGATGCTAAAGGAAACTAATCAAACGGGTATCAGTCAGTAGAGAATTGGATCGCAAAGCGTGGTTTGTCATTGCGTTTACAGTATTTAAACTATTGTTTTTTGGGGTTTAGGGGGGAAAAGTACCTAGGTTAGGCTACGTATTTAATATATACTATGCTTTACCCCCCCCCCTCTAATGTGCAAATATATAGCCCAAATTTGGTTCTAAATTTTTATATTTTCATCATATTTTGTTTCATTTCATTAGCATTAAATAATGAAACTAGTTCCTTCTCCATATAATTTGAGTATGACTGTTAACAGAACAAGATTCAAAGTCAAACGATGAAATTGAAAGTTGGTGAGGTGACTAACTGACTATTATCACTTGTCACTAAACGAATGATAATCGTAGGCTCATGAGAGAGAATGTTATCTTAACTTACAATGCAAGTAAGCGAAGTGGGTATTTTCTCATCCTAATAACTGAGTGATTTCTTGATAAGATTAAATGACCGCGATGTGAAAAATTGTCGATACTCATGTCAGTGTAATTAAAATGGGAACAGCAGATTTTTCCACGGGGGGAAAAATAGATTACTCAGAAAATGTGAAACTTCCTCATTATTCAAAAGCGTAACATAATTGTAACATAAATTCAAAAACGTAACAAAAATGTAACGTTTGTAGGACCGTAACGTAAAACGTACCGTTTTATTTAAAACGGACCAAAAATGGTACGAACGTAACCTTGGCGGCAACCCTGTTTCTGAAACGAAATGTTGAAAAAGCTACGTTTGCACAAAACCCAAATCGGACTCGCTTCCGATCCTATTAAATGAAAAAAAAACAAGTTTTTTTTTAACTGAAAGTAAGGAGCGACATTAAAACTTAAAACAAACAGAAATTATTCCGTATATGAAAGGGGATGTCCCCTCCTCAACGCCTCGCTCTTTACGCTAAAGTTTTTTATTGTTTTAAAAAATAGAGTTGTGAGAAAGAGTCAAACTTCAGCGTAAAGAGCGAGGCGTTGAGGAGGGGACAGCACACTTTTAGAGTTTTTTAGAGTTTCGGTTACTATTGAGCCGGGTCGCTCATTACTTACAGTTCATTACCACGAACTGTCTGAAAAGAAGCAAGAGACAAGTTGCGAGACATCAGTATTTTAAAGTGGTCAGTATCTCATCAGTATTTGAAATGGCTTCTTTCAGGAAATCTGGTGAACGCATAACTGCTTTCTTTCGGTTATCTTAGTCTGAAGAGGCCTAAATGAGGACAAGGTTTCACACTGGTGGATTCTTCCATCGATGCAGTATATCTACTAGACATACTTAAGCCCCGTCTTTAAGCCACGGTTTTCACTTTTGGAAAATTTAAATTTGGATTGCCACTAGAGTTTGCTAAGTTTGTTTGTCAGAAGGCTAATTGCATCAATAGTTCCACTTATAACAATGTTATGAGTCATAACAATCTTTATATACAATTTAACTCATTGCCAACACTTACAATATGTCATTTATATGATTATCTTGTTTTCTCATGAGCTTTATCAGTTCGATTTAGAGCCCCAAAAACGTAATCCCCATCTACCTTCATTGCCGCTCCTGACCAGTGACCACTTTACGTGACCTCATAGATAAGTTTATGTTGTACACACGCAGCACATCCTGGTAGTTTCCTGGCTCAATGTGCACTGTAAAAGCATCACTGGTGTTTAGTACTCATCGTTTCATAAAGCAACGAAAAAAAAGTACTTATGGTGTATCTGAACCTTGCTGTTATGCTATTACCTTAAATCGGAGCTTGAAGTGAATCTGAAGATTTCCTCCACGATGACCTCTGTAAGTTGTTTGATGTGGTTACTTTTTACATTTGGGTTGGGGACTAAATAGCTTCCCAGTATCATATGAACTTTTGCTGTAGCCATTCTTTGTCGAAATTTCACATGAATGCACCCGTCGAATCAGCAGCCACTGTATCTTTAGAGAGCTGATTCCACAAATTTGTTACTTACAGGCTGAAGAAAAGTCTTCTTTTTCGGATTGAGGAGTGTTTCTTGAAGGTTTTCATGGAATGCCCTCTATTCACAAAACGTTCCAGGGGGGGGGGGAGAGGAGACAAGAAAAAATATTTTGAAAATAATTTTTTGTGCTATATTCATGTCGCCACGTTTCCTCTGTTATGTGAAAATAGGAAGATTCAAATGACATAAACGCTCTTCGTATGGTATTTATTTGAGGCCTTCAATTATTTTGGTTTCTCTCAGTTGCACTCTTTCTAGTATTTCTTTGTCCTTCTTGAAGTAGGGTGACGCAGGGACATTCCAACCTCTAGGCACGTGCGAACTAGTGCCTTTTCATAAATAATTTTCATCCGCGTCATAAATACTTTTGGGATTCTGCTGGAGATAGTTCTTTTGATCATTCCGAGAGATTGGAGGGCACACGATGATATGAATTTTTCATGGATGCTGAACTTAAGTTGACGATCAATAATGACTCCAAAATCGCTTTCTTCAGAAACCACAGAGAGGGTTCAATTTGGGAATATTGGGTAGAACAGTTCCACCCTATATTCCCAAATAGAGTGAAAAACTGAAAAGGGTAGAACAGTTCTACCTTATATTCCCAAATTTTATGACATACTGAAAAGAATCCCAAAAAAGAACATAACCTTAATGTCACTTTCAAAAATTCAAATACAATACTGAGCTTTTTCAACAGCAGCAAAGACAAAACCAGCTTCATTCCGGGTAGTGGTTTTTATAGAATACCCTGTTCTTGTGGCTGTTTTTATATTGATATAACCCAACAGCAATTAGGGGAGAGGTAATCGAACACAGGTCCTCAGTCAACAAAGCCATGGGGCTACACCAAAGGCCTGAGACTTTTGATTCCTCTTTGACTTAACATGTATATTACAACCCATATCATTCATTTTGTTTGATAATATCTCCATTATTGTCTTTGTTAAAGGTCTCATGCAAGTTTTCAAGGAGGCAGTTGAAATCCAAAAGCACATTTACCTAAAGGTCGCCCTCGATAGAGACACTGGAAAAACTTTTCTAAGCCCCATTTACAATGAACTTATTAATTCCGATCGTTTTTATATTCGTCCGACAAAATATACTCCGCAATCTAATAGAGTCTTTGATAATACACGATTTGGCAAGCAAATAGCCTTTAAGAATGCTTTGCATAAAATGAAATTGTGAAATGCATTTCAGTTTAGTATTTTTTTTTTATTCAGTTACCCTTTCATCGTTACTTCGAAAGGGTCCTTATTTTAGTTTCAGTGTTTATTTTGAGGTTTCGTTTTTATATCGTCTTTTGGACTCCTATCTGCGCTTTATGTATTATTCTGCACTAATGAAGATTGAGTGGAGGTCTCAACCAAAATATTTGTATATTTTTTTTTGCTGTTATTCACTGGTTGTTACTGTCCTTGTTTCTCTCTTCTTTGCGATTTTTTGTTTAGGCATAATTAGCCAGTGTGGTCTCAGAAAATGTTTATACAGCCGTACCTCAGACAAAAATATAAACTCCAAGACATTTGAACTACAAATGTGAAAAGACTTCCCATCCCTGCAAATTTGCAGTCTGTAAATGTACTCCCGCAACCTATCTTCTTCTTTGCTCCCAGTGTAGACATCAAAAAGGACAATCATCAACCGTTCTCGCGAAATCCGTGAATATATTCGGTTTGACGGTGCCGCATCAAAGGCCAAGCGTGATAAACGTGAAGCTCCCATAGATGCACTTTCAAAAAGTGCATATGCACTTTCATAGATGCACATGCACTTTCATTTTTGAGACTTTCAAAAAGAAGTCACCAGTGCTACGTTATTTTTTTTTTTTTTAGTTTTCACGCATATCGGAAGTATTTTGAATACTTTAACTATGTTAATTTAATTTTTAGCATATAAAAAGAAGTATTTTGATACTAATAGTTCCCAGGTTAGAATTATAGCAGAACTTGTGTACTTTTCAAAAAGTATTTACACTCAGCTTCACGTTCCTTTTTTCCTTGTCAATGCGTGCAGCTTAAACAAGCTCTTAGCAACTGCTGTCAGAGCCAAAGCCATTGCAAAAACACTTGCATAATAAAGGGTGATGCGTCATAAACTTATCATTTGCTTTTGTTTTTTTTTGTGGTTGTTGTCGATTTTTCCCCGGCCACTATGTATGGAAGGAATAGTCGTAGAAACTTGAAATTAGACGAAAAAAAACGCAAAATTAATTGTTCTAGTGGCTTTTTTAGAGGTCAGTAAGGGTTGGAAGGCCTGAAACTTTTATGGAGTGTTGAGGGTGAGGGATTTCATACATTATATTGGTGGTAAAGATTGGGAGTGGGAAGGAGAGTAAATATGTTTATAAGACTGGAGAAATCTGGTTGGGGGGGGGGGGGTGTGGAAACACGGGAAGTGTCAGATGATTTGTCCCCAGCTACACATTGTACTCCTAGCCGAAGGCAGTGAATCATGAGATCGGTACTTGCGCAACGCCGGCCTTTGGTCAGCATGCGAAAAAGTTTCAGATTTTTAAAGAGTCTTTCTTTTACGGTGTAATAGCAAAGTGAATTGAAAAGAACAATGTATTCTGAGCCTCTTCAAATTAAGGGTCTACAACACCTTACCGGAATGGATAGGGTGGTCATATCACAAATTTTAGTGATAGTTCACGTGTTCTGTGAGCTTAAGATTTTAATCTGGAGGATGGGGGGGGGGGTGTAAAAGGCAAATGTTTTCAATAAAATAACCCAAAATACATTGTTTTTTTCGTGCTACAACTCAATCTTTTTAGATGAAGGAACTCTTATAAAAACACATAAAGCTAAACCGAAACGAGTTAAGGCTTAATGTGAGATTTACAATCAGGGTAAAAAAACCTCGGTAAGTCCCAGTTAACGTTGTATTTGTTAACTGCATCAAATTAGGAAGCCTTGCAGAAATTTTGTAGACTCACCCGGACTGATATTGTCATTAAAACTATACATAAAATTTAAATTGTACATATTTTAAGGTATTTTTCTCAAAAAATTTAATTTTTTGAAAGAAAATTTAAACAGCATTCAATAAATTGGTTCTTAACAAATTACAATTGGAAGCAGTATTACGTAGGCTTATAGTGGTAAAAGCAACACTAATTGAAAAACGAACAAATTAACTTCAATTGCACTAAACATACTTTTGAAAGAAAAATAAATAGTAATGCCAGTTTAAAACCAGCACGTATAGAGTTAGGAATTTAGCTTGAAAGGATAAAAAACTATTGTAAATCTGTAAATGAGACTTAAAAAACCTTAGTTATTGCTTTGGTAAGACCTAAACCCAAAGAAATTGTCATTAGAACTAAACAAAAATAATCAATTTTTTTTCTATTACACCGCAGTCTCATTAATTATATTCATTTGTGGGTTATAAATAAATGAATAAATAAAAGCGAAATTTATGTTGAGGTCAAACCTCCGTCAGACATAAATTACGTCAATAAGGATTCAGTGACTATAGGGATTGCTTCAAAGACCTCAAATTAACGTTTAAAAATTTTGAGTGAAAGGCCTAAATAATTTCTTAGACCACACTGCTTTTCCATTAAAAAAAAAAAAATTTAAACAAGAAAAACGGGTTTTAAATTTCTATAAAGCAGTGAAATACAAAACAATTAATTATACACAAATACTCCGAATATTTCGGCCCCACGTCCGGGAGCCTTTCTCAACGGAAAAAAAAATATAAAATGAAACAAAAAAAAATTTCTCTTTTAAAAAAACTTAACTTACATCAAAATAAAACATACTAAACACATAAAGAGAAAGAAAAAAAACAAAAGAAAAAAATATAAATAAATAAGAAACAAAACTCACATATTAAATAAACACTTCCATGCACTGAATGTCAATAATGATTCAACTCGCCTCCTCACAGTATATAAATTGAAATCTATCAAAAATGAAGAATATATTTATACTTAGACCAAAACAATAAAAGGTCAACTAACCCCCCGGCCCATAACCCCTAATTAAATTTCACAAGTTCATCAACCAATTTATGAATTATAAATTGAACGGATTCGTTTGGTTGCAAGCTTAGCTGCAGTTCGTTTACTTTTCCCATCATTTAACCCATTCTGACCTTTGTTCGCAAGGTCATCTTTCGTTTCAGAACTATTATTAAAATCAGTACTGGTTGAATATCTTGCCTGCATTTTAATTAAACTATTATAAATTGAATTGATCCTAAATTCCCCTTCATCTTTATTGATACTAGTACCCCCATATATTATCTTTTTTATTTCTATAATTTCCCTGAAGCTTTGTAAAAGTCCTACAGACGTATCTACTATTTTTGTTTGATCAAATAAAATACTGTGATGAGGAAAATTATAAAGATGTTCTGCAACAGCTGACTCAAACGTTTCTGGTGTTTTGTTTTGTTTTAGAGCGCAATCTATTGCATTCTTGTGTTGTTGTAGCCTATTTTCTAAAGTTTGTTGCGTTCTTCCCACATAAAATTTACCACAAGAACATGGAATTTTGTAAACTCCCTTTTGCAAATTTCTCGGTACCTTGTCTTTCCCTTTATTTAACAACGAGCTTATATTATGTCCTGATTTAAATGCTGTATTTATATTATGTTTTTTTAATTCTCTTCTTAATTTTTGTGATAAAATTGGGATAAAAGGCAAAGTTATGTAATTTGTTTCTTGATTTGACCCATCTTCTTCTAATATTTTTGGTTCCGTCAACTTTTTTTTTCCTTTTTTCAATTATTTGAGAAATCATATTTTCCGGATAGCCATTACCTATTAGAATATCCTTAATAAAAATTAGTTCATTTCTTATGTATCCTGGTGATGCTAATTTTAATACCCTATCAACTAAAGAAATAACCACACCCCTTTTTACCTGGATCGGATGATTGATGTGAAAGACAAATAACGGTTGTTATTAGTCGGTTTACGGTAAATTGAAAATGCTAGTTCGTTATTATTTCTATGGATCAAAATATCTAGAAACGGTAACTTATTCTCTGTTTCCTTTTCAATTGTAAAAATTAATTCTCCTCCCAAATTATTTAAATGTTCCAAAAAACCTTCAATTTCTGATTCCCCGTAATTCCAAATAACTAAAATATCATCCATATATCTGCCCCAAAATTTAGGTTTTAAAAAATATGTTTCTATAGCTAAATTTTCAACATACTCTACATAAATATTTGCTAATAAAGGACTTAAAGGCCCTCCCATTGCTAAACCCCTAATTTGATGGTAAAAATTATCTCTAAACGTGAAATAGTTAGTATATCTGCTAGTTATTCTGACTAAATTTAATATAGTTTCCAGTTCAATTCCCGAAGATAATTCTTCTATCTCATTTTTTCGTTCCTCAAGTTTTTTGGATAAAATACTAAACGATTTATCAAAAGGAATATACGTATACATGGATTTTATATCAAAACTGAACAATCTAGATTCTTCTGATATTTCTACACTTATAAGTTTATCTTTTAAAAATTCCGAGTTTTTTATATACGAATTTTGGAGATATAATAATGGTTTAAGTGTCATTGCTGCCCATTTCTCGATTTTTACCGTTGGTGAATTGGTTGTTGAAACAATAGGTCTTAAGGGGATGCCTGTTTTATGTATTTTTGGCAAACCATATATTCTAGGGCTAACTGATCCCCTTGGAAAGAACTTGTGATACATCTGGGGTGTGATACTTCCATTTGTTTTAAGGTCTTCTAAATCTTTTCTTAATCTTTTAGCATACAATTCAGTTGGGTCCGAGTTAAGTTTTTTATATGTTGAAGTATCACTTAGAATTGTTTCTATTTTACTATCATAATCATCTTTTTCTAGGATTACTACTGTATTGCTCTTATCCGCTTTCGTTATTATTAGAGAATCATCTTTTTTTAAATCTTTTAAAACTTTAATATCTTTGTTCTTAACTTTTTCTTGATAACTACCAAAATCTGTTAAAATATTCACTACCCTTAGTCTTAACTCATCTACATTATTTATATCTTTTGGAAACTTATGAATCCCTGTTTCAATCTTTGAAATAATTTCCTCTATCGGTACATTTTTAGGATTTAGTCCAAATTTTATACCTCTTTCAAGGATTTCCTTTTGTTCTTTGGTTAACTCCTTTTTGCTTAAATTAATCACCCCAGGGCCTGGGAAATAATTAGGCTTATACATTGATAGTTTTTGTTTTTCTTTTTCCCTTTTTAACTGCAAAAATTTTTGGTTTAGTCTTTCCCTAGATAATCTTAGAACATGTTCAAAAGAATTTTTAAAGATTGATATAATTTGTTGGAAATCATTTGTATTAAGAAAATTACCAAGGCTATGTTTTAAAAAATCTATTTCTTTTACAACTTGTGATCTCTGGAAACGTTTATCTTTCAGCACATGGTTTAAGTTTAGTAAATTTACCTTTCTCGTGTGCTTTTCTTCATTATATGTATTTAAATGATAATTAAAACAAAACGATTTTGGAATTAGTTTATTTACTTTGCACTTTTCTAAAAACTTTTGTTGTGTAATTATATTGGCATGTTTTTTTGCTAAATTCAAAAATAATAAAATTGAATTGGTCTTTTGCCACCCGTAGGCTAGACGTAAATAATTTCTTAGACCACACTGCTTTTCCATTTAAAAAAAAAAAATTTAAACAAGAAAAACGGGTTTTAAATTTCTATAAAGCAGTGAAATACAAAACAATTAATTATACACAAATACTCCGAATATTTCGGCCCCACGTCCGGGAGCCTTTCTCAACGGAAAAAAAAATATATAAAATGAAACAAAAAAAAAATTTCTTTTAAAAAAACTTAACTTACATCAAAATAAAACATACTAAACACATAAAGAGAAAGAAAAAAACAAAAGAAAAAAATATAAATAAATAAGAAACAAAACTCACATATTAAATAAACACTTCCATGCACTGAATGTCAATAATGATTCAACTCGCCTCCTCACAGTATATAAATTGAAATCTATCAAAAATGAAGAATATATTTATACTTAGACCAAAACAATAAAAGGTCAACTAACCCCCCGGCCCATAACCCCTAATTAAATTTCACAAGTTCATCAACCAATTTATGAATTATAAATTGAACGGATTCGTTTGGTTGCAAGCTTAGCTGCAGTTCGTTTACTTTTCCCATCATTTAACCCATTCTGACCTTTGTTCGCAAGGTCATCTTTCGTTTCAGAACTATTATTAAAATCAGTACTGGTTGAATATCTTGCCTGCATTTTAATTAAACTATTATAAATTGAATTGATCCTAAATTCCCCTTCATCTTTATTGATACTAGTACCCCCATATATTATCTTTTTTATTTCTATAATTTCCCTGAAGCTTTGTAAAAGTCCTACAGACGTATCTACTATTTTTGTTTGATCAAATAAAATACTGTGATGAGGAAAATTATAAAGATGTTCTGCAACAGCTGACTCAAACGTTTCTGGTGTTTTGTTTTGTTTTAGAGCGCAATCTATTGCATTCTTGTGTTGTTGTAGCCTATTTTCTAAAGTTTGTTGCGTTCTTCCCACATAAAATTTACCACAAGAACATGGAATTTTGTAAACTCCCTTTTGCAAATTTCTCGGTACCTTGTCTTTCCCTTTATTTAACAACGAGCTTATATTATGTCCTGATTTAAATGCTGTATTTATATTATGTTTTTTTAATTCTCTTCTTAATTTTTGTGATAAAATTGGGATAAAAGGCAAAGTTATGTAATTTGTTTCTTGATTTGACCCATCTTCTTCTAATATTTTTGGTTCCGTCAACTTTTTTTTCCTTTTTTCAATTATTTGAGAAAATCATATTTTCCGGATAGCCATTACCTATTAGAATATCCTTAATAAAAATTAGTTCATTTCTTATGTATCCTGGTGATGCTAATTTTAATACCCTATCAACTAAAGAAATAACCACACCCCTTTTTACCTGGATCGGATGATTTGATGTGAAAGACAAATAACGGTTGTTATTAGTCGGTTTACGGTAAATTGAAAATGCTAGTTCGTTATTATTTCTATGGATCAAAATATCTAGAAACGGTAACTTATTCTCTGTTTCCTTTTCAATTGTAAAAATTAATTCTCCTCCCAAATTATTTAAATGTTCCAAAAAACCTTCAATTTCTGATTCCCCGTAATTCCAAATAACTAAAATATCATCCATATATCTGCCCCAAAATTTAGGTTTTAAAAAATATGTTTCTATAGCTAAATTTTCAACATACTCTACATAAATATTTGCTAACAACGGACTTAAAGGCCCTCCCATTGCTAAACCCCTAATTTGATGGTAAAAATTATCTCTAAACGTGAAATAGTTAGTATATCTGCTAGTTATTCTGACTAAATTTAATATAGTTTCCAGTTCAATTCCCGAAGATAATTCTTCTATCTCATTTTTTCGTTCCTCAAGTTTTTGGATAAAATACTAAACGATTTATCAAAAGGAATATACGTATACATGGATTTTATATCAAAACTGAACAATCTAGATTCTTCTGATATTTCTACACTTATAAGTTTATCTTTTAAAAATTCCGAGTTTTTTATATACGAATTTTGGAGATATAATAATGGTTTAAGTGTCATTGCTGCCCATTTCTCGATTTTTACCGTTGGTGAATTGGTTGTTGAAACAATAGGTCTTAAGGGGATGCCTGTTTTATGTATTTTTGGCAAACCATATATTCTAGGGCTAACTGATCCCCTTGGAAAGAACTTGTGATACATCTGGGGTGTGATACTTCCATTTGTTTTAAGGTCTTCTAAATCTTTTCTTAATCTTTTAGCATACAATTCAGTTGGGTCCGAGTTAAGTTTTTTATATGTTGAAGTATCACTTAGAATTGTTTCTATTTTACTATCATAATCATCTTTTTCTAGGATTACTACTGTATTGCTCTTATCCGCTTTCGTTATTATTAGAGAATCATCTTTTTTAAATCTTTTAAAACTTTAATATCTTTGTTCTTAACTTTTTCTTGATAACTACCAAAATCTGTTAAAATATTCACTACCCTTAGTCTTAACTCATCTACATTATTTATATCTTTTGGAAACTTATGAATCCCTGTTTCAATCTTTGAAATAATTTCCTCTATCGGTACATTTTTAGGATTTAGTCCAAATTTTATACCTCTTTCAAGGATTTCCTTTTGTTCTTTGGTTAACTCCTTTTTGCTTAAATTAATCACCCCAGGGCCTGGGAAATAATTAGGCTTATACATTGATAGTTTTTGTTTTTCTTTTTCCCTTTTTAACTGCAAAAATTTTTGGTTTAGTCTTTCCCTAGATAATCTTAGAACATGTTCAAAAGAATTTTAAAGATTGATATAATTTGTTGGAAATCATTTGTATTAAGAAAATTACCAAGGCTATGTTTTAAAAAATCTATTTCTTTTACAACTTGTGATCTCTGGAAACGTTTATCTTTCAGCACATGGTTTAAGTTTAGTAAATTTACCTTTCTCGTGTGCTTTTCTTCATTATATGTATTTAAATGATAATTAAAACAAAACGATTTTGGAATTAGTTTATTTACTTTGCACTTTTCTAAAAACTTTTGTTGTGTAATTATATTGGCATGTTTTTTTGCTAAATTCAAAAATAATAAAATTGAATTGGTCTTTTGCCACCCGTAGGCTAGACGTAAATAATTTCTTAGACCACACTGCTTTTCCATTTAAAAAAAAAAAATTTTAAACAAGAAAAACGGGTTTTAATTTCTATAAAGCAGTGAAATACAAAACAATTAATTATACACAAATACTCCGAATATTTCGGCCCCACGTCCGGGAGCCTTTCTCAACGGAAAAAAAAAATATAAAATGAAACAAAAAAAAAATTTCTTTTTAAAAAAAACTTAACTTACATCAAAATAAACATACTAAACACATAAAGAGAAAGAAAAAAACAAAAGAAAAAAATATAAATAAATAAGAAACAAAACTCACATATTAAATAAACACTTCCATGCACTGAATGTCAATAATGATTCAACTCGCCTCCTCACAGTATATAAATTGAAATCTATCAAAAATGAAGAATATATTTATACTTAGACCAAAACAATAAAAGGTCAACTAACCCCCCGGCCCATAACCCCTAATTAAATTTCACAAGTTCATCAACCAATTTATGAATTATAAATTGAACGGATTCGTTTGGTTGCAAGCTTAGCTGCAGTTCGTTTACTTTTCCCATCATTTAACCCATTCTGACCTTTGTTCGCAAGGTCATCTTTCGTTTCAGAACTATTATTAAAATCAGTACTGGTTGAATATCTTGCCTGCATTTTAATTAAACTATTATAAATTGAATTGATCCTAAATTCCCCTTCATCTTTATTGATACTAGTACCCCCATATATTATCTTTTTTATTTCTATAATTTCCCTGAAGCTTTGTAAAAGTCCTACAGACGTATATACTATTTTTGTTTGATCAAATAAAATACTGTGATGAGGAAAATTATAAAGATGTTCTGCAACAGCTGACTCAAACGTTTCTGGTGTTTTGTTTTGTTTTAGAGCGCAATCTATTGCATTCTTGTGTTGTTGTAGCCTATTTTCTAAAGTTTGTTGCGTTCTTCCCACATAAAATTTACCACAAGAACATGGAATTTTGTAAACTCCCTTTTGCAAATTTCTCGGTACCTTGTCTTTCCCTTTATTTAACAACGAGCTTATATTATGTCCTGATTTAAATGCTGTATTTATATTATGTTTTTTTAATTCTCTTCTTAATTTTTGTGATAAAATTGGGATAAAAGGCAAAGTTATGTAATTTGTTTCTTGATTTGACCCATCTTCTTCTAATATTTTTGGTTCCGTCAACTTTTTTTTCCTTTTTTCAATTATTTGAGAAATCATATTTTCCGGATAGCCATTACCTATTAGAATATCCTTAATAAAAATTAGTTCATTTCTTATGTATCCTGGTGATGCTAATTTTAATACCCTATCAACTAAAGAAATAACCACACCCCTTTTTACCTGGATCGGATGATTTGATGTGAAAGACAAATAACGGTTGTTATTAGTCGGTTTACGGTAAATTGAAAATGCTAGTTCGTTATTATTCCTATGGATCAAAATATCTAGAAACGGTAACTTATTCTCTGTTTCCTTTTCAATTGTAAAAATTAATTCTCCTCCCAAATTATTTAAATGTTCCAAAAAACCTTCAATTTCTGATTCCCCGTAATTCCAAATAACTAAAATATCATCCATATATCTGCCCCAAAATTTAGGTTTTAAAAAATATGTTTCTATAGCTAAATTTTCAACCTACTCTACATAAATATTTGCTAACAACGGACTTAAAGTCCCTCCCATTGCTAAACCCCAAATTTGATGGTAAAAATTATCTCTAAACGTGAAATAGTTAGTATATCTGCTAGTTATTCTGACTAAATTTAATATAGTTTCCAGTTCAATTCCCGAAGATAATTCTTCTATCTCATTTTTTCGTTCCTCAAGTTTTTTGGATAAAATACTAAACGATTTATCAAAAGGAATATACGTATACATGGATTTTATATCAAAACTGAACAATCTAGATTCTTCTGATATTTCTACACTTATAAGTTTATCTTTTAAAAATTCCGAGTTTTTTATATACGAATTTTGGAGATATAATAATGGTTTAAGTGTCATTGCTGCCCATTTCTCGATTTTTACCGTTGGTGAATTGGTTGTTGAAACAATAGGTCTTAAGGGGATGCCTGTTTTATGTATTTTTGGCAAACCATATATTCTAGGGCTAACTGATCCCCTTGGAAAGAACTTGTGATACATCTGGGGTGTGATACTTCCATTTGTTTTAAGGTCTTCTAAATCTTTTCTTAATCTTTTAGCATACAATTCAGTTGGGTCCGAGTTAAGTTTTTTATATGTTGAAGTATCACTTAGAATTGTTTCTATTTTACTATCATAATCATCTTTTTCTAGGATTACTACTGTATTGCTCTTATCCGCTTTCGTTATTATTAGAGAATCATCTTTTTTAAATCTTTTAAAACTTTAATATCTTTGTTCTTAACTTTTTCTTGATAACTACCAAAATCTGTTAAAATATTCACTACCCTTAGTCTTAACTCATCTACATTATTTATATCTTTTGGAAACTTATGAATCCCTGTTTCAATCTTTGAAATAATTTCCTCTATCGGTACATTTTTAGGATTTAGTCCAAATTCTATACCTCTTTCAAGGATTTCCTTTTGTTCTTTGGTTAACTCCTTTTTGCTTAAATTAATCACCCCAGGGCCTGGGAAATAATTAGGCTTATACATTGATAGTTTTTGTTTTTCTTTTTCCCTTTTTAACTGCAAAAATTTTTGGTTTAGTCTTTCCCTAGATAATCTTAGAACATGTTCAAAAGAATTTTTAAAGATTGATATAATTTGTTGGAAATCATTTGTATTAAGAAAATTACCAAGGCTATGTTTTAAAAAATCTATTTCTTTTACAACTTGTGATCTCTGGAAACGTTTATCTTTCAGCACATGGTTTAAGTTTAGTAAATTTACCTTTCTCGTGTGCTTTTCTTCATTATATGTATTTAAATGATAATTAAAACAAAACGATTTTGGAATTAGTTTATTTACTTTGCACTTTTCTAAAAACTTTTGTTGTGTAATTATATTGGCATGTTTTTTTGCTAAATTCAAAAATAATAAAATTGAATTGGTCTTTTGCCACCCGTAGGCTAGACGTAAATAATTTCTTAGACCACACTGCTTTTCCATTTAAAAAAAAAAAATTTAAACAAGAAAAACGGGTTTTAAAACCCGTTTTTCTTGTTTAATTTTTTTTTTTTTTGAGTGAAAGGCCATGCTATTAGTTCTTATTAAGCCATTTGTAAAAGAAAATGAATGCATCATTGAAACAGGACAAACCTTCAAACAGGAGAATACGAACCATAAAAGTGCAAACCCTTTTTTTTATCAAGAAAAAAGCGAAAATGAAAATTAACAAGTAGATATAAAATGGAGATAATTTTTTTTTTTTACAAGAAGGGGTATTTTTAGACCTGACAAAAAGTCACCTAAAGTGAGAAAATTTCAGAAAAGCAAGAAGTCAGTGGACATTGGCACCTAAACCGCGTTTTGAGACACCGCGGGTCTCGACACGGGTTGGACGCGTGGAAAATGCGGGTTCTACCTCCAAACAACAGGGTTGGAACCCGCTCTACTGAAAACGCCTTACGGTGGGACTGAAGGGAAGAATTACAAAATTGTATAATATAAACTTCTAAACCGCTGTGGCCTCCAGTACACTTGAGGTTTAAGAAGAAAAGAATTAGATCAAGAAGTACAAATATATTTGTTCGTTTGTTATGTTTCAAATTTTCATTGATTTTAAATGTTTTCCGAAAAGATAATTCAAATCTTATAAGCTGTTTCTATTATTGCATTTTAACAGTATTATAAATAGTTGCATAAATTGGTCTTATTGTCAAAATTGAATTTATGCACAGTTTTCAGCACAATGACAAAGGCCCCAAAAAATTGAACAACAGATCCTAATAAACAAATTTCATCAACTATAAACCAGTTCCAGTTTCAAAAATTTGTAGCAGGGTATACGAAATACCAATAAGTCATTTCACCCCTATGATACTCCAAAAAATGTCATCAGGTATTTAAAGCCAGTCTCCATTTGGCAGATTCTGCAAATCTGCAAATTTTATTTCAATCGAGACTTCTTTTCCGGCTCCTTATTGGCAGTTTGCAGATACTGCAACCTTGGACGTTGCTTTTTCTGCAAGATGGCAAATCTGCCAAATGGAGACTGGCTTTTAGAAATCCATTGTCCTCAACTATAATCCAGTCTTCTTATCGGTTAAAACAAACCAATCACCGCAATTAAACTTCTAAATTCTGCTGATGGGTTGTGGGAAGTGCGGGTACTTGAGTCACCTTTTCCCAGCAATTTAAGACCTAAAGGCCGGCCAGTACCAATACGGATCTTCATGCTCAGTCCCGCTCTCTTCTGCACTCTCCAGAACAAATGATGAATAGCCTTCTTCTTTTTAATGACATCATTATCCAATAATAAAGACTAATCAATTAGACTCTTCTTTAGGATGTCAATAGATGCCTTGAAAATATTTCTATCTATGTGCCAAGGCAGGTTCGAATTCAGGATTGCTGTGTAGGTATTAGGAATATTAGCCATAAGGCAGAGACGTTTAAGGGGAATAGTCTCCACACTCAGTGGCTGACAATCAAATAAAAAATGCTGGATTGTTTCATCCGTTGCAAAGCAGACCCATTATAGAGGGGAGTGATATAGCTTCCAATTAAATAACATACTATTGAGACGAAGGGCACCTGATTTCAGACGGTAATATAGCACTGTGTGTAATCTAGAATGAAAAGGAGATAAAGTCAATTTACTGTGATTAACATTAGATCTTTGCCTAATAATATCACGTGAGTTGAAGTCAGAGAGAGGACCTGAATTTAACAAAGAAGACTTGGCTGCCCGTAAATCCGGCGTGTCATTATATTTGATACCTTTACAGCTTGGACATGTTGGAAATAGATCTGATTGCCTTTAGTCTGGAGGTTCAGAAGCTGTCTTCTAATGTTGAATAGGTCCTTATCATTGGCAATTCTATTAATTTTTTTGAGCAAAAGTATTGCCGATTCGGACTCAGAAAGGCAAAGAATATTCTCCTCCACAATGCTATAATTTAAGAGAACATCTAGAGCCAAGCGAGTAGCACATAATTTAGCTGACAAAATGGAAGATCCCAAAGGGAGGGTGAAAAAATGTTAAGGGTCAGTGATGGAATACATACTCCTGTTCCAGCTCTCTCACCCTGAACAGATCCATCAGAATAGATTTTCCTGTGAACTCGGGTTTGTAGTTCATTTTTAAATTTTAGCACCAATTACTGTGAACCCCGTGTTTGAACTTGGTATTAAAGTAAGTTCCAGATTTAAGAAACCTGGGCTTAAGCACGATAAGAAACACGATGGCTGAAAACGGTTGTTAGTAGACTCGTGTAGTACCAGACTTCTGAAAACGAACTGGTGCAAAGCAGGGTATTATCCTATGTTTGAATCTTGTGTCCGAAAAAGCAGCTCCAAGTACTGGCGAGCACTCGTAATGATAAATAGGGCCGTTTTTTAGCACTAAGATCTTACATCTAAGGTCTTACATCTTTCTGCAAAGATTAACGTTTTTAACTCATCTTTGTTATAAGATCTTACAGCTCACTGATGTTAGCAAAAAGTGTGAATACCACCACTATTTTGCCATATAGAACAATGATGAGAGAACTTTGATGATCTACTCATCATTGTTCTCAGGCCGCTGATCAGAGCAGAATGATGAAAGACGTTTGCACAAAAACGACCAAAGATGTAAGATCTGTGTCCAAAGATTTCACTTTTAAGCGTTTTCTTACAAAAGATTTAAGATCTTAGCACATTAATGAGTGAAAAAACGCCCCTAAAGATTACCGTTTTCAACTCATCTTTGTTCTAAGATCTTACAGCTCGCTGATGTTAGCAAAATACGCGAAAGACACCATCTTTCTGCCATATAGAACAATAGAACAATGATGAGAGAACTTTGATGATCTACTCATTATTCTTCTCAGGCCGCTGATCAGAGCAGAATGATGAAAGACGTTTACACAAAAACGACAAAAGATGTAAGGTCTTAGTTCAAAGATTTCACTTTTAAGCGTTTTCTGAAAAAAGATGTAAGATCTTAGCAAATTGATGAGTGAAAAAACGGCCCTATTGTTCTCAGACCGCTGATCAGAGCAGAATGATGAAAGACGTTTGCATAAAAACGACCAAAGATGTAAGATCTTATGGTTCGTTTACACATTGCGGAAATTCATGCGGATTTAGCAATCCGTGCGGAAATTCCGTCCGTTTTTGTGCTAGAAAAAATCTCTAGCTTCCTCAACATTTGGTCAAATCAGGACGGAATCTTGGCAAGATTTTTAAATGAATAAAACAATGAGTATGGATTATCAAAAACTACACGATCTTGTAACTTTGGTTCAAGGCTGCACCCGGTTTCTATGATCCTGCGCACCCAGGCTATAAGAAAACTAAGATAAACGGTTTCATTTGGCTCTATTGCTCAAAGATTTCAGAAGAGTGTAAGAACAAAGGTCATGCTGTTACAATAATTTGAAATCTTTGCCTTAAAACGCAGCGTTATTTTAGCCATAGTTCGAACAGAAACGGACGGATTTCCGCAATGTGTAAACGAACCATTAGTTCAAAGATTTTACTTTTATGGTTCGTTTACACATTGCGGTAATCCGTCCGTTTCCACCCTCTTCTCACATTTTTTCTAGCACGAAAACGGACGGAATTTCCGCACGGATTGCTAATCCACATGAATTTCCGCAATGTGTAAACGAACCATTAGCGTTTTCTGACAAAAGATGTGAGATCTTAGCACATTGATAAGTGAAAAAACGGCCCTAATGTATAATTATTAAATGAAAGAAATTAAGAACTAGATTATTAAATACTAATCAAAATTGTGCTACCTTTTTCAGAACAATAATTTAGTCATTTATTAATAGGATTTTAAATCTGTGACTCACCAATTTTTATCTATTTGTGCATATTTTTGTACAAAATAGTTAAGTTACCGGTAACTTGCAAAGCTAAAAATGATATCTTTCAAAACAGCATTATTCCTGTACTTAGCTACTTTTGTCTGTGCAAAAGAGAATGATATCTTAGATATTAATGAGGATAACTGGAAAGACTTGTTAAAAGGCGAATGGATGATTGAGTTGTAAGTAGCCTAACAAGCTAAGACTTCTCCAGCCAGCAGGATTGGCCTGATTGACCAGGCTAGAGCAAGATTCCCAGTAGCCTAGGCCATTGAGAGAGCTAATCACTTCCTCACATCCTCAGCAGTTAAATTGTTGGAGAATCTCTTTCATACCACCTAGAAAGTGGATTGTTTCACTAGAGGATGTGTGAAATTCTTCATATCAAGAATTTGATTTGCACAAATAGGCTAGGGTAAAAAAACAGTAGCCTATCCAATCGAGCAAAATTATGTAAAACTAAAACCCTCACACCTTGTTACCAAAGAGGAATTGAGAAAATTGGATATAGCCTATTAATGAATAGCTAAAAATCTAAGTTATGCATCAATATGGTTATTAGGCTATTAATATTAGGCCTATTTAATATCAAACACTTGAAATTGTTTGTTTAATGAATCCTAGACCTCTTTTTGGGGTAAATATCTACCAAATCATATTATTGACTTAAGCACAAAGTGAATATACCACTCAATGCCTTTTTTATGCTGATTATGAATATAATAGGCCTAATCATTTCTATTGGAAATGAATTTCAGCCCCTCCCCCCTATATATGCCAATTCACGGTATATATTTCTACATTTTGGCAAATTTTGCTTCTGATGTAAATGGGAGGTAAGTTTAAACTTTACCCCCCCCCCCCCCTAATGTAGAAATATATACCCTGAATTGGCATATATAGGGAGGGGGGGCTGAAATTCATTTCTGATAGAAATGATTATTATATTTGTAATCAGCATAAAAAAAAGGCATCAAGTGGTATATTCACTTTATGAGTAAGTCAATAATATGATTTGGTAGATATTTACCCTTTTTGGAAATACTAATTATCCTATTTTGATGTATATATCCTTTTAGTGTTTCAGTTTATTCATATATTAACAAAAAGCTCATTTTCTTCTGATTCTAGAAATGTTACTTTTTTTACTCAATATTTATTCTATAAATCACAAATATTAAATATAATTTTTCTTTTCAATTGCTTTTCAAAACAGAGACTACATTTTTCATTTATGCTGACAAATCATTAGTGAAAATTTGACCAAGAAGGCAGGGTTAATGTTACTGCCTCACATTAATCATGCTGTAGTAAAAAGGGATGGTCCATAAACCCATTGCTATGCCTATTTTTTCCAGAATGCCAAAGAAAAGTTGTCTTTCCTAAAAAGAGGTCTTTTACCCTAGTTACTATAGTTAGCCTACTGCTATTGGGTAAAATAACCAGTAGCCCAACAGATTATCACCACTTCAACAGTTGAATCACTAGAAAACTTGGCAAAATTCTACTTTAGCTACTTTTGGCTGTCTTCAATATGGATTAGGTTAGGAAAATGAAACTTTCAGGGATGGGTGTACAGGCTAAAGTATGTCCCAGGAAGGTATTTTGAAGTACCTACCTCCCCTCCTTCTCCCTCTAGAGGGTCCTGACCTTTGATGACCTATAAAAATCTGTGTTATAAAAGTGAAACCTTGCAAAATAGATCTTCTGCTTAAATAAAGTACAACAAAATTGTTTCCAGCTTCACAACTTTGCTCAATCCCAATTTATAAGGTTTTATAGATATGCAAACACATTTCCTAAATTAAGAAAAAAAAACATTGATATGGCTTAAAATTATACTCAAATAACAGGAATTGCATTTTCAAAACTAAAGCCAAAGAAAAAGAAACTTATAACTGAAAATTAATGTAAAATATTGTTTTGTCAAAATTTCAGTACCTATCATGTAGGCAAATTTCAGGACCCTCTAAAGAGAGAAGGAGTAGATGTAGGTACTTCAAAATACCTTCCCAGGACATACTTTAGCCTGTAGACCCATTCCTGAAAGTTTCATTTTCATAACCTAACTGCTTTCCAAGATAGTCAAAAGTAGCCAAAGTAGATTTTTACCCAAAGTTTTTAACACACCACCTAAAAAGTAGGGTAAGATCTTTTCACCATTGAATTTGTCTGTAGGCTACCTTCTTAATAAGTAAGGTGAAGACCACTTTTCTTTGGCATTCCAGAAAAATAGCAATGGTTTTTTTGGACCACCCCTATTTTATTATAGCATGATGCAATGTGAGGGCAGTAACAAGAACTCCACCTTGGACAAATTTTCACCAATAATTTGTTAGCATCAATTAAAAATGTGGTCTCTGTTTTGACAGGCAATTTAAAAGAAAAAATATATTTAATATTTACGATTTAAAGAATAAATATCAAGCAATAAAAGTTACATTTTTAGAATCAGAAGAAAGTCAGCTTTCTGTTAATATGTGAATAAAACTGAAACAACAAAAGGATATATTCATCAAAATAGAATAATTGGTATTTTCAAAAAGAGGTCCTTGTAGGTAAGTCAATAAACAAATAATTTCAAGTGCTTGGTCTTAAACAATTTTGATAATAACCATATTGATGCATAGCTTAGGTTTTTAGCTTTTTTCTGATATGTACAATCTTTCCCAATTCCTCTTTGGTAACAAGATGTAAGGGTTTTAGTTTTACATAATTTTGCTCAATTGGATAATGGTTTTTTACCCTATATGATTAGCTTGAATAGCCTATTTTCACCATATACTTTACAAAAATTCAAAAGATACTGATAGACAGCAATAGAGTCTAATCTTAGCTACACATCTAAAGCTTGAGCAAAATCTTTGACAATGTTGTCCAATCTTGGAAATAGGATCTGAATTAGAACCAGGCTGACAAAATTGTCCTGTCCACCAACAAATGTGTACACATAAGCTAAATTAAGATCCCAAAAACACCTAAAGTTCCAAGGCATCAACACTGCATGCTAATGCCTTGGAACTTTGGGAGGGGGGAGGGAGTCCCCCCCATGCCTTAGCTGTGCCCCTGGTTAGAATAACATATCCTAATCACAGACATAGTCAACCTTGGACAGATTTAACCTAAGACAAGTGTAAAGAAACACATAATTGTATTTGAATAGGTTATAGCCTACTGTAGGGTAATTTTGTCTAAATTCAAACATTGAAAAACCAAAAGTTTTCTATAATTTTAGTCTGCCAGTCCCAACTATCTAAACCTATATACATGTTATCCAAAATTAGGAGCCTGTTGTGTATGCATAAAAAAGATACTTTTAATCACAATATCTGTGTGAAATTAGGCACTGGCTGAGTACTGGGGTTCTTACCCTATAGTTACTCTATATGTATATAATTTCCAAGATTTGGGGCATTTGTTTAGGATACTTTTTGGGAAAATTCTAGTTTAGCTACTTTTTTTGCTATCTTGGAAAGGGTTTAGGTTATGATTAAATAGAAAAAACAGTTTTTTTTTAAGTGAAAGTAAGGAACAATGTTAAAACTTAAAACAAACAGAAATTATTCTGTATATGAAAGGGGCTGTCCCCTCCTCAACACCTCACTCTTTATGCTAAAGTTTTTTATTGTTTAAAGAATAGAGTTGTGAGAAAGTCAAACTTTAGTGTAAAGAGTGAGGCATTGAGGAGGGGACAGCCCCTTTCATGAATGCAATAATTTCTGTTCATTTTAAGTTTTAATGTTGTTCCTTACTTTCAGTTAAAAAAACTTGTTTTTTTATTTAATTTTTGAATGTTTTTGAATTGATGCAGGTTTTGATTTTGGCTCACCATACATGAATAATTAAAACAAAATTTGCATATTAATTTTACTTTTATTTGATTAAATGGCTTTCTTGAAACTTGTTTAATTTTATTTACAAATGTTTTTATTAGTAATATTAGTAAATTAGTAATAAATATACATAACTTACAAATTAACTTACATAACAAACTTCTATATTCATATATTTTTAATAAATATATTAGGGGGTTTACCCCCTAGTCAATACCTTGCTCTTTAAGCTAAAGTTCAAATTTTGTTCCAATTCTTTAAAAATGACCCCTTAATCACAAAGACCATTAAATAGAATAAATAGCTCTTAGGAAAGTACTAAAAAATTTTTGGCTTAAAGAGCAAGGTATTGACTAGGGGGTGAACCCAATCATATATGTAATATTTTTAAGTTTTGATGTTACTCCTTACTTTCAGTTGAAAAACTTGTTTTTTTTTTTATTTAATTTCTTAACTTTTTTTAAATAATGCTGGGAAATCTGGCACCCTCTTCATAGCACTGTCCCCTCCCCCATGAAAACTTGTGGGAAGATCCTCTCACATAACCCCCGAACCCACCCACCCCCCACTACCAGAAAAAATCCCCCTGGAAAACATCTGTATACTTCCCAATAACCAATACTATATGTTAACATTGGGTAAAGTTCATAACTTTCAGCCCTCCCCTTGGGGACTTTGGGGGATTAAGTCATCCTAAAAGACATAGTTATCATAATTTTGACCATGCTGAACAAAATGGCTATCTCAAAATTTTGATTGGATGACTTTGGGAAACAATGAGCGTGGGAGGGGGCCTAGTTGCCCTACATTTTTGGTCACTTAAAAAGGGTACTAGGACTTTTAATTTCCATTCCAATGAGCCCTCCCACAATATTCTAGGACCACTGGGTCAATATGATCACCCCTGAGAAAAAAAACACACATATAAACATGCACCCATGATCTTTCTTCTGGCAAAAATGCAAAATTCCACATTTTTATAGACAGGAGCTGGAAACCTCTACAGTAGGGTACTCAGATATGCTGAATATGATGGTGTGATTTTCATTAAGGTTCTATAACTTTTAGGGGGGTCCCCCTTTTTTCAAAAATCAGCCAAATTTTCTCAGATGTGTAACTTTTGATGGGTGGACTAAACATGATAAAACTTATATATTCGAAATCAGCATTAAAATCTGATTCTTTTGATATATCTATTGGTATCAAAATCCTGTTTTCTACAGTTTTGGTTACCATTGAGCCAGGTTGCTCCTTACTTACAGTTCATTACCATGAATTGTTGAGAGTTCCAGTAATGAATTCAGGGCCAAAAACATACTCTGTGAATATATTGCCAAGCTTCAATTTTAATCTTCTTCTGATTTCTAAGTCTTGGAAATTTGCCTACCTATTGAAATTTTGACTAAATAATATTTTACTTTAATTTTCAGTTGTCACTCTATATCTGTCTTTAGTTCTGAAAATACAATTCCTGTTATTTGAGTAGAATTTTAAGCCATATTGATGTTTTATTTCTTCTAAATTTAGTATATGTATTTGCTGGTCTTTGAAACCTCATTAAAAGGAACTGAGCAAAGTTGTGAAGCTGAAGACAGTTTTGTTGTACTTCATTTAAGC
The DNA here is from genome assembly GCA_027921565.1 of Artemia sinica. NCBI lineage: Eukaryota > Metazoa > Arthropoda > Branchiopoda > Anostraca > Artemiidae > Artemia > Artemia sinica. Next base: position 356,685 of record JAPEVW010000157.1, on the reverse strand, counting down.
AGTAGATCTATTTTGCAAGGTTTCACTATTATAACACAAAGATCAAAGATCACTGTCCTTGAGAGGGAGAAGGAGTGGGGGTAGGTACTTCAATATACCTTCCCTGGACATACTTTAGCCTGTAGACCCATCCCTGAAAGTATTATTTCCTAACCTAACCCCTTTCCAAGATAGTAAAAATTAGATAAACTAGAATTTTATCTGCTTTTTTGTCAGGGTACTTTTTTGCCCCACCTTTAGAATATTAGAAGCTACAGTGATGACAGTGGTCAAATATGGCTCTGAAGCATGGATGCTCTGAAAAGCGGATGAAGATTTGCTAGATGTTTTCCAGAGGAATTGTTTAAGGATTGTTCTGGGTACCTGGCTGACTGACCATATTTCAAACAATAGGCCATACAAAAAATGTGGTTCAATACCACTCTCTAGGGCTATAATGAAAGAAAGGTTGAGGTGGCTAGGGCATGTTGTGCAGATGAAGGATGACAGATTGCCAAAGATTGTTCTTTTCAGCCAACCGTCTAGGGCTAAATGGAAAGCAGGTCATCCCTGTCTGGGGTGGGAGGACGTCACAAAAGAAAGATTTAAAGGAAATGGGAACATCGTGAGTGGGTGTAAAAAGGGAGGCTTTGAATAGATTGGGTGCAGGAGGAGTGTGCATAGCTGTGTTGGCCTCAGGCGGCTTGGTGCTGTGGTGAGTTGTTAGTAGTAGTAGTATATATGATGTATCACATAAAATGGAACCTATTCTGATTAATGATACAATAGTTCTAAAGGAACTTATGTCCCTAAATGTGAATGAATCTCCTGGTCCAGGTTGCATTCATCCTTGTATCTTCCATGAATGTCAAACAGTCTTATGTCAACCTCTACTGTCTACTGTTCAAGTTATCATTAAATCTTTCCAGATTACCTCTGGATTGGAAACCAGCCAATATCATTCCAATATTAAAGAAAGGTAGAAAGGACCTTGCTGAAAATTACCAACCTATTAGCATGACATCAGTAGTTGTTAAGGTTCTTCAAAGAATAATCAATTCTGCAGTCATTAGACATCTTGAGGCAAATAATCTCTTGCACAGCTCACAGCATGGCTTTTGTTCTGGAAGATTTGTTGATACCAATCTCCTCGAATCATATGTATTGTGAGATTCAAGTGTATGAATCATACACTTGAATCTCATTGAAGTTAGTAAGACCTACTATTGATTATGGTAATGTCATATGGGGGCCTCACTATAAAACAGACTCAGCCAAGATAGAAAAAGTTCAAAGACAAGCCACAAAGCTTCTTCCAGGCTTCAAAGAGATGAGTTATGAAGAGAGGTCACAGAAACTGCAACTTCTAACACTCAAGTACAGAAGAAAAAGAGGAGACCAAATCCAGATGTACAAAATGAAAAACAAGTTGGAAAAACTCAGCTTTGAAAATTACTTTCAGCTTCCCAAAACCCAGACTACATGAGGTCACTTGGTAAGTGTTCAAACCTATGCCCTAAATAAATCAAGAGCCAATTTCTGGAGTGTAGGAGCTGTAGACAACTGGAACAGTCTCCCAGAAGGTTTTGTGAAAGCAGACACCCTCAATGCATTAAAAAATGGACTCAATCAATCCTGGAAAGAAAATATGTACACACACAACTCTTAAACATCTGACTTTATTGACTTAAAACTGTTAACACTACCATCTGTGCAAACTCCTCCAAAGTTGATATTGTGCTGGGGCTCCACTGGCCTACACTCTGGGAGACCTTTACCCATGGTTTAAATTGCAGAATTTTAGATAGCCAAGTATCAGAGAAACAAGAATTGATGAACCAACTGACAGCCATCTAGAGAGTGCCATAACAGGGATGTTTCCCTAAAGGCACTGAGGATCCTGTAAGTTAAAAATATGACCATATCACTAAGTTACTTGATACAGGGGTGCCTGCTGAAATGATTCTGCTTGACTTTTCTAAAGCTCTTGACAAAGTTTGTCACAAGTGACTTGAAATCAAATTATGTGCTGTCAAGCCTGAAGAGAAGTCCCTGCTCTGGATCCTTGATTTTCTTTATATGCAATCTCAATGTGTTCAGTTATATGATGACTCTAGTAGCCATTTTCTTTCTTTGTTTAAGCATGTTTTGAGTGGAGTTCCTCAGGGAAGTGTTTTGGGTCCTATACTTTTTATTATCTTCATCAATGATCCTCCTTCCACTATCAGCAGTAAGCTAATGCTCTTTGCTGATGACCTGATGCTCATTGGACCAGCCTTGTCCTGTGAAGATCATGCCCTTCTACAAAATAATCTTGGACAGCTTGATCATTGGGCTGAGGCTTGGCCTCTTAGATTTAATGTTGTCAAGTGCCATGTCATTCATTTTTGTAAAATGAACCCTTGTTGCTCTTATTTTACTTCAGGTCACCCACTTTCCTCTGTAAATATTGAACAAGATCTTGGAATCACTATTGGTATTGAATTAAAATTCAGTACTCATGCTAAGAAGTCTGCTGGTGGTGCTAGTTCAACCATGGGGCTGAGTAAGCATATTCTTTCCACTTGTTCCCCTAAAGTCATCAGTCTTCTGTATAAGGGACTTGCGCATCCTAAGCTTGAAGTTGGAATGTCTCTAGCCTCCCCTTATTTAAAAAAAGACATAAAAGTGTTGGAAGATGTGGAGAGATACACAACCAAAGTGATATCCACCATACAGGAATTTTACTTTTCTACCCCAAAAGACTAGTAAAGCTGAAACTCCCAACACTTGAATACAGGAGAAATAGAGGTGATGCCATTTTAACTTATAAGTTAATGAGGGCTTATGCCCTAACTCCAGAACTAGAGGTCACCAGTTGAAACTTGTTAAGCAGCCTACTCTATCCAGAGTCCATGCTCAATTCTTTTCCTCAAGAAATGTCAACAGATGGAATAAAGTCTCTAAGAAACTGAATCTGTGGACATCTTCGAACAAAGACTGGATGCTGAGTGGTCCTCCAGGGAGTGTAAACTCCAATGGGAAGCTATAGATCAGCATAGTGCACCTGGTCACTAAAGAATACTGAATACAACTCAAATTGTCAACTCTGGAGCTCTACAAGGAGAAATTCTTAGATTGTTCCAAGCTGCAATTTAAGGTAATATGTGGCTAAGTATTGGGGGTCTTTCCCAAATAGCTCTGTTCTGGTATTTTATTTAAGCATTACATTTGTTTCAATATAGTAGGCATTTTGTCAAATGGAGGCTAAACTGCTGACTTTAATTTAATTTACAAGAATTATACCATGAAACAAAATTGTTTCATTCTTCTCTGTGAGTTCTTCTGAAGGAAACACTATAATGACAAAAGAATAGTGGCATTTGATTGCCCAAGCAACACTCTGGTAAAGGTTGAGTATTGTGACTTTTCAGAAGGAGACATGCTAGAACAAAAAGAGAGACACTTTTAGATTGTTAAATGTTGATATTCTTGGATTTGTTCACATTTTTGCCAATTGACAAGGTGAGCACATGTTAATGAGGCAAAGGCTATTCTGCCCAACTCAGCACCAAGAAGCCAGTTTCTGCCAAAGTGATATGTCCTCTATCTGCAGTCAATTGATTTGAAGCCCAAACTTGTCTCACTTGTAGCCATATTTCCAGATATGGCCTGGTGGTTTGATGTCTTTCTTCACAACATTCTGTTGTGACTTGATAAGGTCTCCTAGACTTGAATTATTTGGATTTGAGTGTCCTAGTTGAAAAGGTGATGTTAGGGAATAAGGGGATCAATCAAGTGGATAACTTCACTGACCTAGGTACAGGGCCAGATTTAAAGCTTAGATGCTTCTAGGGCCAAGTGCTTTTGCTCCTCCATATTCATACCATAGGAGAAAATATCAACTTTTCTTTAGAAAATAATCTTTATGATTACAATTTTTATTTTATCACAAAATAAAATCACTTACAATAATAATTTGAGAGTAAAATATTTGTATGTTAGGGGTATTAAGTAAATTGAATAAACCAACAATGTATGGGATCTAAGTTTAATCAATTGGTAGATAGCAAGACATAAATACATGTACACATTATGCATTATCTTGTAAGTAGGACTATTTATCTTCAAAGCCAATTGATAAAGTATAATGAGAAAAGCAAGGAGCCTTACTCCTTGCCTTTTTCATGCAAAGGTGTCTGTGATGTCATTGTATTGCATCTCTTGAGTCAGCTTTCCCTCAATAGTGAGAAGGGATAATTATGTCAATCTGTTGTGGCTGACTGAAGATCTTAAGTAGTTTTTTACCCAGTAAAGCATAGAGAAGGATCTTTCTCCTGTGCAGTTTGTGGCTGACACATTAAGAACTATTCTTAAGGCAATGTCAATGTTGGGATGTATGTCAACTGCATCAAAATTATGTAAAACCTTGCTAACATTAGTCAGTCATGCTTTTTTTCCTTCATCAATATTTTCTACCTAGAAGCATTTCAAATGTAAGCATTCATATACAGTCACAGGCTCAAGATTGTTGTAATAAAATTCAATAGCTCACTTGCATGCTTCTTGATTTCTGAGGCGTGGATTTGCATGGTAGCAGAGTGCACCTGGCAGTTTGACAGTAATTCCCACCAGTCCAGTTTTGTTAAGACAATTTTTTTTTCAGTGATAATCTATTGTGCACCCCTAGGTCTGGGTCTATTGGTAAATCCTGGCCTTCCTGGTCAGTATTATTGCTAAAGATGAGGGATGCAGTGAAGATGTTAAAAGTAGGGTATTTTTTCATACTTGAAAAAAGTTCAGAAGAATAGGAACACAAGTCTGCTAACCAAGATTAGAATATTGGGAGCTTGACTTACTTGACTTATGTCTCCTGCCAGGCGCTGCTCGGCGTAGAGAGTGACGTCTCGCCTCCTCCATCCACTTCGGTCCATGGCAAGCGTTTGCACATCGCTCAACCTGATATTTGCCATCGCCAGGAACTCGGACAGGCTGTCAGACCATCGTTTCTTCGGTCGGCCGCGAGGTCGCTTCCAACCGGCTTTGACAGGGTCGAAGTCATGGATCGTTTTCGCAGGTATGTGTGGAGGCATTCGAAGTAGGTGTCCGAACCATCGTAGTGTTCGCTCGGCTGCTTGGGTCGAAAACCGAGACTGCTTGGTGAGCTGCAGCAGCTTCTCATTGCTGACAAAGTCGAACCATCGTAGACCTTCGATCCTCCTCAGGCTCTTCGACTGAAAGACATCAATTGTCTTGAGGGTTGCGGCTGAAGCTTGCCACGTCTCAGCTCCATAGAGCATCACAGAGCCAACGAGGGCGTTGAAAATCCGCAGCTTCGTTGTGCGACTGATGTTCGGTTTTCGAATATTGGGAGCAACTATGATAAAAGAGATCAAGTATGGTTCTGAAAGTGGGCATAACAAAAGACAGATGAGTATTTTCTGGTTATTTTCCATGGGAATTCTACCTTAATTTGCACTTAGGAGCAAAATTAAGGTCCATGCTGGATCTGTTGTACTGTGTGTTGAAAGTGGTAAAATGTCACTGTGTTAGGGCCCAGTGACATATTGTAAAAGAGGTCTGCTGTAGAGATACAATTTAAGCCCATTTGGTAACAATGACCACATGGTAGGTATGGCCTGTAATGACCTTTCTTCAGCAGCTTAAAGCTGACACAACTGCAACTTCAGATAGAGTATGCAAGATGGTTGGGTATGACAAGCAGCATCAGCCTCCCAGCAAAACACTCTTATGATGAGGTTGGCATCAGTGGGTAATTGAATGGTATGGGTAGTTTGGATGCTTGGAGAAGAAATGTTACTGCATTTCTGTATTAACCAGATGTTTTGGCAGCCTTTGTGAGTGGCCTCTTGCATCTTGCTGGCTTGAATGGTTGGTGAAGAGGGGCTTATTTGGATGAGTATTATGCTTGTAGGCCAGTATCATGTCACCATGGCAGTGTGAAAACGAGTTTTGGCAGCTGCAGGTGCTCAAGTCTCTTGTTGTGGGAGACTATGTAGGCCAGCTATGCACTTAGTGGTATGCCTCTGAATTCCCTCAATTAAGCTAATATCATTCTCATATGAAGAGGATTTGAGACATCCACTGAAATCCAGACCCAATAGAATCAGGTCCACAGGGATTCCTTTATCCTATTGATTTTTTATGATGTCATATGTCTTGGGACCTTGGGACTGATTAAGTGTACTATTTCCACTTGTTCCCTAAAGTCATCAGTGTTCTATATAAGAGACTTGTGCATCCTAAGCTTGAAGTTGGAATGTCTCTTGTCTCCCCATGTTTAAAAAAAAAGATATAAAAGTTCTTGAAGATGTGCAGACATACCACTAAAGTTATAGCTGGCATGCAGGAGCTTTCCTACCCTGCAAGACTATCAAGGCTGAATCTTCCTACACTTGTTTACAGGAGAAATAGAGGGGATGCCATTTTAGCCCACAAGCTATACTAGGGGACACAGTTGGAAACAAACTATATCAGAAGAGAGCTGCCACTAGACTACACAATAACGTCTTCACTAATAGAATAGTGAGTTTATGGAATTTGCTCACCAAAGAAGTGGTCACTACCCCACTACTGCTGCCTTTAAAAGATCTGTTAATGGAGAATGGTCATCAAAGCAGTGGCGAACTGAGTGGGATGCCATTGGGACATCCAACCATCATCATCACTAACCAGCGATTCTACAGGATTTAGTTCTTATTTTGCTGGACAATGGGATTTAAGGTCATTTAAGGTAAGTTATCAAGGGCTAATACTCTCTCAGTATTATTCCCTTCTGTTGGCACCAACTCAAAAACTAGAGATCATCACCTGGAACTTGTCAAGCAGTCTATAATATCTAGAGTCCACGCTCAATTCTTTTCAACATGCATTGTCAACAGTTGGAACAAACTATCTAATGGAACAGTTACTACTGAATCTGTTTATATTTTCAAACAAAGGCTAGATGCTGAGTGGTCCTCCATAGAGTGTAAACTCAATTGGGATGCTACTGAACATGGAACAGCACCTGGTCACTCAGGGGCGCCAATTAGGGGGGGCAGGGGGGGCCATGGCCCCCCCCCTACACTTTGAAAATTACCTTCTTATTTATATTTCACAGCTATTTTCTATTTTAGCTATGTGCTATATTAAACCAGCAACTGGTCCAATAAATACGACCAACAAACTGGTGCCCTAATTATATAATCTTGTTTTGAAATGTCTAAGAGCGAGCGCGTCTACACTATTTTATTTCCGAGTAGGGTTCATTCAAAACTAAGCTTCATGTGGTCAGTACCCGTTTCGTTATTGTTCTTGTGAAGAATTCGTTATAAACTATGAGTTTTGTATATTGCCTTTTTTAGTAGCTGGGAAAGGAAATGTGTTCTAGGGTTTCAAGGGGTTTTGGTTCAGCAGATTCTTGACGTTGTTGAATAGTTTATGGGATAACTAGTCCCAGTGGAGTGTATGGGACTGTCGTGAACAGGAAATGTAATTGATTGGTTTATGGGGTTTCTAAGCAGGGTAGTTTCACCGTGGAGTATGGGAGTGATTTTCTAAGTGAGTTTCTACGTGTTTCTTCAGTTCTTCTCTTGCCGTGTCTGAGTGAAGTCATTGTCTACTACTCGTTTAACTATGAGTAAAAAGCGACAACAAACTTTGGATTTTTTTTCGGTGAAAATGCGGAAGAAAAATGAAGAAACTTTAGTGCAAGAAACTGGCAATAGTGTCAGCGCCCAAAGTCTTGGGTTAGTTGAGATAAATTCCCCCACCTGTGACAGAATTTCGGAAAAAAGCAGAACAATAAGTGACTCAGGTCAACATGAAAGTTCGGTCTGCATCGCTGAACCCCTTGCGGGTTCCAGTAGCAGTCAAGAAACTCTCTCAGATATCTCTAGGACGCGTCACGACAAACCAGCTCAACCTATTCTTGAGAGATATCCGGCTTCCATTTCTAACGGAAGGAAATTCAGTGCACATTACTATAAGACTTATGAATGGATTGAATACTCAAAAAACTTGAATTCCGTGTTTTGTTTTGCTTGCCGCCATTTTTCTATGGGGACTCTAAGGGCTGGAGAAACTGCTGGAAAAAGGGCTTTCATTGAGTCAGGATTTTGCAAGTGGAAAGACAGTTCTGCTCTATTAAAGCAACATGATGGTTCTGAAAGACCTAGGCATTGTATGTCAGCATGGACGGAATTTAAGATAATGAGTACTGATACTTCGAAATCTATAGCGAATGCCTTAATTCAATCCAGATCTCAAGAGGTTCAGGAAAATAGAGATCATGTGAAGTACATTTTTCGCGCTATTTGCTTTCTTGGCCGCCAGGGTCTTGCTTTGAGGGGTCATGACGAATCAGAAACATCTGCAAACCGGGGTAATTTGGTTGAATTGATGGAGGAAATGTCTAAAGGCGACGAAAAGCTGAAGGCCAAGTTACAGCGCCGATATGGTCACTATTGCAGTCATCAGTACCAAAATGACGCAGTTACACTGATAGGAAATGCCTTGCGCCAAGATATTATTTCAGAAGTAAAATCAGCTAATTACTTTGCTATTCTTGTCGACGAGACAAAAGACGTTTCTAGAAAAGAACAATTAGCGATCCTACTCAGGTACATATCAAATGGAAAAGTAGTGGAGCGACCAATCGGCTGCTATCACATGCACAAATTAGACGCCGAGAGCTTATCCACCTCGATTTGTGAAACTATAGAAAAGCTTGGTGTAGATTCGATGCTGTGTATTGCCCAATGTTATGATGGCGCATCCGTTATGAGTGGGGAATTTAACGGAGTTCAAGCAAAGTTTAGGGAGAAGGTGCCTCATGCAGTTTATGTACACTGTCACGACCACAGATTGAACTTGGTTTTGACTGACTGCCTAAAAAATATCAGCGAACTTTCTGAATTTTTCTCTGTGGTGCAAAGACTTTACGCATTTATATCATGCAGCAATACTCGTCACGAGCTATTTGTGGAATCCCAGCGTATTAGCGGGCAAAAAGTCTTGGAGCTAGAGAGGACCGTCCAGACTCGCTGGTTTTACGCAGTCCGCTCTATTTCGAAGGTGAAGGCCAGATTTGATTGTATTGTTGCTGTGCTTGCCGCAGTCTCTGATAGTTCCAACGGCGAGGCAGCGTGTGAAGCAAAAGGACTACTGGACAAAATCAACTCTGCCTCTTTTGTTTCAACTTTACACATAATGGAAAAAGTATTAGTCATTGTAAATTGTTTATCAGAGCAACTTCAATCCGGAAGTTTGTTGATTTATAAGGCACTTGCACTGATTTCTGGGACATATGAGACACTCCAAAAGCTGAGAAATGATAACGAATGGAACAACTTAAGCAAAAACATATCTGAATTCTTAGCTTTAAACGATATCCAGGAATCGAAATCTCCACAATCTAAAACCAGTGCTCGAAACAAGAGAAGTCAAGCCATTTCCATTCGTCTCAAAGCCTTTCTTTCAAACTCAACAACCGGTAAACGCAATATCAGTCAGCCAGTTGAATCAGACTGCGGTAAACTTCTGTACTTTGAGGTAATAGATCGTTTCACGAGTGAGATGGACCAACGTTTCATGCAGAATATGCCTCTGCTCGACGCTTTATCTGCCTTCGACCCCTCAAGTTCCAATTTTCTCGAAATTTCGAAAGTGGAAAGAGTTATGTGTCATTATCAAGAGATTCTCGGTGTTGACGACCATGCCATAGAATCCCAGCTTTCTCTTGCAAAGCTGCATCTGTCAAAAAGTGATATTTCAAAAATGGATCTTCTTCGAGCTATCGAAATCTTATCGGACCTCCCAGTTGCCTATTCTGCTGTGCTAAAACTGATGAAGCTAGTTGCTACTTTGCCTGTGACCACTGCCAGTAATGAACGATTCTTCTCGGCATTAGGGCGTGTGAAAGACTATCTGCGATCGACGATGGGAAACGACAGACTCAGTGATCTCATGATAATGGCAGTTGAAAAAGAGGAGGTAAAGAAACTGGATTTGGATAGATTAGTCAACGATTTTGCCAAGCAGCGACCTCGCCGCTACCCCCTGTTTTAGATATGTTTGCTAAATGTTGTTCTTTTTTTGCATCTTAATTAAAAAAAAAATTGAAAAAAAAAATCCTTGCCCCCCCCCCCCTACATTTTCGTGAATTGGCGCCACTGTGGTCACTAATGAACTTTGTATACAACTCAAGTCATCATTCTGGAGCTCTACATGGAGAAATCCTTAAATTACTCCTAGGTGTAATTTAAGGTAACGTCTCAAGGAGATTGGTCTCAACGGATTTCCCTGGCAGAAAGCTGTGCTGGTGAGGGGATAGAATATAATCAGTGAGGATTCTTTTGGGTACTGTCTTGCTGACCATATTTTAAATATTAAGCTATACAAAAAATGTTGTTCAATCCTGCTTTCTTTGGCTATTATGAGAGAAAGGTTCATAGGGCTAGGACATGTTCTGCAAATAAAGAATGACAAATTGCCAAAGATCTTCCTTTTTGGTCAACCATCTAAGGCCAAATGAAAAGCAAGTTGTCCCCAAAAGGGGTGGCGGGAGATTGTAAGGAAAGACTTGAAAAAAAATGGAACTTCTCTGGGAGGGTGTAAAGAGGGAGACTTTGAATAGATAGTAAAGGAGGAATAGGATGCATAGCTCTGTTGCCCTCAGGTGGCCTTGGAGCTGCAGTGAGTTAGTAGTAGTATAGGAAAGAAATCAGATAGAAGTCAGAATCTAATAAGATCTCACATCTTTTGACAGAAAGCAACATTTTAGATATTCTAATGACTTTCATCATATTTCTCAGGCCAATTTTGAATAGACTTATTAAAATTTGAATAGAACCTAAGCTATGCCCCTGGGAGATATTTAGCTGTATCCACCTCCACCTCCTTCAAAGGGCAATAACTCTCATGAACTCTGATTAACTTTGTTCTATAAAAGTTTGTGTATTTTTGGAGATAAAGAGCATGTACCATTTGAAGTGTCATTCAATGCTATTTCCAGCAGCCTCTGCTTGCCTTAATCATCCCTAATCATCATAGCTACAATAGCTGGAACTTATTAAAGAGCAAACCATGACCCATAGTAATTAAAAACAGGTTTTTAATGGAATGTGTATTGAAAAATGCTTTCTATTTGTTACTAATTCAGAAATTGTTTACTTAATTCAATATCTTATGAATAGTAATTAGTACTTACAAAGCCCTCAAAAATGATTTCAAATAAACAAAAAATATACCATTGAGATTACCATTGTCAAAAACCCATCATTGGCAGCCTCCAATCTTGAAAAACAAGAAAAATCACCATTCACATGGGAGCATTGATATTTATTCTTTTTTCTCTGCTTTTTTTTCATCCAAGTGATTATCTGGTGCGTGTAGGCTCTGTTAGGGGTTTATTAGGGACATGTAGCCAGGGTTTCCCCCATAATTGTGTTCAATTGTTGTTTTTTAAAGTTGCACTGCCATTAGCAATGTTAACAAAATGCTAACATTCACCATGATTTATTATGTTTTTACCTCTATGACATACATGATATTTGATTTGTAAGAGGTTTTTTTTTCTGCAAATTCATGGTAGACCATCATTGTAAGGTTTTAAATCACAACAATCCTACTTGGTGTTATTTCTATGAATTGGGGTCTTGTAGACCAGACAACTGGAGAGCTCTGTAATTACCTCTTTTTTCACAAGTTTCTATGATTTTCTTCATTTCTTGTGTTTCTTCTTCTTTGTTTTTTTCTTTTCCAGCTTTTTGGCCTTTCTCTCAGTGACCCTCCTGGACCCCATTGGTCATATTCCTGGCTTATATCACTTCTTTATAGAGGATTGTCTATGATTTTTAACATTTTCTTGTCCCTTTTCTCTTTCTTTCTTCTTGTTTCCCTCCATTTTTTACTTCCTTTTCTTAGGGGAATGGGGCTTTAAACAACAACCTTACCAAGTCCTTGCCTAATATTACTTCATTTTCATGAGTATCTGTAAATTTACTATTTTCTTTTCTTTTCTCATTTTTTTTGAATATGTGATCCTTCTTGTACTAGGAAGGGGAGGAGCGGGGAGGGGGGGGGGGGAGGAGGGGTCCAAAGTTTCAGTGAATGAAAATTGTTCTGAGATAGCTAATTGTTGAAAATTATTTAAAAGCTGTATATAAAATGTATCCTTCCCCAAAATCTTTACCACTTCCCAAATGTCATTTTTTTGCAAACACCAGTTTTCAACTGTCCAAACAAAATTTGTTAACTGCAAAATTTATTGAGAATATAAAGCTATTTATTCAAAAACTGACAATGTTGCAGAGTTTCTATTTTTAAACATTAACAGGGAGTTTATGACAGCTACCAATGTAAACCATAAAAAAAGGAAAAAAAAAACACCTCAAGCAAATTCTTTTGTTGGTTTCTTACAAATATCTTCAGGGATGAGCTAGCCTGGTTGGCTATGCTTATCTTTCTTTCTGAACCTGTATTTTTGCATTTCCTGTCTAATTAATACACCTCCAAGAATTTTCAGGTGAGCAGAAAATGACTAGGTTACATTAGGCCTGTTTTTATGGATAATCAATTTGCTAAGCCTGTATCTAGACAAAAAATAAATAAATAATAATATTGTTCAGAAAACCCAAGGGCTCTGGTGTTACTCCTCAGCCTGGTTTTTAAAAAAAATATCAAAGTTCATCCTACCTTGATCAGTGGTTTAACAACTTGTCAAGCTCTAAGATCGTAGTATTTTGAATAAGAAAAAAGAAAGAAAAGAAAAATGAGTAGAACTATGTAAGGTGAGAAGAGAAAGATCTTGGCAAATTGATTAGCCAAAATACAAGGATTTTATTAGTGAGCCATTGAACAACTGAAGAAAAAACTATAGATTTTCCTGATATGAACACTTCAGACGATGCTCCTCTATCACACTGAAGTCATAATGTGACAATAAAATGGGTAGAAATAACCTCAGTCTTCAGTATAAAAACAAGTTTACTCTTACTTCTATCAAGCTACTTGAAATAGTGGCATCCAAGTCTATTGTTAAAATTTTACATAAAGTTTCTATAGTTGCCTAAAGATCTTTTTTGTCAGGTTTATTGTGCAAAAATTTATTGAAAAAAAGAAGTTTTCCTGGTGAAAGCAGAGAGCAAAGGTTAAACCCAAAACAAACAAAATGATTGCTTTGTATGCTGTGCAACATATGTTGCCAATGTTATATATCTGTTTGGATATCAGAAGCAAATCTTGTGTAAAGCATAAAACCCTAAAACTACCTTCTTTGGCATATTGAGAAAAAAGCAAATGATCCTAAAGCTTAGTTCTGACAGAGCGCGAATTTCATATCGCCTAGCGAATTTCGCGTCGCCCCGCTGAAAAAATACGCTTCGTTCATCGAAATCTTCGCTTCGCAGCGCTTCAAGCTCAAGTTGAAAAAAATTCGCATCGCTATCGTCATTCGCTCCAGAAATTCTGTAAATAGGCCTCACCCACTTTTTTTGGCTTTTTTTCTCAAGTTCAAAACTGACCGAGCAAGCAAGCTGCAGCAGCACTGATGAGTCTCTTTTTTCTTTTACTTTTGAACTGCATTTTCTCAATAGTAACGAAATTCGCGGACTGTGAGAACTACATGGCGAATTCCGTAAAGCGGCGCGATGCGAAATATTGCAGAGCGAATTTTGTTTGCGCTCTGTCAGAACTAAGCTTAACCCTAATGCGAAGCTATACAACCAATGAAGGCACGCCCCCCCCCCCCCCCCCTAACATAGTCGAAAGTAGTGTAATTTACTTAATTAACGCAAGTTTGCGTTAATTAAACTCGCTCCTAACGGAAGTTTATCGGATCAACCTATTTTGGCCCCCCCCCCCCCCTAAAAAAAATCTTGGATTCGCCACTGGAACACCCATTTATTAAAGAGGAAATTATCTCTACAATTGGTTCAAAACCTCTCTATAAGAAAATTAAAAAGATTCCAACCTATTTTTTTTTTTTTTTTTTTTTTTTTTTTTTTTTTTTTTTTTTTTTTTTTTTTTGTGAAATTATAATGGTGAATAGTTTTTGCAGCCATGAGCTTTAAATAAGTAATACAATAAATCCTTTGAATATAACATGAAGAAAAGAAAAAAATGTACATGAAAAATCAAATCAAATAGGTGAGAAAAACGAGGGTAGTGTCAGCCAGTGGAAAAATATGAAACGAAAATAAGCAGATATTTTGACAAGGACCTCCAACAAGTCGTCTATAGTGCTCGGAAAAATAAAAAACAAATACAAAAATAACCTTTTGAAGTAAACTTCACAAGAAGAGAAAAGTAATTTTTATTGTTTCTATAAAATGAGCTTTTCATTTTACAGCAATAATAAAATAATCAAAATATATTTGTCCTAGTCATGCATAATTTTTTCAGTCATGCTCCATGGTGTCCAGCATGTAGGACTCTTCAGCCTGTCTGGGAAGATCTGGGATCCTGGAGTGATGATCTTGGCATTAAAGTGGCAAAAGTAGATGTCACTGATGCTCCTGCTTTAAGTGGAAGGTTTATGGCCACAGCTCTACCGACAATATTTCAGTAAGTTCATAGAATTCATACAAATAATAATATTATTTTAAGGTACTTTTGTTTTTAAATTACCCATAGTTACTACGGGTAACCAGCTGACTGGTTTACATGAACTAGCTTACATTGGTGTTTGTTGCCTCACCATAGTTTGATCTGTTCGTTTTATTAATTTTGTTTCTTTAATGTTATTGTTGTTTAATTGTTATTGGTGAATTATGTTTTTATGTAATATTATTGGTGATTTTCGTTTTTGAATCATATTTTTTTCTTGTTATTTGTTTTCTAAAGTGTTTACTCCACTATTTATCTTGTGATGTGAGTGGTTTACAAAAAATATTATTATTATAATATTAATTATTATTATTATAATATTATATTATTAGATATTAATATTATTAAATATTATTATTATAATATTAATTATTAAATATTATTATTATTATTATTATTATAAAATTTTTCTGATTTTAATTCTTTTTTTTTTTTTTTTGTTTTTTTTTATCCTAATTTTCAATCTCTTTTCTTCGTTTATGTATTTTTTTTCAGTTATTTATGAAGTTTCCTGTTAATTCTCCTATTTTCATAAATGTCTCTTGATCCTTTCTTTTTTTTTTCTTTCTTTTTTTTTGAAGTATGTTTTTTTTTCCTGTTTTTTTTATGTGCTTTATAATAGTGTCTTATTTCGTTTTGTTGGCCCTTTACAAGCTGAGCTTCTTGGGCGTGTATAAACTTTACGTTTGTAATTGTTTTGTTTTTAGTATTAATAAATTGATTGATTGTTTGATATAGCCTTCTAATTTCCTGTTGTTGTCAATTCTGTCATTCCTAGTTTGCTTTAACCCACAAAGAAAGAATAAAAGGATTTATTGCACCAAGCTTTCTTTTCTTTTCTTTTTTATAATTAATCTCTAGTTATTCAGAAATTGACTGCCCTAAAAAAAAACGTATGTTGGATCTAAATCTGAAAAAAAAAATTAACACAACTGTCCTTCAGTTTTTTTTAAGTAGTGCTGAATTATATGAATTTTAAAGCTCCTGTTTGACGGAAAGGTAGTGTGGTCTTTGTTGCTAGATATGCAAACTGCTTATATAAAACAGAAGAGTTGTAGATACTTCTGAGACAAAGCTCTATTGTTGCCTGCAGTAAAGAGCCATTAGCCTTCAATTTTTTTTCAGAGCCACTCTCTATGGAAAGGGTCGATATAGTAACTTCAGAGTGAGTTCATTTGATAGAAAATTAAAATTTCTAGTGCCCTTTTTATGAGTCAAAAGTGATTGGAGGCCAACTAGCCCACTCCCATGCCCTTTTTAGCTGCCATTCCCCTAAAGATGTCAGCCATTTTCTTCAACGAAAGTCAAATAACTATGTCTGGGAAGACATGACCTCACACAGTCCCTGGGACAAGGGCTGTAAGCTATGCAAATTTTCCATTTTTACATAGAGGTTTTGTTATTGGGAAAGGGGGGATGTTTGATCCTGGGTCTTCAGTTGTCAAAAGAAGTTATCAGCAAATTTCAGGTAACAGTTGAGGGCATTAAGATGCAGTTTTTGTCAAAAATTACGGAATTTAGACAGTTAGAACATTTTTATGATGAATTTGCTTTTTGGTTCAAATACTCTAAATGTGTAAATATTATAAAGAGATCACTCATAAATATGCACATACCACTAGGTTTGTGTGCAGAAACTTCTATCACAGTTGTGGTGGGGGCGAGTTCACCAAAGCTTCATAAGCAAATATGCTACACTTTAATTATTGAAAGTATGGCAACAATTATAAGAATTTAGAGATTTTGACAGGGTAAAAAGGATATTCATTCCCTAATTAACGTGCTTGTTCCCCCTCGTCCCTCCCTTCAAATGCAATTAAGATAGTGAGGACAATAATTATTTGCAATTTTAATTTAATTAAGTTTAATTAATTTTTTTTATTTAATCTAACATTTGATTGAATATGATGAGGCTTTCCTAGGAAATATATTTTTAAAAGCAAGCTTTTTTTGCAAATAGTGACAACATAGTCTATTTTTATTTAATCCTTAATTCTTAAATTACTTGAAATTCTTCAATTATTTGAAGTTCGTTTAATTACTTAAGGTCTATGTTGTCCAGAAACACAACTAATATATGCTAGTTGATGAACAGCCATGAAAAACATTTAACCAGCATTAATCCACTTTACATTGGGTTAAAAACCTATAACATAAACGTTTCAATGAATATCCTTAAGCGGCAATGTGAAGTATAGATAGCAAAAATTGCACACAGAAGACCAAAATCCTTCCAAGGCTGGCTAGAGGGACTTCCCCTCTCATCTAACAAGTTAGGCTAAAGACATACTGTTTTGTTATTAACGACTCCTCTGTCCTCTCTTCTCGCTTTCAAAAACCTCAAGACCTGAAGACGTGTGCTCACTTGTGTGTGAAGTCAATACATTGATAATGATCATTTAAAAATCTGTAAATTTTTAGTGCTATTGATGGGGAGTTTAGAAAATACAAAGGGCCAAGAGGAAAAGATGATTTCATTACATTCATTGAAGAAAAGAAGTGGAAAGAAATTGAGCCACTGTCTTCATGGAAAGCACCTGATTCAATTTGGATGTCTACTGTAGCATGGTTTTTCAAAATGTCGATGTTTTTGAGGGTAAGAAATGTTCTTTTGTTTATAATTATATATATTATAATTATTATATTTATATTTATATAATATATATATATATATATATATATATATACATATATATATATATATATATATATATAATATATATATATATATATATATATATATATATATATATATATATATATATATATATATATATATATATATATATATATATATATATATATATATATATATCTATATATATATATATATATATATATATATATAATATATATATATATATATATATAATATATATATATATATATATATATATATATATATATATATATATATATATATATATATATATTATTTATTTATATACTCGCCAAAGGGTTGGGTATCAGGCTAAAAAATAGGATCCTGTACTCTTTTGTGAGAGCCAGAGTAATGGATATTCTCCATCCTCTTTACCCCACGGCAAAATTTGAAGTCCTACACCCCCCCCCCCCCGCTTTCCTCCCCAGAAATTTTTTTCCTTAAAGTTTCAACTCAATCTCCCCAGTCATAAGAAAAAAAGACTGAGTAAACCACAAATAAATTCGTCACGATTTGCGTCAACCTGCTTACCATGTAATGAAAAATGCTTGTTTGGCTTCAGCTACCCATTATAGAACTTCTCCACAGCTGTCTTCATTTCTGAAGATTAGGGGTTGGCATGGAATAATCTCTACCAGTGTATATATAGGTAGATTTGAAAAAATCGCTTATCTAGAATATTCCAAAATCTGATTACATTTTTGAAATTAATAAAAAATAAGAAAGCTCTAAAAGATTAACATGATGTTTTTCCATATTGACAAAAATACTGTAAAATTTGTTCAAGCGGCACCCACTTTCACAAAATATGTTCACCAGTTTGCGTGTGCCAAGCGTGGTAGAACTGTTTGGCACATATGGCGTTCTGAGATCTCCACCAGATGGCAGAAAGTGGGCGCCTACTCGGTTTGTCGATGTTTTGATTAATTAGCCTTTAGATTAAGATGGAGTAGCATAAATCATTACTAATGAGAAATACAGAACAGATTTTCAAGTGAACTATTGGTTGTTATTCCTTTTTTTTGCAAAGCAGTTAAAATTTTTCTTCAGAATTTAAACAGTTCGTGGTAACGAACTGGAACTAAGTAGCAATGCATAGTAACCGAAACTCTAAGAAACAGATTCTTGATAAAACAGATACACCAAAAGAATCGAATATTGATGCTTATTCAAAATATATAAAATTAATCAAGTTTAATGTTACACATCAAAAGTTACAAGCTTGAGAAAATTTGTCAAATTCTTTCAAAAAAATTGCAAAAAAGAAATTTTTCAAAAAAGGGGGAAACAATCCCATAACGTCAAGTGATCTTAATGAAAATCACACCGTCAGACTCAGCATATCAGAGAACCCTACTGTAGAGGTTTCAAGCTCCTATATACAAAAATGTGGAATTTTACAGTTTTTGCCAGAAGAAAGATCACAGATGCCTGTTTATTTGTTTGGAACTAAGTAGCAATGCATAGTAACCGAAACTCTAAGAAACAGATTCTTGATAACAACAGATGCACCAAAAGAATCGAATATTGATGCTTATTCAAAATATATAAAATTAATCAAGTTTAATGTTACACATCAAAAGTTACAAGCTTGAGAAAATTTGTCAAATTCTTTCAAAAAAATTGCAAAAAAGAAATTTTTCAAAAAAGGGGGGAAACACCCCCATAACGTCAAGTGATCTTAGTGAAAATCACACCGTCAGACTCAGCATATCAGAGAACCCTACTGAAGAGGTTCCAAGCTCCTATATACAAAAATGTGGAATTTTGCAGTTTTTGCCAGAAGAAAGATCACAGATGCATGTTTATTTGTTTGTTTGTTTTCCCCAAGGGTGATCGTGTCAAACCAGTGATCCTAGAGGATCATTTGATCGGAAATCAAAGTTCTAGTTCCCTTTTTAAATGAGCAAAAATATTGGAGGGCGGCTAGCCCCCCCCCCCCTCCCACGCTCCTTGTTTCCCCAAATCACCTGATCAAAATTTTGAGGTAGTCATTTAGCTCAGCATAGTCGAAAGCTCCAGTAACTATGTCTTTGAGGATGACTTGACCCCCCCCCCCTCCACAGTCCCTAGGGAAGGACTGCAAGGTATGAACTTTGCCCATTGTTTATATATAGTATTGGTTATTGGGATGTGTACAGATATTTTTCGGGGGGGGGGGGGAGGTTTCTGGTGGGGGATTACGTGGGAGGATCTTTCCGTGGAGTAAATTTCGTGGGGAAGGGAGTTTTCCATGGAGGGGAAGCCAGATTTCCCGGCATTATTTAAAATACGATCAAATATTAAATAAAAAAAATAAGTTTTTTCAACCGTAAGTACGGAGTTACATCAAAATTTAAAACGAACAGAAATTATTGCGTATATGAGGGGGATTCCCCCTCCTCAGTACCTTGCTCTTTTCAGGTAAGTTTTTTTTATAAGCTTTAACAAAGCTTATTATTTTAATAGTTATTTTTAAATAATTGGAACAAATAGTCAAACTTTAGTGTAAAGAGCTAGGTACGGAGGAGGGAGCGTCTCCCTCATATACGTAATAATTTCTGTTCGTTTTAAGTTTTAATATTGCTCCTTACTTTCAGTTGCAAAAACTCATTTTTTATTTAATATCTTAAGGGCCGTTCTCACAGAATCTGAATTTCGCAGAGGCATGCAACTTTGTTGATTCTACAGATGTCAAGAAATGTTCTTTTAAAAGGCTAGCCAAAAATTCTGTCAGACAATAGGCACAAGGAAAGGAACAAATTTGGACGAATTTGAAAACCCTGTGTATACATTGTAAAAGCAGGGTTCGGACTCGCCTATAAATTCCAATAAATTCCTATATTTTAATGCACTCCTATAAAATGCCTATATTTTGGCTAAAATCCTATTATTCCTATATTTTCGGCTGAAGAGCACCAAGAACATTGCTCATGATTTGCAATTTTCACTGCTCGTTAAGTAAGCCAAGATGTGCTTTTCTTTGCTTTTGACTCTGCTTGTAGACTGTGCTGTCTTTCGGTGTAGATCGATAATTAATGACAACTGTTGAGCAGTTTGAACTTAACTAATGCTTTGTGTTGGGATTAGTAAGCCGCTTCTGCCTGGGCTATGCTGTTGTGTTGACTTAGTAACCTATGTTTTGGTTTTCGTCATGTTGGGCCTGTCCGAAATGAGCGAAGATCAGTATATAGGCTAGCAGTCTCTGCTTAATGAGACTGTGAGTTCTTAAGACTTATGCGTTTCCTGGCTGAACGCTATAAAAGGCTGATGCGAATACGGCCCAGTTTCGGACATATCCACTTTTTTTCTTTTTATGGCCTTATTAATCGCGGGATGCTATTTTGCAGGTGATGCTTGGTAATTAAATATGGGGCCTACCAAGTTCAATAGTTCATGGCTTGCTAAGACGGATTGCAGCGGTAGAAAGATTGGCGAATGGTATAAGACTGGGAACGACCAGTACTCGTTCTTTTGCAAACTCTGCTTGAAAAATCTTGGTCGCACAGCTGCGATCTGCAGAACACAAAGCCACAGTTACTCCTCAACTGTATCCACTACAGCTTCACCTGACCGGACAATCTCGAGTTCATGAAACAACCAAGGATAAACCATTAGTTGGTACAAACATGTTTTGTGAGCATGATGCCGCTTATAAAGCTGAGTTAATATGGGCACTTCAGACGGTACAGAGTTCCATGTCTGCTAACTCTTCAGACCATATTGTCGCAACCTTCCATGCGATGTTCCCCGGTAAGATCCTTGACGGAATGTCCCTATGTGCGAATAAACTCACGTATCTGATCACCGATGCGCTGCATCCTTACTGTAAGCAAATGCTTGTGAAGGACATTCAGTCATATTTTGTACTAGAATATGACGAGACAACCAACAACGCTGGTATGAAAGAGTTACAGATACGTGTTCGATATTGGTCCTCATATGGAAACGAAATCCAGAACAGACATTTATGCACAAGTTTTATGGGCCACGCGACAAGTGATAACCTGTATAGGAAGATTATGTCAGCCATTGAGCAGAATCAGCTGCCACTTGAAAAACTGATCACGCTTAGGGGTGACGGACCAAACGTCAACAAAAGCGATTGGAACAAGTTCAATGCCGAAAAAAAAGAAAGTGACGGGAAAGGGAATGTTGAATATTGGTACTTGCAACATCCATATAATTCATAACGCTTTCTTGAAAGGTCTTCAGGTGTTCGGAGAAGAAAGTTCCGACTTTGTTATTCTTGTGCATTCATTTTTTGACGGCTGGCCTGCACGTTGTGAAGACTATCGAAAGTGCCAAAAGAAAGTGGGAGTGCCAGAGAATGCTTTCATGAAGTATGTCCCAAGCCGCTGGCTGACGATCGGACGTGCTCTCGCTAGAATCATGCAGCAGTGGCCGGCAATCCTAGAGTACTTCCCGAACTTCGTGCCGAGAGAGAAAAAAACTCAAGAATCTTCTGTCCACTCCCAAATTTCTGAAGATTGTGGCTTATATCAAAAGTGCGACGATGAAGGCCCAACTCGAGTTTGTTCTAGCCTCAGCAGAACTGTTCATGAATTTCACCCAACCGTTCCAGAAAGAAGAGCCTCTCATTCATGTTGTGCAATCAGAGATCAAAAGACTAGTTGTGACGCTTTGCGGAGGGGTCTTTACTTTAGATTTCGTGACCGAGACTGAAAATTTATCACCAGAAATGTTGAACCTTGCTGAAAAATTTGCAGAAAAGCCCATAGTTTCAGAAAATGTGGAACGAGCTTTCGGTGAGAAAGCAACACTGAAAGACAAGGCCATTTTCTAGGTCAATGTGCGAAAACATTTTATTGCGGGTATTCGCCATATTTTGAACAAATGTACTCTGGAAAAGGATGGTTTTCTAGAGGCTTACGCTGTTTGAGTCCGATCAACATCAAGGATTCAAGAAGCATTGCAGACATAGCGGTTGTGGCACGCGAGATTGCGATTGGAGTAAGCTCAGACGTCCCCCAGGCTGAGTGGCTGCTTTTGCGAAAGGAAACTGGACACCGTGAGGACATTACTCGGATTGGTCATTTTTGGAGCCATTATTTTGGACTGGTGAATGAGCGCGGGGAAAGCAAGTACCCGGAACTTACCAAGCTTATCAAAACGGTGCTGACGTTGTCGCATGGCAGCGCAGATGTTGAGTGTGGGTTCTCGCGTTCTGATAGGATTTTCGGTGAAGACCAGGCCTTGATGTCTGAACGCTTTTGGATGCGAGACTCATGGTATATGACACGTTGAGGCTTTATGGAGGAAAACCAGAACGGTTTGTTATTACAAAAGAGCTGTTGAATCTTGCACGTTCCGCACGGTCTCGATATCAACAATATCTGGATGACAAGAAAAAAGAAGAGCTATCCGAGAAGGAGAAAGCAGCTTTCGAAGAGGACAGCAAGCGGAAGTTGCAGGAGGTCCACGACAAAAAGAAAGAAATAGAAGACCTGGAAAGCAAAAGGAAAAACTTATAGCATCAGAGCAAGAAAAGAGAACAGTAGCAGATACTCTACTTCAGGAAGCGACCGACAGAATGAAGAAGGCTACCGAGTCCAAGAGTTCCATAGACATTGCCCTAGCTGTTTCTTTGCTCGAAGGAGCTGTGAAGTCCAGAACAAGTGAAAGAGAGCAGATGGTGGAATCTGTGAGAACGGAGCAGTCTCTTTCAAAGAGAAAAACTGACCTCATATCGAAATTGATGCCCAAGAAGCAGCAAGAGTGATTCCAATTATTTTACCTGTATCAGTCAATCGTTGGTACAGTATGTGTATCTGATTTTTTACTGTTTTTTTACTATTTGTACAGTTTGTATTTGAAAAAAAAAAATAAATAAATAAATACAAAAACTCGGCAAATGACGAATTTATGTAACCAGGCATACCACGCCATCTACCACAGATTTGATCCCGAGGACTTCCGAATCCTATATTTGGCCTATATTTGGGCCCAGGAAATCCTATAAAAATAGGACAGAGCCTATAATTTGAAACGAGCCGACCTGTCCGAACCCTGTAAAAGCTTATGAAATTAATAAGGATATTTTAGCCGAGATTTTCTTGAATTCCTGTCTGGCGTATATGCAGTGAGAAGGGGAGGGGTAAAAAACGCAAAGGGTAAATAAATTATATGAAGAATGTTGGAAATTGAGGGAAAAATTGCCAAAGACTTGATATGTTAGGAGCTGTCTTTGTACCTGATTTCATTTTTTTTTCAAGTTTAGTTTACTTCTTATTTCTTGTATTATTACTCTTATGCATGTTAACCCTATAAACATTATGTGAACATTGGTAGATAATTTGCTGTACTTACTAAGTTTTATTTCTATACCTGTCTATCCCACGGATATTGCTTTACTTGTCTTTATAATAGTTTTGTCATTGTAGTTTTGATCTTAATCTAAGTTTTGTTCCTGCATGATGCTATTGATCAATTTTGTTCCCATGATCAGATCAAGTATGTAACCAATAATTGGGTGTGAATTCAACCAACCAATGAAATCCCTCTTTGAAGATTTGATGGGTCAATCTTGGGTATTAAATTTGAAATCCAAGACTCGTGGTATTTTGAGGACAATATAAAGCAAGTAGATAGTGTTTAAAATAGCATATGGTTCCAACTTGAGCATAAAAAGTTTAAGGTGGGCTGGAAGGACCCTTCTCTCCCTGGAAGATTTAAAATATTTTGGCCTAAATTTGTTTTCTTCTAATTTCAGCCCCTCCCCTCTTGCGCTACCTTTGAAAAAGGATGTGATATCTCCTCTTGTAGGGTTGTCATTTGTAATAAACGTTTCGTCATCATCCCCTTCTGACACCAGTGAGTTTTCGGCTGTCAATCACAAAAATATTTTGGTTTTGGAAAAAAGTGAAATCATTTCTTAAATTTCTGCTCATTTTACCATCTGTATAAATTATAAACATCAATGATGTTAATAGCGTTTCGTTTTTGTCAAGACTTGACATTACTTTCTGATATTTATTTTGTTTTATAGGGAGCTTACATCTACCTGACAGAAGATATGGGTGTGCCTTATTGGGCTGGCTATTGTGTTTTTGCAGCTCTTACAGTCATTGTTGGTGCAATTCTAGGCTTGGTAAGTTTAATCCTTTTGTTCGTTAATTTTGTCTTTTGTTGTTGTGTGAAACTTGATTATTTGACATGGTTATCTGAAACACAATGGTAACCAAAATGGAAAATTTTTCAAAAAATGCGAATACTATTATTAATGAAAAATAACTCCATATGAAGTTTTTGTAATAGCGGCCGCCAAATTAAAAAAAAAAAAAAACAACAAAAAACATGAATATATCATCGTCAAAAAATAAGCTAAAAACATATTGTTCCAAACAGCTTACGAAGGTGTATCTCTCCTTAAAGGTAGTTGCCTATGGAAATCAATAGACTGTTAATGTTTTGATTCTCGTGGACGAAAAATGTCCTTAAATTTAACCAACTAGTTCTGTTTCTTTATTTTAACGATTCAATGTGGCAACACTGACAAATATGATACTGACCTGAAAGCTTCACAATTTTGAAACAACTAAAAGAAAATCTGAAGAATTTGCGGTTTTCAGGTATGAGTAGGACTAAGATGGGTCCAAGGGGCAAAATATGTTTTGATTTAGATGACCTTGGCGCCCTAAACAAAGATGGGTCTTCTGTAGGGTTTATTCAGAAACCTTATGCAAAGACCTACTATACCTATTGGAATTGATTACTTAAATGCAGGTGGTGGGGCATTTGGGTATTGGTTTGAAACTTAAAAAAAGATATTATAACTTATAAACCATTTGACTAGTTGGTTAATCTGGTGGGTGTGCACTGGCGAAAAGGAGATATTGAACCAAGGGTGTATCTATGATTTTTTATTTGGGGGAGGGGAGGTGGGGGGATTCACATTTTTTTAACATATCAAAAATTATGTTTACATACATTTTGTTGAGTTTCAACGAGTTGCATAAAAATTTTGGTGGGGGGTTCAACCCCCCCCCCCCTCCCTCGATACGGCCTTGTGTTGAACTCTGATTTTAATTTATCAGTGCTACTGCTGAATTTGCGACTGTTTATCACATGAAACAATTACCAAAATCACTATGCCCGCCTTATCTAAAAACATTCGAAACTTTGTATTTTCAAAGAAGACTTTAAAGGGGCTTGAAGTTTCAACCACTTTGAATTCTGGCTAAAAGAAACTGGGAAATCAATAGGAGTTAGACTTAAGGTAATTTAACACGGGGAGATGGGAAGTAAATATCACTAACGGTGCTTAGGGTGCAGTACCTGAAGACATTATTAAAAGAGTAGAACGTATCAAAGAGAATTCGTTATTTGATAGGGTTATTCCACAGTGCAATAGCAGTAAATTTGAATTTTTTCTGCAATTAATAACTATTTTATTCAAGGATTATTTTAAGTCAAAATTGAGTCTGCATAAATAGGCCTCTGTTAGCTGGGGAAAATCTTCGCAGGTGAAGTAGGCCAGTTTTTTTTTTCTATAGAAAATGCTGGTAGGTCTACTGGGGTCAGAAGTAGGCTTTCTTTATCCTCTGCATTCTCAAGTGCCTGAAAAGACAAGCACGTAAAAGTTTAGGGTAAAAAAAGTCGCCAACCGGAGATGGTATCGGGGATTTTTTTTTTCGATACGCGCTGACTTTCAGTCATTTACGTTGTTCGTTCTTTTTGTTCTTAGAAAAAAAATGTGTCTTGGTCATGGAAGAGCCAAAAATAAGAAATGGTGAAAAATTCTCCAGTACCCCTTATAAACTTGTGCCACCCTTATGGTTTGACACAATAGATTATCTCTGAAATGTACATTATTATTGCCATTTATTGTTGTTGTCACAATAATAGATTATTTTTTGAAAACTTACCTAAGGTTGCTATTAGTTGTACTTATAATTCTTAGTTACTTTGAGCGTTTGCTTCAAGTATGTTAAATATAAAAATTACAAACAAGAAAAAGTCTATGGCTTTTTCTTAATTGGAATAGTAAGAGACGACCTGGCTACAACCTATGATTATGACGTCATTGATCAATCTTTAACCTGAAATCTGCAGTTTTTCATAGAAAAACTAATTCTATTTTAAAAATTATTTGTTTTAATTACAAAAGGTGTTAGAAAAAAATGTGTCTTTAGTCATTGAAGAGCCAAAAGTAAGAAATGGGGGAAAATTCTCCAGTATCCCCTATACACTTGTGCCATCCTTATGGTTTGCCACAATAGATTATCTCTGAAATGCCACGTTATTATTGTCATTTATTATTGTTGCCACAATAATAGATTATCTTTGAAAACTTACCTAAGGTTGCTATTAGTTATACTTGTAATTCTTAGTTACCTCGAGCGTTCGCTTCAAGTATGTTATTTCGAATCGGTTTCTTAGTATCAAAGACTGTTGATAGTTTTATTACATTTTTTATTCGCTCGTGTGTTGTAAGGAGTTAAATGATGCTTATATTCAAGTTGAGTGTGTTTTAGATTTACCAGCCCTGTTAACATATTCTAAAGCAGGAACCTGAGCAGGAAAGTGAGTAAACATCTGTGTTATGGTCTCATCAAAATAACGTTTTTTTTTCGATCCAAATCTATTTGTTGCTTATTTTTCTTTCTTACTGGGGAGTGGGCTTTTGAATGATTGCTGTTTGAATTTCGAATCTTACAATTTTACAAGATTACTACAGGAAAGTAAAAAAAGTAATTTTAGTTTTTTTTTTTGTTGGAATTTATTTGTTCTTTTCTTTCTTTCTTTTTCGAGTTGATTGTTCAGGATATCTACCTCACTTTTAGAATTTGTTTTTGACATATTTTTATTCGTACTGTTAGAAAAAAGGGTTGATTGCATTTTCTCTGGATTTAGGTTCAGATTTTGTATTTATTCTGTTGTATCTGATAAGTCAAAACTTTGATTTTTTTTTAGTTATGCTTTGGACTTAACTTTGTTGTCATATTTAGGTCAGGTTTGACTGAGTCTCACTCTCTGGACTTTATACATTTACTCAAACTATGATGGCATAACCTATACTTAAATTTTTGTCTTGAGCTGATGTCATACTTTCATACAGAAATGCTTCAGTGGGCGAGGCAAAATTTAATTCTGAAAATCAGGGGGGGGGGGTATTCTTTTTTTGTGTGAAAATACCAAAAAATGTATTTATCAAAATTTTGGTGGGGAAATAAAGCGGAAGCAAGGCCATTTTTTTAACATATTTCAATTGGTCGTTTTGTCCAAAATACGTCTTTTTTGTGAAATTTACTATTTGTTTGTCCATTAAATTAACACAATTTGAAGTGAAGAAAGCAGAACCAAAGACACTCAGTTTAAAAAAAAATGCACTTTTTCTTGTGGCAACTTGCAATAGAACCAAACAAACTATTCAAAACAGATGCACTTCTTTGTGGCAACTTGCGATTTATTTTCTAATATTTTCCAATAATATTTTAATTTCTAATTTTAATTTGGCCTATTACCGTAATTTTATTCTTCTTTTTTTTTTTAAACAATTCAACAACTGAGAAATCGGTGATATTTTAGCAAGCATTCTAAACACATGCACAGACAACTTCGATGAGTCATTCTCTGACCCTCATTGTACTCTGGTAATACTAAATTATTCTTTTCTTCAAGATTATCGTATTCTTCATCGACCTTCTTTACCCGCCGAAGACTGAAACAAAGAAGAAAGCAAAATCGGATGACGAAAAGGACAATGAACATGTAAGCTGCCACTTTTTTTCTGTAGACATGACAAAAATTGGGTAGCAACCCTTAAGAAACTGCAGAAGTTGGAATTTAATTTCGACCGTAAATAATTTCTTTGTCTACACTGCCTTTCCGTAAAAAAAAAAAAAAAAAAAAAAAAAAAAAAAAAAAAAAAAAAAAAAAAAAAAAAAAAAAAAAAAAGGTTGTATATTGGCTAGCCAACCCGCAATAAAATGGCTCAAAGAAAATGGGAAACCAACAGGAGTTAGATTTAGGATGATTTAAGATGGGAATAAATCGTCCCTATTGCCGCTTAGGGCGTGGTATCTGAAGACATTATTAAAAGAGTAGAAAGTTTCATTAAAATAATTAGTTCATTAGAGATACTTTTACTCATTTGCACTGCAATTAATAAAACTTTTGCAGACACTCATGTTTTTTCGTTACAAATTCTAATGTTTTACATTTTAGATATATAATTGATATACAATTTATATATTAGTTATATATATATATATATATATATATATATATATATATATATATATATATATATTATATATATATATATATATATATATATATATATATATATATATATATATATATATATATATATATATATATCAAAATTAGTAGTTTTTTTCATCGAGCGTTACTGCGTACAAAACTTCAAATACCGTATCACAAAATTCGTCAGTTATCTGGGTAAAAACTTTGAATATAACTTTGAACTTAGAAGCTTAATTTTTTCATAATGCTTTTTGCCTATATCTATTTTGTCACCTTTAAAACAGTTGAAATGGGCGACTTTGATATTGATTTTTTTTTTTTGCCCATTTGGATTTCTAAAAAGCCTTCTTGTATTAAAAACTGGTTCTTAATAACAACTTAAAAAAATACATTTTAAAGTTTTTTTTTGGTTCCTTTATAGAATATATGTCATGTAGGCTAAGGCTGAACTGCTGCTTTTTTATTGCTTTTGGCTGCTCTTTTGGATATTATTCATTTTCCCTTTTGGGAATTCATTCCAAATTATAAACTGATAAATACCTAATATCAGTCAAAGTATAAACTGCGTCTAAAAGGAGTAAATTTATCAAATTGAAAAATACATGATGAACACTTCACATGAGAACACTTCATTTACAATGAAACAGAAAACACTTGATAGTTTATTCGGTATGAAGGAAAATGAAGTGCCAGCTATTTTCTTAGGTAAAAAATGAAAAGCTCATCCGTTTTAAATGTAATTAAATGAAATAATAAGCAGACTGAAGTAGCTCCAGGAAGATGTTGAGATTTTCATCCTAGTTCGTCACTTTTAATCCAAGCAAAATGTTAGGACACTTAGTATCAGTTATTGAGTTTAAGCTTTGATTTCCAAATGCTCACAAAAATTACCAAATTTAAGAAAGTCGCAACAATAAGTCACCTGTGGTCAAAATACTCAAAGACTTCTCTTTGATCCCCACCCATCCTCAAAGCTTCTGCTATGGTCATTTCCATGGAAATCTCCAAAGAGTTTCTTTTACAATAGCTTACAAGCGTAGTTAGGGGTATTTAGCCTTTTTTGCTTTTCTTCAAAGCTTTGAAAAAAGTGTTATAATATTCCAAATGTTACATTTGTTATATTTGTGCATATTTTTGGTAATCATTTGTGGGGTGATCGAATTTTTTAAACCACTGTAGATACGTAAGAACGTTGCAACATCTAGTACCCTGAGGTCATAAGACTGCCAAAGACTCCTCCTTGAACCTCCCAAATTGAAAGCTTTTATTATGACCTGGCCTTTTAATGTAACTTGGGCACTGGACCAAGGGCGCCATTGTCACTCGAGCGCAACGTTAGGTGGGGATGTCGATATTGCTTTCGTCACACCAATTCGTTTTAGTGTGAATCTGCCTGGTACTTATGAATGAATGTTGTCAAAGTAAACCCGTTTCATCAATAAGAAAAAAACGTGTTGGACGCATATGTCCCTTTCCCTTTGGACAATAAAACCATGCAAGTGCTGTATCAAGTATAACTCACGAAAATATTAATTTGTGTCAACTTTTCAACTTTTTGGCATCCCTGCTAATAACTCCCTACCCCCCCCCCCTCTGGATACCATCTTGATAAGATACCGTCTCTGGTTTAAATAAAAAAAGGTAATTAACTTATTGGTACCCCTGCTTTCAAAAAAAAAAAAAAAATCGAGGCATTATCATTTAAATATGATAGCTCATTACCCCCCCCCCCTCCTCTGGATACCACCTTGAAAGGATGCCGTCTCTGCTTTAAATAAAAAAATAACTTTTTGGGATCCCTGCTTTGAATAAAACAAATTTCGAGATATTATCATTTAAATGTAATACCTCCCTATCCCCCCCTCTGGATACCACCTTGATAGGATACCGTCTCAGCTTTCATTAGAAAAATAATTTACTTAATAATTAACTAGGTCACTATATGGTTCAAACAAACACGCAAAATAACGTTAAACAGCATAGTGTTCATTGAAAAAAAATTGAGGGTATGAGTAAAGGGGTACAAAGACAACAACAAAAATGTCGAAATTATTCAGATTTACCTCAAATTATTGGAAAACTGAGTCATAGATTCGCTGTGGGATTCAATAAGGTCCAAAGAATCTAATTAAAAGGGAGCCCATACAAAAGCCAAATTAGGCCAGTAGCCTATGAGAAATCGCAAAATACCCAAGACAATGAACAAGTCCTAATGGGGGGCCCTGGGTCTATCAAAATATTTTAATGGTTTCCCAGGGAATTTGATATCATTTTCTTGTGTCTTCACTTCAAATGAAAAAAATAATTATCTTTTTGGCATCCCTGCTTTCAAAAAAATGAGGTATTATCATTTGAAAATGATAGCCCCCTATCCCCCCCCCCCTATAAGCAATCATTTACAATTTATTTATGAATCATACTTTTAGGGTAACTTCCGGTTCGATCTTTAATTCCCTAACCTTGTACATAGCTTAGTCTATAGCTAAATTTTGTCTCAATAGAAGGTTTTTTTTTTTTTGGGGGGGGGGAGTAAAAATGTTTCAGAAAGAAGATTGTATTTTCTATCAGGCGTTCAACAATTGAGTATTAAACATTAAGAAAATATTATCTAAAAACAGCAAAAAAAAAAAAAATCTGCAAACTTACAATTCAGCTGTAGAAACAATCTGTCGGCTGTCAATTTCAAAATCCAACTGAGGGCTGAAGCTGTATAGTAGTGAATGCGCTCTATAATTCTATTCAACTTGAAAATAAAATTCTTGACTACGAATGATGTAAGAAATAGCGATTGGGAAACTTCATTCGAAATGATTTAAACTCATTTCATAAAGACGATACTTTTTTTTTGTCAACATATTAAGAACTGTGTATATTGTAATATTTGCAAATGCATATTGCATCTGTCTGGTTTTTATGCAAAGTAACAAAAGAGACGAAAATTAATGAAAAAGAGAGTAGTGAAGAATTATGGTATGCAAAGTAATATTTGGCAGGGAAAGTCACTGTGATAAATCGCTAGGGGTGGCACCGTGATTGCGTGATTTTCGGGGATTTGGGGAACCAATTTTTTTTCCGGGAAATACCCAAAAATTCGGGGATAGTGCAAGCCCTGCTTAATTTCTAATCAGGAAAATCGAAATACTAAACCACACGAGAAGGAAAAGCTCCGATTTTGCGGTTAACGCAATAAAGAATTACCGCAAAATTAATTTAAAGTCGACCGAACGCCGCCGCCGCCTCTGCCGGCGGTGGCGTGCCTGAGGCGCGCCGGCGGCATTAAGACACTTCGGCGGCGTTCGACCGGGCCTCTCGTCGGTGGCGTTCGGTCGATCTGCCGGCGCGGCGACGGGTTCTATATATATGTATATATATATATATAGTTTTATGAAATATTTTAAAACTAACCTAAACTAGCCTCACCTTTTTTATAGTAAAGAAAATAAATAATAAAAAGATTCTGCATAGTTTTATTAGATTGCAAGCTAGATTAAAGAATAAACTTGGACCTTCAAGGGATGCATATTTTAATGATATCTACACAGCGCCAATCTCTCAGTAGCACTAGGGGTTCTGAGTTCCATGAAAGCCATGTGAAAACATTGGAGGACTTCTTGTCCTCTAGCTCTTCTATTCTATTTGGATCCAGCCATCCACTTTGAAGTAGAGGGCAGTTTTCCCGGGCTTGGCTGTTCATCGACACTCGTAACTAGCAGGAAGCTGCTATGCCGATATTTGCGAGAAGACAAGAATTGGATAGACTTGGAAGATGAACTCCACGCCGCTATTGGAAGTTGTTATAAGCTTAAGTTTTTAGCGCCAAAATCAAATAATTACGCTTGTGGGTTTAAAACAACCACAAGTTTTAGTGTTCTCTTTATTTGGTAAATTGGATTTAAAAATATTGTGCCAATCTTTTAGCACCAGAATCGAATCGTTACATTCATGGGTCTAATGCCGCGATTCCAAATGTGGAGCGAAGGCCCCCCATTTTATTGTCAATATTGTCATATATCACCATTATATTGCCATATATCGCCATTATATTGTCAATTTTGTCATATATCACTATTATATTGCCATATTTTGTCAATATTGTCATATATCACCATTATATTGTCATAATATTGTCAATATTGTCATATATCACTATTATATTGTCATATATTGTCAATATTGTCATATATCACCATTATATTGTCATATATTGTCAATATTGTCAATATTGTCATATATCACCATAAAATTGTCATTATCTTGCCATATATTGCCAATATTGTCATGCCCCACTAGTGGGGCATGATAATATTTTGGTGGGTCATGGGTAGGACGTGTACCCTTCAGCTGACTATTCATTAAAACCTTAGTTTTGAAAAAAACAAACATCTTTTATGAATGATGTCACATTAGAGCAAAAAATATACACGATAGTATTGCAATGGCATTATACACTGTATATAAGGTAGTGTATTAAGACAATAATTTTCGTTACTATAGTGTAAAATTCCCTCAGATGAATACACGTAAAATCTCGAATAACAAAATTTAAATATCACAAGGGGGTATCAGGATTTAAGGAATGCCTAGGTAGGACATGACCCAAAATCGGCAGGGAACCACTGGTCTAAAATAACCCATGTTTTTTTTAGCAAATTAATTTTGGAAATTATAGTCCGGACTGAGACACGATCGCTAATTTGGTTTTCTTGAGACAAGTTGGTTAGGCCAAGAAAATTTTGGTCAGTTTTCAAAGGACTTGCTTCTTCACTTAATAGTCAGGAAAATTGTCCTGACTTAAAATGAGTCATGTCATGGCATGGCTGTCATGTCATGACAATTGTCATGAATAATATCATATTTTATAAACTATCTTTGCTTTCCATTGGATACATCTGACATTTTTTGGCTGGCAAGAAATGGCTCATCTTGAATAACCCCCTTTAAAGTGGTTCAGCGGTGCTGATACCTTCGTCATGTAATTATAATTTCCTGGTTAGAACATAAAAACAAATGAAAGCAAAGAGGGACATGAAATTTAATTCAAAGAGAAATTATCCTGTATATGAGGGGAAGTGTAAAATAAATTGAGTGTAGTAAACAGCTGGTAATTAAAGTCAATTTACATATCGATTTCCTTTCGAAACATTAGAAAGGGAATTTTATTTTTCAAGCAGTTACGAATAAATAAGTCCTTGCTTTCTTGAGCCATTATTAAAGTACTTCCTATCACATTGTCCTTGTGCTAAGGCCACTCGTTCTTTAAAGATCGAAGTATGTCAAACTTCAGCGTAAATAGTGTTGAGGGGTTTGAGAGGGGGGCAATACCCCTTTCAGAAACAGGATAATTCCTGTTCCTATTAAATTCTAATGTTGTTCTTACCCTTCGTTTGAAAAATTAAAAATACTATCTGGAGTTATCCTAAGTTTGAGGGGAGACGGGGCTAAGACCCAAACAGTCTCTTCTCTTTCTGTTAAAGTTTAACCTTTTGCATAACCATGCTTCGAGAAAAAAGAAAAACCATGCTTCGACTATTGACATTTAGACAAGGGGCTGGTGTTGAAATATTCATAGTTTTGAGTGATTGTTTGAATGATTCTTTGAGTGAATCATTCTTTTAGTGATTTCTCTTTTTATCTCTACCGCCCTGCGGACATTTCTCAATCTAGCCTCTTCTGAGCCCAATTTGTTGATGTATCCATGTATGTATTAAATGATTGTTTGTGCGCACATGTCTGTAATCAACTCTTGATGCCCCTCAAAATCAACATCAATTTGATTGGCTCTTTAGTGTGAAGCATTACGCCAATAAAAAGACCGAAGTTTTTGTCACAACATTCTTTTAGTGATTTCTCTTTTTATCTCTACCGCCCTGCGGACATTTCTCAATCTAGCCTCTTCTGAGCCCAATTTGTTGATGTATCCATGTATGTATTAAATGATTGTTGGTGCGCACATGTCTGTAATCAACTCTTGATGCCCCTCAAAATCAACATCAATTTGATTGGCTCTTTAGTGTGAAGCATTAAGCCAATAAAAAGACCGAAGTTTTTGTCACAACATTCTTTGAGTGATTTCTCTTTTTATCTCTACCGCCCTGCGGACATTTCTCAATCTAGCCTCTTCTGAGCCCAATTTGTTGATGTATCAATGTATGTATTAAATGATTGTTTGTGCGCACATGTCTGTAATCAACTCTTGATGCCCCTCAAAATCAACATCAATTTGATTGGCTCTTTAGTGTGAAGCGTTAAGCCAATAAAAAGACCGAAGTTTTTGTCACAACATTCTTTTAGTGATTTCTCTTTTTATCTCTACCGCCCTGCGGACATTTCTCAATCTAGCCTCTTCTGAGCCCAATTTGTTGATGTATCCGTGTATGTATTAAATGATTGTTGGTGCGCACATGTCTGTAATCAACTCTTGATGCCACTCAAAATCAACATCAATTTGATTGGCTCTTTAGTGTGAAGCATTAAGCCTATAAAAAGACCGAAGTTTTTGTCACAACATTCTTTGAGTGATTTCTCTTTTTATCTCTACCGCCCTGCGGACATTTCTCAATCTAGCCTCTTCTGAGCCCAATTTGTTGATGTATCCATGTATGTATTAAATGATTGTTGGTGCGCACATGTCTGTAATCAACTCTTGATGCCACTCAAAATCAACATCAATTTGATTGGCTCTTTAGTGTGAAGCATTAAGCCAATAAAAAGACCGAAGTTTTTGTCACAACATTCTTTTAGTGATTTCTCTTTTTATCTCTACCGCCCTGCGGACATTTCTCAATCTAGCCTCTTCTGAGCCCAATTTGTTGATGTATCCATGTATGTATTAAATGATTGTTGGTGCGCACATGTCTGTAATCAACTCTTGATGCCCCTCAAAATCAACATCAATTTGATTGGCTCTTTAGTGTGAAGCATTAAGCCAATAAAAAGACCGAAGTTTTTGTCACAACATTCTTTTAGTGATTTCTCTTTTATCTCTACCGCCCTGCGGACATTTCTCAATCTAGCCTCTTCTGAGCCCAATTTGTTGATGTATCCATGTATGTATTAAATGATTGTTGGTGCGCACATGTCTGTAATCAACTCTTGATACCCCTCAAAATCAACATCAATTTGATTGGCTCTTTAGTGTGAAGCATTAAGCCAATAAAAAGACCGAAGTTTTTGTCACAACATTCTTTGAGTGATTTCTCTTTTTATCTCTACCGCCCTGCGGACATTTCTCAATCTAGCCTCTTCTGAGCCCAATTTGTTGATGTATCCATGTATGTATTAAATGATTGTTGGTGCGCACATGTCTGTAATCAACTCTTGATGCCACTCAAAATCAACATCAATTTGATTGGCTCTTTAGTGTGAAGCATTAAGCCAATAAAAAGACCGAAGTTTTTGTCACAACATTCTTTGAGTGATTTCTCTTTTTATCTCTACCGCCCTGTGGACATTTCTCAATCTAGCCTCTTCTGAGCCCGATTTGAAGCCATGACCCACCTAGGTATTTCTAAAATTCTGGTGTCCCCCTCGTGATGTTTAAATTTTGTTAATGAAAATTTAAGTTAAAACGAGAGCCCGTTGCCATTCTCTAATAGATGTGGAAAATAAGCTCCAAAACTGTTATTTTCCCTTCGCCCAACTTCTTCTACGACAATGAAGGAGTAATTACTTTTTCAGTGTATTTATTTTTCATTTCAGTCTAAATCAGTGTAATTAGTTTTCAAGTTAAGTGTCGTTTCTGCCCTGATCGGGATCTTGCTTTCTCTCGGCAACTGTACTGCATGCTTCATCCCATATTCGTCCAGTCTTCCAAATGAAAGAGGCAGGAGGTTGGAACCTATATCGAAATGTCTATCCAATTCATTTGAAGTACCTTTCATTGTTAGTTTGAAAATGCGGACCGGAAAACAAATTGTTGATATTTTTAGTACCTCCCCTCCCTCTTGCACTACATATAACTTCCTTTCCTCCCTATAAAAGAACCTACTGCCTCTCACTCTAATAGCCGGTGTGCTGGTCGATTCGCCAGAATATCTTCTTGGTGTTTCTTTTTTTTTCTTAAAAAAAAGAATGGCAGATAACAGATTCTCTTATGTTGATCTGAAAAAAAAACAACAAAAAAACAAATTAGTGATCAACTAATTAGTGATCATATTCTGACGTTTAATTAACACTCTTAGTGTGTGGAATGTGTTTTCTGTTTCAGGACATTAACGTTTTAGGGGGATTTAGGAGGCTGGTCTGTTTCAAACAGTTCGTGGTAACGAACTGTAAGTAAGGAGCGACCCGGCTCAATGGTAACCGAAACTCTAGAAAACGGGTTTTTGATACCAATAGATATATCAAAAGAATCAGATTTCAATGCTGATTTCAAATATATAACTTTCATCAAGTTTAGTGCTACCCATCAAAAGTTACGCGCCTGAGAAAATTTGGCTGATTTTCGAAAAAAGGGGGAAAGACCCCCTAAAAGTTATAGAACCTTAATGAAAATCACACCATCATATTCAGCGTATCAGAGAACCCTACTGTAGAGGTTTCAAGCTCCTATCTACAAAAATGTGGAATTTTCCATTTTTTGCCAGAAGAAAGATCACGGATGCGTGTTTATTTGTTTGTTTTTTTTTTTTTTTTTTTTTTTTTTTTTTTTTTTTTTTCCCAGGGGTGATCGTATCAACCCAGTGGTCCTAGAATATCGTGGGAGGGCTCATTGGAACGGAAATTAAAAGTTCTAGTGCCCTTTTTAAGTGACCAAAAAAAATGGAGGGCAACTAGGCCCCCTCCCACGCTCATTTTTTTCCCAAAGTCACCCGATCAAAATTTTGAGATAGCCATTTTGTTCAGCATGGTCGAAAATAAGATAAAAATGTCTTTAGGATGACTTGATCCCCCAAAAGTCCCCAGGGGGAGGGCTGAAAGTTATGAACTTTACTCAATGTTAACATATAGTATTGGTTATTGGGAAGTATACAGACTTTTTCAGAGGAGATTTTTTCTGGTAGGTGGGGGAAGGAGAGGGTCGGGGGCTATATGGAAGGATCTTTCCATGAAGGAAGTTTTCATGGGGGAAGGGAAAATGCCATGAAGGGGGCGCCGGACTTGCCAGCATTATTTATTGGTTATTGGGAAGTATACAACCATTTTCAGGAAGGATTTTTTCTGGAGGGGGGGGGGGCTAGAGGAGGGGATTACTCTGGAGAATATTTCCGTGGGAGGATGTTTCTTTGGGTAAGGGACATTTCTATGAAGGGGGCGCCGGATTTCCAAGCATTATTTAAGAAACGATCAGAAGTTAAATAAAAAAAAACAAGTTTTTCAACTGAAATGTAAGAAGGAATATTAGAACTTAAAACGAACAGAAATTATAACGTATGTGAGGGGGTTCTCCCCCAAGTCAATACCTCGCTCTTTACGCTACAGTTTTTTTTTAGTGCTTTCAAAAGAGCTATCTATTCTAATTAAACGGCCTTTGTGATTCAGGGGTTTGTGAATCAAAATTTTTTTTAACTTTTAACGTAAAGAGCGTGGTATTGGACTAAGGGGAGAACCCTTCATATAAGTAATAACATATACGTAGTAAAAAAAA
Organism: Artemia sinica; assembly: GCA_027921565.1. Taxonomy (NCBI): domain Eukaryota; kingdom Metazoa; phylum Arthropoda; class Branchiopoda; order Anostraca; family Artemiidae; genus Artemia; species Artemia sinica. The sequence continues at coordinate 318,658 of JAPEVW010000157.1, read as the reverse complement.
AAAAACAATAAAAAAACAAGCGATACGGCTCAATAGTAATCGAAACTTTTAAAAACGAAATTTTGATGTCAATAAATGTATCAAAAGAATGTGTTTATAATGCTGATCCTAAATATATAAATTTTATTAAGTTTAGTATTACTCATCAAAGGCTACGAGAATGAGAAAATTTACTCGATTTTTTAAGAGGGGGGAAACATCCCCTACAAGTGAAAGAATTTTAATGAAAATCACACCGTCAGATTCAGCGTATCAGAAAACCCTATTACATAGGTTTCAAGCTCATATCTGCAAAAATCTGCAACTTTGTATTTTTTGCCAGAAGGAAAAATATACGAATATAGAAGTTGGTTACGTAAGTTAATTTGTAAAAGACATCCATTTAGCAAAAGAAAAGTAAAATTTTATGCAAATAAAAGCTGCATTAACTAAAAAACGATCAGAATTAAATAAAAAAAACAAGTTTTTAAACTGAAAGTAAGGAGGCGACATTAAAACTTAAAACGAACAGAAATTATTCCGTATATGAAAGGGGCTGTCCCCTCCTCAACGCCTCGCTCTTTACGCTAAAGTTTGACTCTGTCTCACAACTTTATTTTTTAAAACAATAAAAAACTTTAAGCGTAAAGAGCGAGGCGTTGAGGAGGGGACAGCCCCTTTCATATACGGAATAATTTCTGTTCGTTTTAAGTTTTAATGTCGCTCCTTACTTCAGTTTAAAAAACTTGTTTTTTTTATTTAATTCCTTAATAGATTCCGTTTTTTTAATTATTTCTCAATAGAAATCCTTATTTTTAAATATAATTCTTCAACCTTGTGTGCTGCGCAATTAGTAATTAGCAATTAGTAATCAGTAGTAAATACTTTAAAACCTACATGTAGTTTTTATTATTTTTACGTCTCAAGTTAGGCAACAAATTTTGAGTGAAATTTAGATTTTGTAAAACAGCCCATCTGAAACTATTAGTTAAAACTTAGATGGCAGTAAAGAAGTTTTGTTAGGAATATTTGTGTAGAGATAAGGAGGAAAAACTTGATCAGTCTTTTTTTTCATATCTTGAGATTGAACTTCTTTTTCTACCTTTCGTAGAAAAATTCTTTTGTTCAAGTCTTTTGTAGAAACCATATTTGTAGCTTTGGTTACTTTTACATTTTAATGTTTTTTTTTTATCCTAATGCAAGCAGGTCTTTCCCGAATGGGGTAAGAAGAGGTACCAAAGAAAGATTTAAAGGAAATTAAAACTTAAGACCCTAAATTGCTGTCCACCCCGTCCGTGGATAAATACAATAGCGAAAAAAGTGTATTCTATTATTTATTAAAGTATAAATTTTTATTATAGAGGTTAATTATATTGGATGCACATGGGTCTTACCCTTAGTGAGAGCGTGGTTGTGGTTTCTTTTGTAGAAACCACATTTGAAGCTTTGGTTACTTTTACATTTTAATGTTTTTTTATCCTAATGCAAGCAGGTCTTTCCCGAATGGGGTAAGAAGAGGTACCAAAGAAAGATTTAAAGGAATTAGAACTTAAAGCCCTGAGTTGCTGTCTGCCCCGTCCGTACAGTAGCGAAAACAGTGTCTTCTATTATTTATTAAAGTATAAATTTTTATTATAAAAATTAATTATCATAGATACACATGGGTCTTACCCTTAGTGAGAGCGGGACAGGGCATCAGTAGGTTTATCTATTTAAAAAACGAACCAGAAAATGTGTCAACTACGTCATCTTTTTTATTATAGGGGGAGGAGATCTGCTCTGCTCCCATGTAGGCTGATATAAACATAACAGTTTCCATACATCCACGTTCCATTTTGTTGCATTTAGTCTATTGGTACGTATAAAAAATTTCGCTATCGAAAAATAGAACTGGAGAATCCTTAACTAGAGTAATGAACAAAAATGTAAATAAAAGTCATTACGGTGACCCGAACAAATAAACTTTCAAATGGGGTTAAAGCCGTGAATTTTCGGGTGACCCCAAAAAGAGTAAATGTAATTTTTTTGCAATAATACTTACGTATTCAGCTCCAGGGGTGGATCCAGGATTTTTTCTAGGGGGGGGGGGCAAAATAGGTTGATCTGATAAACTTGCCTTAGGAGCAAGTTTATTTAACGCAAACTTGCGTTAATTAAGGAAATTACCCTACTTTAGGGGGGGCCTCGCCCCTCCCCTGGATCCGCCTCTGTTCAGCTCAGAAAAATAGTGACTGCGTTTTCTAATCTTTTTTTTTTGTAAAATAGGTATTACTCGTTCTATTTAAAAACTCGAAATAAAGTATAATTGTCCCTCGGAAACAAGAGGGAAGCTTTCGCCCCTCGGCACTCGTACTGAACTCTTCAATGCTCTTCCTAATGAAGGGAGGTCAGAGGGTTAGGTCATAATCATATGGTTGGGTGAAAGGCCTACCACCTGTCTCTATAAGAGACCCAGCAACTATAACGTCGATTTGACGCCCTATGCCCCATCAATGGCTATGGGGTATCTTTATCCTTTTTTAATGTGCATCTACAGGCTTGAACGCGCAACCTTGCGATATTGCTGCCTCTGAAACTGAGAAGCTGCGCTTTTTTTTCTTGATAATTTGAATTGGAGTGGCTAATTAAAATTTTTTTACTCAATTACTTTTTCTCCCAATAAAACACAATAGGTTTTCTGGTCTATTTTTTTTTTCTTAAAATGGGTTTTTTAATTCATTTCAGAATCTTAAAGCAGCGTTCACATGCGTATCTAGCTAGAATCTAGCCAGAAATCAAGGTCTAGACAACTACCGCTCACACGTCATATTTGGTGCTTGGCTAGACAAGTTCCAGCTAAGCATCTAGTTGTAGGCTCTAGAACTCAAAATCTAGGATTTTCGACTACAGCCAATCAGAATGTGTCAAGTTCCACTATTTTCATCATGTATGTTTACATTTTTTAAACTGAAATTTAATTTTTGTTTTCTTATTAATTGTATTTTCTTTTTTGGCAAATATGCAACACCAGACATAATAGCACACTAAGGCATTTGTTTGGCTTGTCTCATCCATTATCTTGTGACAGTAAAAACAGGGATTACAATTTTATAACTTTTGCCCACATAAGCTCTTTTAATTGGCTAGAAGTGACAACTGTAATCCGTTTGAAACTCAATTTGTAGTTTTAGCTAAGCACTGAATTCTTCGTGGAAACGGTAGTTGCCTACACATTGATTTCTGGCCAGACATGTGTCTAGACATAAGATTTCAGCTAGACTATCATGTGAACATCGCTTAAGTGAAAGTAGAACTGCATTTCTTTTGAACTAATGCTTCAGCTTTCGTAGTGATGGCTGAAACCGAGGTTAAATGGGCCTTCCCTTCAAAATATCTCAGGGGTGTTTCGAATCTTTTTGATCAGTGATTGAAAATATAGGTTGTATGGTGATCACCAAATTAAGAGTGGTTATTCTTTGAGTGACTTGCTCTATAATCTATATTTACTCCATGATACTCTATAACCCGAAGCCAGTTTCTTTTTATATGATTGTTATTAGTGGCAATATGTGGAAGTAGTAACAGGTGTATCCAGAATAACAATTCCGTTAAATCAGTTCATGCGTTTTTTTTTAATATGGATGTTATTGAAAACTAGGTTTTACTTCCTATTGCAATTATATTTTACTACAACTAATGCAAAATATAGTCGTTTTAGCTGAACATTGTCTTTTTTGCTTTATTGAGTTATATTTGTTGCATTATTTATAGTTGTATTTGTTACATCAAGAATTAAGACAAAGAAGTGTTATATCCCAGTAACTGGTCTTTTTTTGTCTGATCACATCAAGTTGTAATAATAGTAAATTTTGTTTTTGCACCAAAGCCAACAAGGGCCGTGAAAAAAGAACAAAAAACAGCAACTATTAGCACTTATCCTAATATCAAACTCAAAAATACAATCCATCATCGATTTAAAGGAAAAGAGTTCTGCTTCAGTCCTTGTCCCAGGAATTTCCGTAGGATTTTCCCCAGGAATTCCCTCAAAATCCTTATTTGTCATTAACCTCACCCAGTCTTTTGTCAATAAATTTTTTTCCTGAATTTTGTCAATTCTTTATGTTCCCGTACCAAAGACAAAAGTTTTTGCCTATTGGGCCAAGTAATAATATATGAGTTGTATTATTTATTGTTGCATTACTTTCATCAAGAATTAAGTTTCTGTTGCTGTTGTCGAACTTTCTCTTCTCAGTATTATGAAACCAGCATTTTATGCGAAAATACGTAACGATAGTGGTAGTGGATGAAACAATGATTAGTCGATGTTATTTAAATACAGCGCCGTTGAGACGTCAGTTTGTCCAACTCCGCCTTTTTTAAGATTCTTGTCTTGATTACTAGAATAATAGAAAACACCTTAAGATAGGATCAAAAACCCAGCTTGGCTCGCATAAATATCTGGTGAGATGTTATTATTCTTGAACAACGCAGTGTTTACCTAGAATTAAGGGGATTCGAGTCCTGTTACTGGGATATTTTTCGCCCCCAATTTCCATTACTTGTGGTTCACACTTTGTCGTATTACTGGGGAGTCACACGTTGCGAATTTACTTAATTGACTCTTCTAGCTCTTACACATAACGCCGTGAAACCTTTCACAGTTATATAATTTGAAATCTTATGTTGATTTATGTCATCTTATGAAGCAAATTTTGTCCATAACGTAGGCAGTGCTAAGTACCTTGAGTTCTAATTAGAATTTTACTTTACATTAGTTTATGTTACATTATGGAAAAGCTCAACATACTTGCTACACAATAGAATTTTCGGGTGAGCAGGAAGACAAATTAGTAAACTTTTCCTAGACAGCCAAGGCATGCTTGATCAGAGTTCGAATCTCTATCCCGATTCCGCATTTCTGATTTTTGAATAGTTCGCTTATGACGACTGTGATGCTCTTAGATGGTGATTATGATGAATTCATGGATTTATACGTCAGCCCAGTGTGAAAGGATTTGTTTAAGTTTGAAAGGTTATACTTAATATAACGTAATTTAACCACTTAGTACAGAAAATTACGTACGTAGGTGACAGCCACTTTAGCCTTGTACGTTCATAGGGAATCTTCCAAAAGATAGGAATGTCGAATTTAAATACAATTTGAAAATTTATTATGCTTATAGCTATTCCATAATTGAGCAAACTCAAAAATACCTTTTATATTCATTAAGGAAGTAGAAAATTCTGAACATTCTACCAGATTAGCGGTCTAGTGGAATCAAAACTGATTATGTATCTTCTTTTTTTTCGATGTTGGTCTATTAAATAATTTGACATGTGAGTCACCCCTGCAATATTAAACCAAATAAAGAGCAATCTGTGTTACAGGAGGACAAGGATGGTGTTGTAGCTGAAGATTTAATTGACGAAGCCGCAGAAAAGAAAGAAGCCGAGGAGACTGCGAAGCGAGACTCTGAGCCTGATTCAGGTGTAGAGGAGACGGGTAGTCCCCGAAGTCTTAGAAAACGAAAGTCCCGGAGAGATTAGAGCTCCTGTGAACGTGATAAATGTGGAACATTTTCTTCTTTTTTTAATTGTCTTGATCTGATGTTTTTTTGAGTGGAAATCACTTATGTCTCTTTGGAGCTGCCTTATTGTTTATTCAATAACTTTGGTGTTGGCATTGTATTTACTTAGAATTGGACAGGCTACTGGAAAAGAATACATTCTAAAATTGGAAATAACTTTATTGAAAACAACTGAATATTGAAAGTAGTTTTACGGCATTTTTAAGCAGTTTTGTGACATACCCATTTATAAGATCATCGAAAATACTGGCCCAAACTTGTGTTGGAATATTGCGCACAACTCTTTTTTTTTTCAAAAGTGATTTTTTTTTCTTGCTGCTAGAAAAGTGATATTATTCTGGGTTATCTGCATTCCAGTGGCCTGTTCAATTACAGTTACGAAAGTAGGGTTGTATATAAGAAGGACAAGTTTACCAGAAGTATGTATTCTTGAGAGTATTTGGTTAGGTGCTAAACTTCTGTGTTATGTCGAATTGGTTATGCTTTTACTATATGTTTATATTAAAGGTTGAAATGTTCTTTCTTTTTTACGAGTGATTTGTATGTTAAGGGTGGGGTATAATTTTCTCCTATGGATTCAAAATACTTATTGTCATTTTTTTTAACAAGTACTTTTATAAGGAAGAAATTGGTTATTTTGGTTAACTTTAATTAACGTCACCGAAAATTTGAATGGTCAATCTTTGCCTTTTTTCATACCAACGGTACCGGCTCCTATGCATCGGAGTTCCTCGTAATTAAACACCCCACACCCGTACCAGTGCACAATTTCAATGCATAACTTATCCACCCCATCCTGTAATTGAAGAATTTTTTCTCCGTCCAAATGAATATTTGTTGACATTTGGAAACTACCTGTTGAAATTTCTCGGTATAACCATAAATTTTGTCCTAATTTCGGATTTCTTAAAAATTTAATGTAAGAAAAACATTAGACTCTCTCGAAAGAATATGTTAAAATTCCCCCGCAATCGAATATTGGGTAATCTAATTAAGTTAAATGTGAATCGAAATTAATTTAAATGTAGACATAAATAAAAAAAATAACACAGAATTTTTGACACTTTTATTAATATATATCAATATTAAAGCCGTCATAAAAGATAACTCTTACATGTTTCACTCCCCTCCCCCTCTCTCAAGGCCGTACCCAGAGGGGGGGGGGGTTTGAACCCCCCACGAAATGTTTGTCTACAATAAAAATGGATATAAACAAATTTTGTAAGCGTTTTTTGAGCTTTTTTTGTGTACCCCCCCCCCCCCCGAATTTCTTTTTTGAGTAAAACCCCCTCCAAAAAAAAATCCTGGGTACGGCCTTGCCCTCTCTGCTAGTTTTGAACACAGCTTCTAAATTAACCATTTTACTTTTAATCGTTTTTTTATGTCATTGTCTATTTCACAAAACATCGTAATAAATATATAACACCGTGAAAAAAAAATAGACAAACGCTGCATTTAATGTAAAAAGAAAGGATAGTTTAATTAATTTTTATTCGGGGGAAGTAAGGGAAAACGATTTGGCTGTGGTTTAATTTGGGGCATTGACTATACCTTGCCTACAAGCAAAACATTGCCACTAATAAAGCGACAGTGATATCTTAAATCTCATGAGATAATACACAATACGTCAATATTATAATTAAAACCCAATCTTTATGTTTAATAGAGAGGAGAAGGGGTTTGTACAAGAATTTTCTGAGTGATAGATCGTATGAAAACAAAAGGAATGTAAAAAAAAAGTGGAGAAAGCATTAAAATATGAACCAAGAAGGGGTGAAGTAGAGGCCATGGATATAATTGCCGAGGATCTGGAAGATGCAGCTAGACGGCATAACAGTAAAATATTGTTCTGGCATGTTAATAAATTGAGAGGGAGTTGTCAATCCGGACTTGTCAAGGAGGCACACTTGTGCCTCTATAAAGAGGCGACCCACCACAATGTTAAGCGATTTCAGGTCCTAGAGGTCGCAGAGAGACGGCGGTAATCGCATTTTGTAGCCCAAGCTCAAACTAAGAAACTTGCAAAATTTCATCCTCCTCCGACTTTATCTTCATGGGGTAAACTGGGCCGGAAGTTTGGACCCTCCCACCACAGCCCCCCTTTAACGTTGTCCGATTGGGCTGAAATTTAGAGGTTAAGCTTTCCTAGGGCCCGGGAGCTTATCCTCGAAATTTCAGCTCAATCCGATCACTCCTTCCCTGTTTTCAAAAAACCAAATATAGCCACTTAAAATTCATCATCATTTCTTTTTTTTTCTTAGCCACGCCTACAGGCCACAGTTGGCAACGGATCCGGTTGAATGAGGACTTGTTCGAAGCAGAATTCGACCTGTTAGGGCCTTTTGATATTTTCAGACCGAAAAAATTATCCCCCGAATTTACATTTACGAAAAACCTTAGTTTTTTTCAAATAATACAGATAAACAGGTTAGACATGCTTTGTTATGAAAATATCTGCGCGTCAATTTTCATAACAAAGCATGTCTAACCTGTTTATGTGTATTATTTGAAAAAAACTACGTTTTCTAAAGAGTTAAAGAGGCTGAGTTACAAGGTCAACCCTTAAAACGTACAGGGATTAGGAGGCACAGTTGGGGGGGCTGTTAAAGAGGCTGAGTCACAAGTTCGAACCTTAAAACGTACAGGGATTAGGAGGCACCCTGTACGACGTGATTTGAGTATTCAGGAATTAAAAGCCTTAACACAAGAATGTTCAAGAGCGGGGGGTTTGGGGGGCGGCAGCCCCCCAACTTCAACTCCTGACACGATCAGCTAACAGTTAGTCAAGCAATAATAAGTAATAAACTGTACAAAAACGTGCAGAAATTATTTGAAAAAAAACTACGTTTTCTAAAGAGTTAAAGAGGCTGAGTTACAAGGTCGAACCTTAAAACGTACAGGGATTAGGAGGCACAGTTGGGGGGCTGCCGCCCCCCAAACCCCCCGCTTTCGCAGCCTTTAAATAAAAAAAAAAAAATTTTTAACTGAAAGTAAGGAGCGACATTAAATCTTAAAACGAACAGAAATTATTCCGTATATGAAAGAGGCTGTGCCCTCCTCAACGCCTCGCTCTTTACGCTAAAGTTTTTATTGTTTAAAAAAAGAGTTGTGAGAAAGTCAAACTTTAGCGTAAAGAGCGAGGCGTTGAGGAGGGCACAGCCTCTTCATATACGGAATAATTTCTGTTCGTTTAAGATTTAATGTCGCTCCTTACTTCAGTAAATTTTTTTTTTTTTTTTAAGGCGCGAAGCGGGGGTTGGGGGGCAGCCCCCAACTGTGCTCCTATCCTGTACGTTTAAGGTTCGACCTTGTAACTCAGCCTCTTTAACTCTTTAGAAAACGTAGTTTTTTTCAAATAATCCCAGTTAAAGATAGGAACGGGACCACAATTAGTGATAAGGAAAGAGTTAAAGAGAGATGGGCGGAACATTTTGTGAATGTGCTAAACTGAGATACAGTTGCAGGAAAATATATGGAGGAAAATGAAAAAGTTTGTGATAACTTGGATGTGAAGGAAGGTTTTTTTTGTGAGGAAGAATTAGCAACAGTACTAAAAGGATTTAAAAAAAATAAAAGGCTCCAGGTGCTGATAGTGTGGTAAATGAGTTTCTTAAATATGGTGGCTCTGAGGTTAGAAATAAGTTACTGAAGATTACAAATATGATTTTTGAAAAAGGGGAAGTACACAGTGATTTTAGGAAAACTTTAATTAAACCACTGTATAAGAAGGGGATAAGAGTGAGTGTCGTAATTATTGAGGCATTAGTCTGGTCTCTGTAGATAGCAAATTACTTAGTAATATGATACTTTTTAGGCTGAGAGATGCTGTAGACAAAGTTTTAAGAGAAGAACAGTGTGGTTTTAGAAAAGTTAGAGGATGTGTCGACCAAATTTTCACTCTTAGGTTAATAATTGAGAAGTGCCTGAGTTGTCAAACACCTTTTGTCCTCAGTTTTATAGATTATGATCAAGCGTTCAATTCTGTTGATAGAAGAGCTTTAGCATAGGTCTTATCCTAGTATGGTATACCAGACAAATACATTACAGTGATTAGTGCTTTGTACGAGAATAACATTGTTGCGGTTAAGGCATGAAATGAGATTAGCAGCTGGTTTTGTATTAAATTAATTAAAAAAAACTTTCCGAAAAATAAGTTTTTCAAAAAAAAGTAAAGGCCATTTGAAACTTAAGCTCAGGAGATACAAATACCTGTTAAAATTCAAACTCTAAACGACCAGAAATTACTATTAAAGAATAAATGAAACCCAAAACGAACAGAAATTAAATAAACAATCATAGCAAAAAACATACAACAAGTAATAATATAAATGAATAAATAGATCTTAAAGCGAGTAATGCTTAGATTGAATATGAAAATCAAGCTTAAACGAAAACAAATATTTTGCTATTAAAGTATAAATGAACTCAAAACAAACAGAAATTAAATAACAATCAATGCGAACAAACATACAATATATATTAATGTAAATGAATAAATAAATCTTAAAATGAGTGAAACTTAAATTGAATATGCAAATCAAGTTTGAATCGAATAAAAATAACTACAAACAAGAGCTTGGGTATTGCCTCACTGCAGAAGCCTAAAACCTACTGCGTCATTAGCACTTTACTGAAAACGAATTAAATTACAAATGTTTTCTTTTGTACTTAATATTTAAAATAAACATTAAAATTACAGTAAAATTTTAGCCCTTTGAATATCCAATCAAATGAGCCTTTTTTGAAGTTTTTACAACACCACCTTCTTTAAAAACCTCATATGCCCCAGGGCATAACTTAAAACCCTTTCCCTGAGGGTTGTGGGGGATGGTCCTCCTCAAAAATATATTTTCTATCTGGAAATCAACTATGCTGAACAAAATGGCTATCTCAAAATTTTGATTGGATGTGTTTGGGGGAATGATGGGCGTGGGGGGGGGGGGCTAGTTGCCCTCCAATCACTTTTGACTATTAAAAAGGGCACTATCCCTTTGATTTCCAATCGAATGAGCCTTTTTTGAAGTTTCTACGACAACGCCTTCTATAAAAAACCTTATATGCCCCCAGGTCATATCTTAAAACCCTTGCCCTGAAGGTTGTGGGGGAGTGTCCTCCTCAAAAACATATTTTCTATCTGGAAATCAACTACACTGAACAAAATGGCTATCTCAAAATTTTGATTGGATGTGTTTGGGAGAATGATGGGCGTCGGTGGGGGGGGGGGCTAGTTGCACTCCAATCAACTCTTGCCCTGGATGTGCTAGTGCTAGTTGCACTCCAGGACAACTCTTGCTCTGAGGGCTGTGGGGGAGTTGTTATCCTCAAAGACCTAATTTCCCGAACTTAAAACTACGTTCAATAAAATGGCTGTCTCAAAATTTTGATTGGATGTGTTTGGGGAAAAGGTGGGCGTGAGAGGGGGGTTAGTTGCCCTCAAATCACTTTCGACTATTAAAAAGGGCACTAGCCCTTTAATTTCCAATCGAATGAGCCTGTTTTGAAGTTTCTACGACAACGCCTTCTATAAAAACCTTATATGCCCCCAGGGTATAACTTAAAACCCTTGCCCTGAGGGTTGTTGGGGAGTGTCCTCCTCAAAAATGTATTTTCTATCTGGAAATCAACTACGCTGAACAAAATGGCTATCTCAAAATTTTGATTGGATGTGTTTGGGGGAATAATGGGCGTGGGGGGGGGCTAGTTGCCCTCCAATCACTTTAGACTATTAAAAAGGGCACTAGCCCTTTAATTTCCAATCGAATGAGCCTTTTTTGAAGTTTATATTACAACGCCTTCTATAAAAACCTGATATGCCCCCAGGGTATAACTTAAAACCCTTGCCCTGATGGTTGTGGGGGAGTGTCCTCCTCAAAAATATATTTTCTATCTGGAAATCAACTACGCTGAACAAAATGGCTATCTCAAAATTTTGATTGGATGTGTTTGGGGAAATGATGGGCTTGGGTGGGGAGGGGGGCTAGTTACACTCCAATCACTTTCGACTATTAAAAAGGGAGCTAGCCCTTTAATTTCCAATCAATTGAGCCTGTTTTGAAGTTTCTACGACAACGTGTTCTATAAAAACCTTATATGCCCCCAGGGTATAACTTAAAACCCTTGCCCTGAGGGTTGTGGGGGAGTGTCCTCCTCAAAAATATATTTTTTATCTGGAAATCAACTATGCTGAACAAAATGGCTATCTCAAAATTTTGATTGGATGTGTTTGGGGAAATGATTGGCGTGGGGGGGGGGGAGGGGGGCTAGTTACACTCCAATCACTTTCGACTATTAAAAAGGGCACTAGAACTCTCGATTTCGAATCGAATGAGCCCCCTTTGAAGCTCCTATGACAACCCCTTCCATATGAAGTGCCTCTGGGGAAAAATAAAATAATCAGAGGCAACGCTGTAGCGTTGCCTATAGTAAAGGCCATACGGCTCCAATGTTACGGCTCCATACGGCTCCATACAAGCTTCAAAGGGGGCTCATTCGATTGGAAATCGAGAGTTCTAGTGCCCTTTTTAATAGTCGAAAATGATTGGAGGGCAACTAGCCCCCCCCCCCCCTCACGCCCATCATACCCAAAACACATCCAATCAAAATTTTGAGATAGCCATTTTGTTCAGCGTAATTGATTTCCAGATAGAAAATATATTTTTGAGGAGGATACCCCCCCCCCACAACCCTCAGGGCAAGGGTTTTAAGTTATGCCCTGGGGGCATATAAGGTTTTTATAGAAGGCGTTGTCGTAGAAACTTTAAAACAGGCTCATTCAATTGGAAATTAAAGAGCTAGTGCCCTTTTTAATAGTCGAAAGTGATTGGAGTGTAACTAGCCCCCCTCCCCCCCCCCCACGCCCATCATTTCCCCAAACACATCCAATCAAAATTTTCAGATAGCCATTTTGTTCAGCGTAGTTGATTTCCAGATAGAAAATATATTTTTGAGGTGGACACTCCCCCACAACCCTCAGGGCAAGGGTTTTAAGTTATGCCCTGGGGGCATATAAGGTTTTTAAAGAAGGCGTTGTCGTAGAAACTTCAAAACTGGCTCATTCGATTGGAAATTAAAGGGCTATTGCCCTTTTTAATAGTCCAAAATGATAGGAGGGCAACTAGCCCCCCCCCCCACGCCCATCATTCCCCAAACACATCCAATCAAAATTTTCAGATAGCCATTTTGTTCAGCGTAGTTGATTTCCAGATAGAAAATATATTTTTGAGGAGGACACTCCCCGACAACCCTCAGGACAAGGGTTTTAAGTTATACCCTGGGGACATATAAGGTTTTTATAGAAGGCGTTGTCGTAGAAACTTCAAAACAGGCTCATTCGATTGGAAATTAAAGGGCTAGTGCCCTTTTTAATAGTCGAAAGTGATTGGAGTGCAACTAGCCCCCCCCGCCCACGCCCATCATTTCCCCAAACACATCCAATCAAAATTCTGAGATAGCCATTTTTTTCAGCGTAGTTGATTTCCTGACAGAAATTATGTTTTTGAGGAGGACACTCCCCCAGAACCTTCAGGGCAAGGGTTTTAAGATATGCCCTGGGGGCATATAAGGTTTTTATAGAAGGCGTTGTCGTAGAAACTTCAAAAAAGGTTCATTCGATTGGAAATTCAAAGGGATAGTGCCCTTTTTAATGGTCAAAAGTGATTGGAGGGCAACTAGCCCCCCCCCCCGCCTACGCCCATCATTTCCCCAAACACATCCAATCAAACTTTTGAGATAGCCATTTTGTTCAGTGTAGCTGATTTCCAGATAGAAAATATGTTTTTGAGGAGGACACTCCCCCACAACCCTCGGCAAGGGTTTTAAGATATGCCCTGGGGGCATATAAGGTTTTTATAGAAGGCGTTGTCGTAGAAACTTCAAAAAAGGTTCATTCGATTGGAAATTCAAAGGGATAGTGCCCTTTTTAATAGTCGAAAGTGATTGGAGGGCAACTAGCCCCCCCCCCCACGCCCATCATTCCCCCAAACACATCCAACCAAAATTTTGAGATAGCCATTTTATTAAACGTAGTTTTAAGTTCTGGAAATTATGTCTTTGAGGATTACAACTCCCCCAAAGCCCTCAGTGCAAGGGTTGTAATTTAAGGATTCTCCGAATCCTTCATATTATTTCTTATGGAAGGATGCTCGTATAAACTTTAGAGAGGGCTCGTTTGATTGGAAATTGAAAGTTCTTGTTCACTTTTTAAGAGTCAAAAGAGATTGAAGGGCAACTAGCCCCTCTCCCTCCTCCACGCCCTCAATGCATCAGATAAAAATTTTGAGATAGACATTTTGTTAAAATAGTTCAAAGTTCTGATAACAAAAACTCCGGTGTCGACACAGCCCACCAGGGCCCAGGGGTAGGCGTTGTAAGTTATGCCCTGGGGCATAACTTATTAAGGGGGGTTTATAACTTAGGGGAAGGGGTTTTGTATGGGAAGAACACATAGGAAATCTATTATAATTATCCAATTATAAGGTTTAAAATACATACTCTGTTATAGATGCAAAATTGCTTTGGCACACAAATTCCTATTAAGGTCAATTCCAAACAGCCGTGATCCCTTTGTGTCAGCAAGTGAAATTGTCTAAACCCCCTTATTGGAGCTATTTTTTCAATCCATTCATTGTTGTCAATCGCTGTCCACAAGTTGTGCAAGCTGTCTATTGTTCATATATAAGGTTTTTGTCAAAAAGGTAATCGTATAGACTTCGATAAAAGCCTCATTCGATTTAAATTGAAAGTTCTAGATCCGTTTTTTAAAGTCAAGAATAATCGGACAGTAAGCACCCCCCCCCCATGCCAAAAAAACTTGAAAACTTTTTGCAATCAAAACGAACAAAAATTAATTTAAAAAAAACTCCGAAAAATAAGTTTTTCAAAGAAAAGGCCATTTTAAACTCAACCTCAGGAGATACAAATACCTGTTAAAATTCAAACTCAAAACGACCAGAAATTACTATTAAAGAATAAATGAAACCCAAAACGAACAGAAATTAAATAAACAATCATAGCAAAAAACATACAACAAGTAATAATATAAATGAATAAATAGATCTTAAAGCGAGTAATGCTTAGATTGAATATGAAAATCTAGCTTAAAACGAAAACAAATATTTTGCTATTAAAGTATAAATGAAACTTAAAACGAACAGAAATTAAATAAACAATCAATGCGAACAAAACATACAATATATATTAATGTAAATGAATAAATAAATCTTAAAACGAGTGAAACTTAAATTGAATATGCAAATCAAGTTTGAATCGAATAAAAATAACTACAAACAAGAGTTTGGGTATCGTCTCACTGCAGAAGCCTAAAACCTACTGCGTCATTGGCGCTTTACTGAAAACGAATTATATTACAAATGTTTTCTTTTGTACTTAATATTGAAAATAAATGTTAAAATTACAGTAAAATTTTGAACTGATGAGCTTTTAGCAATTAATATCATTATGCATCAAATATTCAGTTTAATTTATTAGTTCTTTTCAAGATTCGTCAAGACAAATATAGTTTCACTACAAGCAAAATTTGGATACTGCCCCCTTCTTTAACTGTGAAAACCTAAAGCCTTCTGCGTCATTGGTGCTTCACTGAAAACGAATTACTCGTATATTACAAATTTATTATTTTCTAGTTCTTACAGCATTGAAAATGAAAATAAAAATTACAGTGAAAAAAAAAACTTGAACTGATTGATCTTTCAACAATTAATATCATTATATATCTAATATTCAATTTGATTTTGTTTATACTTTTCAAGACTGTTCAAGACTCATAAAGTTTTGCCATTTGTTTTTAACTGTGCCATTTTTTTTTAACTAATCGTGTTAGTTTGTTATGAAAACATTCTATGGCTTCTAGGCATTTCTATTTGAGCGGAAAACTGCACCTCAAACTTTGTGGAACGTGTATTTTCTTGCATGAAACACCAAAATATAATAAAATGTCAAGTTTCGGAGTGTTCCACCACTCGCAAGCAAGTGCCATTGGTATTTTTGAATCCGCATGGTCAATTTAGGGGGTGGAGGGTAGGCTAATTCTCGTAGCAGCCCCATTCCGTCGTGGTATGGTTCACATTTTCAATACCTGGCGTCCGGACTATCATATAATCTACCAAGCATGCAACTACCCCAAATCAGTATCAATAAATAAATGAAACCCAAAACGAACAAAAATTAAAATAAATATTAGAGTAACGAGCATAAATTAATGTGAGTAGGTTTCAAAACCCCTATGCTTTCTAAAAGCCAGAATATAATTTGTACTTTACTGAAACAAAAATTCAAATGATTTTACTGAAAAAAAATGTGCATTGTCAATTTAATATACATATGCTGATATTTATTCCCTAAAATCTTAATTAATTTTTGATTTCTTAAAGTTACAAAAGTGAAAATATTTCAAAGAATTGTTTTCAGTAAAGCGCCAATGACGCAGTAGGTTTTAGGCTTCTGCAGTGAGACGATACCCAAACTCTTGTTTGTAGTTATTTTTATTCGATTCAAACTTGATTTGCATATTCAATTTAAGTTTCACTCGTTTTAAGATTTATTTATTCATTTACATTAATATATATTGTATGTTTTGTTCGCATTGATTGTTTATTTAATTTCTGTTCGTTTTAAGTTTCATTTATACTTTAATAGCAAAATATTTGTTTTCGTTTTAAGCTAGATTTTCATATTCAATCTAAGCATTACTCGCTTTAAGATCTATTTATTCATTTATATTATTACTTGTTGTATGTTTTTTGCTATGATTGTTTATTTAATTTCTGTTCGTTTTGGGTTTCATTTATTCTTTAATAGTAATTTCTGGTCGTTTTGAGTTTGAATTTTAACAGGTATTTGTATCTCCTGAGGTTAAGTTTAAATAGCCTTTACTTTTCTTTGAAAAACTTATTTTTCAGAAAGTTTTTTTAATTAATAATAATAAAACATTGGAGCCGTATGGCCTTTACTATAGGCAACGCTACAGCGTTGCCTCTGATCTGGAGTTAAGCAGGGTTGTGTTCTATCCCCCTTTATATGGATCATTTTGATGAATTTTGTCTTAAGGAGCACAGGACAGGCAATGGGAGACCATGGAATGAAATGGGGAGGAAAAGCTCTCCTGGACTTAGATTCTGCTGATGATCTAAGCATCCTAGATGAAAGTGTGAGCAAAATGAATGAACTTTGAGAGGTTTTGCGAGTTCAGGGTGCTAGAATAGGTTTGAAAATTAATGTTAATAAGAATAAGTCACTAAGGCTAGGAATAAGTGAAGATGAATAGGTGACGTTGGGTAAAGAAAAGATTGATCAGGTGGGCAGCTTAACTTACCCTGGTAGCATTATTAATAAAGACGGTGGGAGCAGTGAAGATGTTAAAAGTAGAATAGCCAAGGCTCAGGGTGTTTTTTCACAGTTAAAAAAAAGTTTGGAAGAATGGGAAGGTAAGTCTGCAAATCAAGATTAGAATATTGGAAGGTACAGTGATGACAGTGGTCAAATACGGCTCTGAAGTATGGGCGCTCCGAAAGTGGATGAAGATTTACTAGATGTATTCCAGAGAAATTGCCTACGGCTTGTTCTGGATACGCGTCTGACTGACCGTATTTCAAACTGTAGGCTGTACAAAAATGTGGTTCAATCCCACTTTCTAGGGCTATAATGAAAAAAAGGTTGAGATGGCTAGGGCACGTTATGCGGATGAAGGATGACAGATTGCCGAAGATTGTCCTTTTCGGCCAACCGTCTAGGGCTAAACGGACAGCAGATCGTCCTCGTCTGGGGTGGGAGGATGTCATAAAGAAAGCTTTAAAGGAAATGGGAACTTCCTGGGAGGGTGTAAAGAGGGAGGATATGAATAGATTGGGATGGAGAAGGAGCGTGCGTAGCCGTTTTGGCCTCAGGCGGCTTGATGCTGCGGTGAGTTGTTAGTAGTAGTAGTAGTAATCTTCCTTTTATTAACACAACCAGAAATCTGTTCTTGACATGAGAGATGTGGAACTTGGCTTGTTATGATCAGAGATTGTAGAAAAAAAAAAAAAAAAAAAAACTTAGAAAAAGGGAAGTTGCCGTAGAGGTACATTGCCTAAACTTATCCTATGCAAATAATTTTTTTTACCTTTTTTCTTTTCGCTTTACAAAATTAATTGAGAAGCAAAATGAACTACTAAAAACAAATATTTTAGGTGTTGATTTGAATACTTTGATGGAGATAGTTAAGGTGATAATTACGTTATTTCTCGTCTATAAAGTTCCCCCTCCTAAGCCCACAAAGCATGTATCAAAATGGTGGGTAGTCAAGGGGTCATTGAAAGTCCTTGGCTATAAGTATAAAGGCCTAGTTTTTATTGTTGAAAAATGTCTTAAATTTAATCCTGTACTGATCAAAAATTTACAAGTATCTGTCACTGCTTTGACTTTGGGTCTCCCCACGCTGACTGACATATTAAATATTAAGCGCTTTTCCACGATGACCGCTCTAGTCCTGTAGACCAACGATCCTCTAGGACTGACCTGTACAGCGCAGTATTCTTCTCAGAACATCGCCCGAGTGAAGTTTTCTTACATCTGTGTCAGATACGTAGTTTCGTCAAAATATGGAGGGGGGCAAAGTTGGAGCCAATTTTCCCAAATCAAGTGGAAATGACAGTGAAAACTGAAAATTGAGTCATATATTACCGTTAAGGAAGACATATATTAAAAAAAAACTGACCTGTCCCTCTGGATACTTGAATTATGGAGGCGTATCTTAATTTTGATAAGATTTTTTGCAGAATTTAAATTTCTGCTGGGGAGGGGAGCAAAGTGAGGTCTGGGGGACAAACTTGGGTCTGGAGAGGCAGTTGCCCCCCCCCCCTGCCTCATAGCAAATTACGCCCCTGGTCTGTCTCATGATGCTGGGAGGGACCCAGCACCACACATGAGGTAGGTGACCTTCATCCATCCTGTACCATGTATAAACAATAATGCTTTTTAGATCATCTTATCTCTTGTAATCTGTCAAAAGGGGTGTGTTTTGTCGCAAAATCTGTGACCACTATTTTTCATCTTTTTTTGCGATACTGAAACACTTGCTTGGAGCCAAAATAGTTCGTAATTTTTGTTTCCGCAGATTTTAGGTTGCCGAAGAATTTGTGGTTGCACGGTATATTGGGAATCTGTCGGTGTGTAACGGACCTGTCAATCTATCAGTTTGAAGGTATCTGGAAAAAAAAATGCGATTTTATGGCAATGTTTTTTTTTTGTTTTTTTTTTGGTGCATCTAATATTTTGTCTAAAAGTTTCCTGAAATGATGAATATGCATGGCTAACAATTGTCCGTAACACTGGCTGGGAAAATTGGTCTTAAGAAAGGAAAAAATGTATTGGCTGAAGAAAAAGTATCTTATTTTAGTTAAGATCCGCCAAAATCACAACATTATCTGTGACATTTTTCGACTCTATTCTTTTGTTTTTAATCATTGGCAGTGCAGTTGCGCTGCCTATGATTAAACTAGGCTACTTTTAATGCAAAAAACTCCCTTCAAAAAAGCAAAGGAAAAAGTGGCAAAACCAAACGTCAAATAAAAAAAATTAACTCGTCAAAATAACAGCAATGGGTCATCTGAAGCCATGGTTATAAGCCGTCATGCCCTAGCATGCCCATTGAACTAATTGAAAACGGACCTGACCATTAAGATCGCATGGCGTATCGATAGGAATTTTGTGTAAGGGCAAATCTCCTTTCATAGTCTCCTGTCTCAGCCATGGAAGTTGGAGGAGTTTCCTCGTCGTGGATGTTTGAACATCCCTCGAAATCATCTAACAGGTAAAATTTGTCATGAAGAAAAGGAGAAAGAAAAAGGAGGTACCAAGTGTCTTAAGTTGTTTTATTTTCATAAATAACTTAAGACACATGCGCAGCTTTATATAAATTATGAGAAAAAAAGAGGTAAGTTGGATAAAAATTTATTTTGCTTTTTCTCCAAAACATCAACAGGGTTTTTTATTTTATATGTATTCATTAAAAAAGTATTTGATTCAGATTTGGAAAAGCGGCAAAGGAACTTGGCAAAATAAAAAAATGTGGTTTTTACATGCGCAATATTACTAATTCTAAAAAACGGGAGAAGCGATGAAAAAAACTAAAATCTGAGGCAAAGTGACAGCATTATATACCCGAGCCAGTGATTTCCGAGAAAAAAGATCGCGAAGACAAATTACTTCCCCGAAACTAGACGCTATCCTACTTTTAGCTGCTTTAGAAATAGAAGCTCGGCATAGAGCTAAAGTTGGTCCATAAAGCACACCAAGATATAAAAAAGATTCCAAAGGTTTTAAATACTATCATAAATACGAACAGAAATTCCTGAATTAACGAGATCATTAGCCTTAGGACCAAGAATTAAAAACTGACACTTTTCAGGGCGAAAACGAAGTCCATGCTCACTAAAAACCTTTGCTAAAAAATCTACATTTTGTTGAAGTGACTGAAGTGATCGACTCAAAAGAAGTAAATCATCTGCGTAAGCAATCCACGACAGAACTTAACCTTTATCATAAATAAAAGTCATCTGAATTTGATCAAATAGCCCCGAAACAGTAATATTGAAAATCCAAGGAGAAATAATGCTTCCTTGCCTCAGCCCCCTACATAACTTAACATTATAATCACTGAACTGATTCTTCCACTTAATATGAATACGAGAGGAGCCATACCACTTTTTTAAAACCAAAACTACTGGTAGTGGGACATTATTCTTCAGTACCGCAGTCATAGCCCAAGAATGGGTAATTGAGTCGTACGCCGCCGCAAAACCTAACGCAAGTGTATAAACTCTATCCCATTGCTTACAAAAGGATATTATTCTTGAAAGGAGGGTATGAGCAACATCCATGCCTAGCCCCTTACGGAACCCAATTTTATTCAGGCCTTGGTCACAAGACTCCAGATACTTTAATAAAACTAACTCAAAACTTTGCTAATCTGGCACGAAACAGTTATCGGCCTGTAATCAGAACATCGATTCGTATTCCCTCCTTTTTTTGAAAGGGGTGAAGTGGTAGCACGAGAAACGCTAGTTGGAAGAACTCCAAAAGAAAGAATAGTAGTAAAAAGAGTAGCGAGAAGAAGGATTGCTTTGGGGGATGCCCATTTGATATGGTTTGAATGTATACCATCATGATCAAAAGAATGCTTACTTCTTAGAGCTTTGATTACTGCCTTTACATCTTTAACAGAAACAGATATTTTACTGTTTGGGCGGGGTTTTGAAATTTCTTCCGATAATAAAGAGTCAAGCCGTGATTCAACTGCCGCATCACCGGATGAAAAAACTTGATTATAATGAGTTATTCAATCATCTAGTTTCAGAGAACTATTAGAATCTGGTGAACAATTATTATTACGACGCCTAGAATTAACCAAACTCCAAAGCCCATTCTTATCACTAGTAGTCCTTGAACCAATTTCATCTTTTATAATTTCACTATGCAAACGTAACTCGGCCCCGAAAACGCGTTTAGTTAATTTCATACCATCATAAAATGGTCCAGCTCGCGGTTTTCCCGCGCAATTCCAAAGGTAACAAGCTTGGGATGCATTCTTTTGGCTTTGCTTTAAAATCGGGTTAAGGTTCCAACCTAAAACACGAGATCCACAACGGAAAGAGTCAGTCGTATATGCTTTATTATCCCCGACTTTTAAACTATGAACAATTTCAAGGTAAAATAGATCAATATTAATTAGATCAACATCCCTAGATTAATTTACAATTATTTTAGCTAAAAGAGCATCTGATTCTTCATGATATTTGCATATTTTTTCCCGATCCCAGGTAATTTTATTTACAATTTGACTAGAACGATGGATAATTTTAAAAGATGGAATTTGAATATTCAAATGAAAAGAAAGGTAAAAATGGTCACTAATAGGCATATCCAATCCAACATGAACAGGCTTTGGCAATAACGCTACATTTGAAACAAGCACATGGTCTAGATTAGAGCAAGAACCAGAATTATGGACATACGTAAAATCCTCATCTTTTGAAACTATAGTAAAAACCGAAAACAAAGATAAAAGAGCGGAGGAGCGGACATCAGAAATAGCAAGGTTGCAGTTAGAATCCCCGCAAATAAGCCACTGGAAATTTGCTGGAACTTTCGCCACAAATCGCGATAATTCTAAACATGCAAAATTGAAATAAAAATCCGAATCAATAGTTTGATAGTTTGTTGGTAAATAGCACGAGAAAACGATAATCCCTGGGATTCGAACAGCAACAAAATAACGACTAACGGCAAACACTGAAACTGGAATATTCTCTCGAATAAATATGCAAAGGCTTCCAAATGGGCGTCCGCCTGTATGCGCGGCTGGAGAGATAAAACACTTAAACTGCTGCAACAGGCTCGAAAGAAGACTAGTAGTGTTCCAGAAGGTGATACTCTTGCAGACACAAAATATCCAGATCGCGCAGCATAGATGTTGTTTATCACCAAATCCATTCAGATTCAGAGATATAATCTTTGCACTAATCATTTTTTATTCTTTGCAACTTTTTCGGTCAACCGTTTGCAGCGAAAGCTAAATCCAGTGTGCTCATGAAATCCACAATGGAAGCAACAAGGTTCATTCTGACTAGAGTTGTTCCGAGAATGAGAGTGTCCACTATATGATTTCGAAACACCGATGCGCTGTATCTCTTCGATACCTTGGTTAGAAGCACACACACTCTCTGGATCGATCGGGAAGTCCACTCGTGATAATAAACTGACAATTTTCGATTTGCGAACCTCAGTTTTACCGACCTTTTGATTCAAACAGGCTTTCAAGTTTTCGGCGTTTTGTCTTTTCGTATGAATGACCCATTTCGGTTGCTGGGATCCTGAATCCTTAGAAAGTGAAATCCGCACTATACCATCAGCTCCATCCAACGATTTCAGAAAAGCTTCACGCTTTAAGGGATCATCACAATCTTGTGGCGGTGAATCTACTACAAGACCCACTGTTTCTGACTCGCTATTCAGCGGAGGCTAAGATTTATCATCAAGTTTTTCTTTATTTATACAGCTCAAAACCTCGCTCTGTACTCCGTCACAACACTCTTTCACCACAGCAGGAGTCTCCGCTACCTGATTTGTGACGTAATCAAGTTTATCAATAATGCTAGAAAGATGCCGGTCCCAGGTAGTGCCGGTCTAGTGTCCTTTTTAAGGGTCAAAAGTGATTGGAAGGTAACTAACACCCCTTCCACGCCCACCATTTCCCCAAACACATCCAATCAAAATTTTGAGATAGCCATTTTGTTCTAAGTAGTTTATTTCCAAGATAGAAATTTAGTTTTTGAGGAGGACACTCCCCCACAGCCCTCAGGGCAAGGGCTATCAGTTATGCCCTGGGGGCATATAAGATTTTTTTTAGATATCTTTGTCATAGGAACTTCAAAAAGGGTTCATTCGATTGGAAATTCAAAGGGCTAGCGCCCTTTTTAATAGTCGAAATAGATTGGAGGGCAACTACGCCCCCTCTCACGCCCACCTTTTCCCCAAACACATCCAATCAAAATTTTGAAGTAGCCATTTTGTTCAACGTAGTTGAAAATTCTGGAAATTAGGTCTTTGAGAATGACAACCCCCCCCCCCCCAGCCCTCGGAGCAAGGGTTGTAAGTTATGCCCTGGGGGCATATAAGGTTTTTATAGAAAGTGTTGTCGTAGAAACTTCAAAATGGGGTCATTCGATTGAAAATTTGAATGGCTAGTTTCCTTTTTAAAAGTCGAAAGTGATTGGAAGACAACTAACACCCCTTCCACACCCACCATTTCCCCAAACACATCTAATCAAAATTTTGAGATAGCTATTTTGTTTAACGTAGTTGAAAGTTCTGAAAATTATATCTTTGAGCAGGACACTTCCCCCACAGTCTTCAGGGCAAGGGTTGTAAGTTATCCCATGGGGGCATATATGGTTCTTATGGAAGGAATGCTCGTATAAACTTCAGAGAGGGCTCATTTGATTGGAAATTGAAGGTTCTAGTTCACTTTTTAAGCGTCAAAAGATATCGGAGGGAAACCATCCCCCCCCACACCCTTTTTCCCAAATGCATCCGATAAAAATTTGGAGATAGCTATTTTGTTAAAATAGTACAAAGATCATATAACAAAAACTCCGGTATCGACACAACCCCCCAGGGCCCGCGGGCAGGCGTTGTAAGTTATGCCCTGGGGGCATATATGGATCTTATGGAAGAGATGCTCGTATAAACTTCAAAGAGGGCTCATTTGATTGGAAATTCAAAGTTCTAGTCCACTCTTTAAGAGTCAAAAGAGATTGGAGGGGACCTAGCCCCCACCCCCTCCGCGCCCTTTTTTTCTCAAACTCATCTGATAAGAACTTTGAGATAGCCATTTTAAAAGAAATAGTGCAAAGACCATATAACGAAAAATCCGGGGCCGACAAAGCCCCCCAGGGCCCAAGGGCAGGCGTTTTAAGTTATGCCTTGGGGGAATATATGGTTCTATTGGAAGGGATGCTCGTAAAACTTCAGAGAGGGCTCATTTGATTGGAAATTGAAAGTTCTGGTTCAGTTTTTGAGAGTAAAAAGAGATTGGAGGGCAACAAGCCCCCCCCCACGCCCCTTTTTTCCCAAATGCATCCGATAAAAATTTTGAGATAGCCATTAAGTTAAAAATTTTTCAAAAGTCAGATACAAAAAATTAAGGTGTCGACACAACCCCCAAGGGCCCGGGGCAGGCGTTGTAAGTTATGCCCTGGGGCATATATGGTTCTTATGAAAAGGATGCTCGTATAAACTTCAGAGAGGGCTCATTTGATTGGAAATTCAAAGTTGGAAGTTCACTTTTTAATAGTCAAAAGAGATCCGAGCAAATAGCCCCCCCCCCACGCCTTCTTTTTCCAAACACATCTGTTGAAAATTTTGAGATCGATATTTTGTAAAAAAAATAGTTTAAATGTCGGATAAGAAAAACTCCGGTGTTAATACAACCCCCCAGAACCCGGTGGAAGGTGTTCCAAGCTACGCCCTTAAGACATGTATGGTTCTTATGAAAGGGGTGCTCGTATAAACTTCATAGAGGGCTTATTTGATTGGAAATTGAAAGTTATAATTCAATTTTTAAGAGTCAAGAGATATAAGGGTAACTAGCCCCCCCCCCCCACATGCCTTTTTTCCCCTCAACCCATCCGCTACAAATTTTGAGATAGCCAGTTTTTTTTTAATGGTTCAAAAATTAGATAACAATAACTCCTGGTTTCAATACAACCCCCCAGGGCCCGGGGGGTAGGCGTTGTAAGTGCTCTGCTGGGGGGCGTATGTGGTTATTATGAAATTTCTAGGTTATTCTAGTTCACTTTTTAAGAATCAAAAGATATCTGAGGGCAACTAGCCCCCCCCCACACACCCTTTTTTCCCCAAGCCTATCCGATAAAAATTTTAAAATAGCAATTTCATTAAAAATAGCTCAAAGGTCATATAAGAAAAACTTCCTGTGTCGACACCACCCCTCAGGGCCTGGAGGCAGGCGTTGTAAGTTATGCTTTGGGGACATATATGGTTTTTATGGAAAGGATGCTCGTATAAACTTCGGAAAGGGTTTATTTGATTGGAAATTGAAATTTCTCCTTCACTTTTTAAGGTTTAAAAGAGATCGGAGGGCAACTACCCCCCCTCCCCCCTCCACGCCCTAAATGCATCAGATAAAAATTTTGAGATAGACATTTAGTTAAAAATAGTTCAAAGGTCAGATAACAAAAACTCCGGTGTTGACACATCCCCCTAGGACCCGGAGGTAGGCGTTGTAAGTTATTCCCTGGGGGCATATATGGTTTTTACGGAAGAGATGCTCGTTTAAACTTCATAAGGGGCTCATTTGATTGAAAATTGAAATTTGTAATTTACTTTTTAAGAGAAAAAGTGGTCGGAGGGCAGCTAGCCTCCCTCCACACTACATTTATGTTTTCCCAGAGGCACTTCATATAGAAGGGGTCGTCGTATAAACTTCAAAGGAGGCTCATTCGATTGGAAATCGAGAGTTCTAGCGCCCTTTTTAAGAGTCAAAGGTGATCGGAGGGTAACTAGCCCACCCCAAGCCCATTTTCTAAAAATATATCTGATAGAAAATTTGAGGTAGCCATTGCATCAGATACAATTTTTGAGATAGCCATTTTGTTAAAAATAGTTCAAAGGTCAGATAACAAAACTCTTAATTTAGAATTTAGAGTTTTCGTTGCACTTTTAGTTTAGTTTAGTTTTAGATATAAAGGGGGGCAAATTTCTGAGAAATTGATTCCATAATCGACTAGGCCAAGAGGGGGACAGATTTCTGAGAAATTGATTTGCATAATCGAGGGAAATTATTGATCCACGAAGGGGGACAGATTTCTGAGAAATTGATTGCATAATCCACTAGGACAAGAGGTGGACAGATTTTTGAGAAATTGATTTGCATAATCGAGGGGAATTATTGATCCACGAAAGAGGAATTAAGAAACAATATGGCTTCTTTGATCTTTAAGTCTGAGGGATAAATGGTCTTTAGTGACAGAGATATATTAATATTCTATTTTTAAATATGGCTTCTCTGGTCATTAGGCTTAGTGATAAATTCTGGAATTAATATTCTATCGAAACCTTATTAGAGTAACCAAGAACACCTTAGAGATGAAGAAATTAACGCGGGAAATGGTTTTCTAGGAATTTCAAATGTGATAGCGCAGGGACGCCGAAACAAAGGAACATGGAAAAATCACTTTTAGGGGATTATTTGGGCGAAACTGTTTGAGACATTTTAGAAGATGATTTGGGTGAAACAGTTCGAGACATTTTAGAAGATGATTTAGACGAAACAGTTTGAGACATTTTAGAAGATGAATTGGATGAAACTCCGTGGCCGTTATAATACATAAGTTCCATTTGAATAGTGTTGTGGGGTCCCCTACCCTAACCCCAAAGGGCCCCCTACACCAAGCCCAAAGTGCCCCATCCCCCCAGGCACCCAAAGGAGCCCCCCTCCAAAGGCCCCCCAGGCCCCCAAAGGTCCCCCGGGCCCCCAAAGGCCCCCGGGCCCTCAAAGGCCCCCAGGGCCCCCAAAGGCACCCGGGGCCCCCAAAGAGCCCCTCTCCAGAGTTTAGAGTTTTAGTTTGATATTAGCTTACAGTTTTAGTTAGAGTTATAGTTTAGTTTAGTTGTAGTTCAGAGTCTAGAGTTTCAAGTTAGACTCTCAGCACTTAGAGTTTTAGTTAGAGTTATATTTCATTATAGTTTTAGATAAGTGTTTTTGAAATTGTAGTTTAGTTTTAGCTAAACGTTTTAGTTTAGAATTTTAGCCTAGAGTCTTAGCTTGGAGTTTTTCGTTGCACTTTTAGTTTACTTTAGTATTAGTTAAGAGTTTTAGTTTAGAGTTTAGAGTTTTAGCTTAGAGTCTTAGATAAGAGGTTTAGTTTAGAGTTTAGAGCACAGTTTATAGAATTAGCAGTATGATCATTCCCTATCTCACCCCTTATAAAAACACGGACCGAGGTGCAAGTGTTGTGATGTGGTTTTACTGGTATTTGGGTAATGTAGTCGTAGATGCCTTTATTCTCCCTTTACAGGGGAGATAAACTCTGGCCCTAAGGTAATTAAACTTTGGTAGCGTGCCTTAGGCTATGACCGAACTAATGAGGCGTACCAACTGGGTATGTTCGAGGGACTAAAGGTAGATTGTAGAGAGGTTGTCCATAACACAATACTTTTATTCAGTTAACATATAATAATAACAGATATATATTTTCTACTGGGACTGGCTGTCCCAAGTAGACCACAAGTCTCAGAAACTACAATAATATATAATAAGATACTTAGACCCTTACAATGATTCGACAAGATTCCAAGGTATTACCTAAAAACAACGGACCAGAGGTCGGTCCGGCATAAAGTTAGTATCAGTCTCCCCCTTCCGATAAAATGTATCTTTTATACATTTTTATCAACCACACCTTCCTTTAACCAACCGACGCAATAGCTAGGAAGTGGTAATTTCTCAATTTCCCGTAAAACAGAAACTTGGCAGGATATGTTCCATATCTTAATAAAAAGTAGTATTTCTAAACTTCGTATTTGCGTCTTATATATTTTTACTAAATTCCAAATTGACTAAATTAGCAGCTTTACCACAATACTCCCCATTCAAAGAAGAATTGTTCCAATTCTCAATATTTTACTTTTAAAACAATTTAATTTTGTTTACAGCTATTATGCTGCCATCTTTAGGTCATTGTGTGCATATACCCTCAATGTGTTTCCTTAGGGTCATGTTTCTGGTCCAATATAGGCCATGTTCTTTTTTGTCGAAAGAATTTCAATTTGAAATTCATCCTTGTTTCTCATTTTCTCTGTCTCTATGATTGAAAAATACTCTTTTTACCCTTCTTCATATGCATCTTCTGTTTTAACTTGATCCCAAGCGGCTTTAGCATTATATTAGTGGTCCTGCCTAAATTAGATTTCAAGTTATATTAGAAAAGTTTATGAATTATTTGAGTTTAAACTTAATTCCCATTAATAATTTAATTTATCTGTGTGATGTGGTTGATATACCGTTTATTTTTCGTTTTAGGAATGCCTTGGATAAATTACACATAACATTTTTAATTTTTAAATTTTCACGTATTCTTCCAGCACAAAACATTTTTACATATTTCAATAACATAAGCCATTTGGGCTATGTAGCACATTCTCTAGGCCTAAATTAAGTTCTGATTTTATATAACTTTCTGATGAACTTGTAGTAAAGTCTGTAATACTGCTATAGTTTCCAAAATACCAGTTAATCCGGTATGGTTTGGTTTCTGATGGTATGAGATGATAGTATCAGGATACATTTGAAGTGGCTTCAAAATTTAATACTTTCCAAAAATGTGTCAAATATGATTGAAAAAAAAATGGATCCGAAAGGATGTTACGAAAAATTTGATTTCCAAAAAAAAGCTAAGGCTGTATCTAAAATAAATATTCACATTAGTATACACATAAAGCATAATTTGTTACCTATATATAGTAAAAAGAAACACTCAAAATATGTATTTTAGATATCTTTGTCATAGGAACTTCAAAAAGGGCTCATTCGATTGGAAATTCAAAGGGCTAGCGCCCTTTTTAATAGTCGAAATTGATTGGAGGGCAACTACGCCCCCTCTCACGCCCACCTTTTCTCCAAACACATCCAATCAAAATTTTGAACTAGCCATTTTGTTCAACGTAGTTGAAAATTCTGGAAATTAGGTCTTTGAGAATGACAACCCCCCCCCAGCCCTCGGAGCAAGGGTTGTAAGTTATGCCCTGGGGGCATATAAGGTTTTTATAGAAAGCGTTGTCGTAGAAACTTCAAAATGGGGTCTTTCGATTGAAAATTTGAATGGCTAGTTTCCTTTTTAACAGTCGAAAGTGATTGGAAGACAACTAACACCCCTTCCACACCCACCATTTCCCCAAACACGTCTAATCAACATTTTGAGATAGCCATTTTGTTTAACGTAGTTGAAAGTTCTGAAAATTATATCTTTGAGCAGGACACTTCCCCCACAGTCTTCAGGGCAAGGGTTGTAAGTTACCCATGGGGGCTTATATGGTTCTTATGGAAGGAATGCTCGTATAAACTTCAGAGAGGGCTTATTTGATTGGAAATTGAAGGTTCTAGTTCACTTTTTAAGCGTCAAAAGATATCGGAGGGAAACCATCCCCCCCCCACAGCCTTTTTCCCAAATGCATCCGATAAAAATTTGGAGATAGCTATTTTGTTAAAAATAGTTCAAAGATCATATAACAAAAACTCCGGTATCGACACAACCCCCCAGGGCCCGCGGGCAGGCGTTGTAAGTTATGCCCTGGGGGTATATATGGTTCTTATGGAAGAGATGCTCGTATAAACTTCAAAGAGGGCTCATTTGATTGGAAATTGAAAGTTCTAGTCCACTCTTTAAGAGTCAAAAGAGATTGGAGGGGACCTAGCCCCCACCCCCTCCGCGCCCTTTTTTTCTCAAACTCATCTGATAAGAACTTTGAGATAGCCATTTTAAAAGAAATAGTGCAAAGACCATATAACGAAAAATCCGGGGCCGACACAGCCCCCCAGGGCCCAAGGGCAGGCGTTTTAAGTTATGCCTTGGGGAATATATGGTTCTATTGGAAGGGATGCTCGTAAAACTTCAGAGAGGGCTCATTTGATTGGAAATTGAAAGTTCTGGTTCAGTTTTTGAGAGTAAAAAGAGATTGGAGGGCAACAAGCCCCCCCCCCCCCTCCCACGCCCCTTTTTTCCCAAATGCATCCGATAAAAATTTGAGATAGCCATTAAGTTAAAAAAATTTCAAAAGTCAGATACAAAAAATTAAGGTGTCGACACAACCCCCAAGGGCCCGGGGCAGGCGTTGTAAGTTATGCCCTGGGGCATATATGGTTCTTATGAAAGGGATGCTCGTATAAACTTCAGAGAGGGCTCATTTGATTGGAAATTGAAAGTTGGAAGTTCACTTTTTAATAGTCAAAAGAGATCTGAGCAAATAGCCCCCCCCCCACGCCTTCTTTTTCCAAACACATCTGTTGAAAATTTTGAGATCGATATTTTGTTAAAAAAAATAGTTTAAATGTCGGATAAGAAAAACTCCGGTGTTAATACAACCCCCCAGGACCCGGTGGAAGGTGTTCTAAGCTACGCCCTTAAGACATGTATGGTTCTTATGAAAGGGGTGCTCGTATAAACTTCATAGAGGGCTTATTTGATTGGAAATTGAAAGTTATAATTCAATTTTTAAGAGTCAAGAGATATAAGGGTAACTAGCCCTCCCCCCCCACATGCCTTTTTTTCCCTAAACCCATCCGCTACAAATTTTGAGATAGCCAGTTTTTTTTCAAATGGTTCAAAAATTAGATAACAATAACTCCGGTTTCAATACAACCCCCCAGGGCCCGGGGGGTAGGCGTTGTAAGTGCTCTGCTGGGGGGCGTATGTGGTTATTATGAAAGGGATGCTCGTATAAACTTCAGAGAGGGCTCATTTGATTGGAGATTGAAAGTTCTAGTTCACTTTTTAAGAGTCAAAAGATATCTGAGGGCAACTAGCCCCCCCCCCCACACACCCTTTTTTCCCCAAGCCTATCCGATAAAAATTTTAAAATAGCAATTTCATTAAAAATAGCTCAAAGGTCATATAAGAAAAATTCCTGTGTCGACACAACCCCTCAGGGCCTGGAGGCAGGCGTTGTAAGTTATGCTTTGGGGACATATATGGTTTTTATGGAAAGGATGCTCGTATAAACTTCGGAAAGGGTTTATTTGATTGGAAATTGAAATTTCTCCTTCACTTTTTAAGGTTTAAAAGAGATCGGAGGGCAACTACCCCCCCCCCCCTCCACGCCCTAAATGCATCAGATAAAAATTTTGAGATAGACATTTAGTTAAAAATAGTTCAAAGGTCAGATAACAAAAACTCCGGTGTTGACACATCCCCCCAGGACCCGGAGGTAGGCGTTGTAAGTTATTCCCTGGGGGCATATATGGTTTTTACGGAAGAGATACTCGTTTAAACTTCATAAGGGGCTCATTTGATTGAAAATTGAAATTTGTAATTCACTTTTTAAGAGAAAAAGTGGTCGGAGGGCAGCTAGCCTCCCTCCACACTACATTTATGTTTTCCCAGAGGCACTTCATATAGAAGGGGTCGTCGTATAAACTTCAAAGGAGGCTTATTCGATTGGAAATCGAGAGTTCAAGCGCCCTTTTTAAGAGTCAAAGGTGATCGGAGGGTAACTAGCCCACCCCAAGCCCATTTTCTACAAATATATCTAATAGAAAATTTGAGGTAGCCATCGCATCAGATACAATTTTTGACATAGCCATTTTGTTAAAAATAGTTCAAAGGTCAGATAACAAAACTCTGATGTCGACACAAACCCCCAGGGCCCGGGGACAGGCGTTGTAAATTATGTCCTGGGGGCATATAAGGTTCTTATGGAAGGGATGCTCGTATAAACTTCAAAGGGCCATTTGATTGGAAATTGAGAGTTTTAGTTCACTTTTTATAAATCAAAAGTGAACGGACGGCAGCTATCCCCCCTGCCTTTTCCCCCGAATGCATCATATATAAATTTGAGATTAACATTTTGTTTAAAATAGTTCAAAGCTCAGATAACAAAAGCCCTGGTGTCAACACAGCCCCACAGGGCCCGGGGGCAGACGTTGCAAGTTATGCCCTGGGGGCATATAAGGTCCTTATGGAAGGGATGCTCGTATAAACTTCAAAGAGGGTTCATTTGATTGGAAATTGAAAGTTATAGTTCACTTTTTACAAGTCAAAAGTGATCGGAAGGGAGCTAGCCTCCTCCCCCACTCCTTTTCCCCCAAATGCATCAGATAAAATTACGAGATAGAAATTTTGTTGGAAATACTTCAAAGTTTAGATTAAACAAAAAACACCGGTGTCAACACAGCCCTATAGTGCCCGGGGGCAGGTGTTGTAAGTTTAGCCCTGGGGGTATATGGTTGTTATAGAAGGGATGCCCATATAGACTTCATAGAAGGCTCATTTCAATTGGGAATTGAAAGTGTTGTGCAAAACGGTTCCTGGGTTTGAATCCACCCCCTAGGGGAAAGGGCTGTAAGTTATAATCGCAGGCCATCGTTAACATTTAAAACTTGGTCGTATACACTTTGGATGAAGTTCATTCAACCGGAAATTAAAATTCATTATGCCCCTTTTCAGAATCGAAAGTGATCAGAAAGTAACAAGCCCCCCCCCCAAATGCATCTTATCAAAGTTTTGAAATAGCCATTTTGTTCAAAATAGTCCAAAATTCAAATTACTATAACTTAGGGGTTGAGAAATCCTACATAGTCCTCGGGGCAAGGATTGTAACTTATGTATGTTGCCTATTATTAGAATATAAGGTTTTTGTGGAAGGGTTGGTCGTATTAACTTTGGAGGGGGCTCATTTGATCGGAAGTTGATAAATCTAGTTCTTTTTTAAGAGTCAAAAATGATCAATAGGCAACTAGCCCATACCCCACTTTTTCAAAGGGCATCCGGTCAAAATTTTGAGATTGCCATTTTGTTCAAAAAATTCAAAGGCCAAAAAACTATGCTTCCGGGGTTGAACCCACCTCCCACCCCTAACCCCGGGGAAATTGCTCTGAGTTACGGAACTTGCTTATTGTTACTTTGACACTTTGTTTACTTCAATACTGGGATTTAGTGATTTACGTGGCAACGATTGACGGTGCAAGGGCTGTAAGTTATGCAAGTTGCTTATTGTTACTTTGATACATTGGTTACTTTGATGCTGTCTTTACTTCGTTATTTTTTTTTACTTTGGTATTGTTACTTTGATACTAGTTTTGATAATTTGATGAAAATTTGATGTTGAAAAAAAAGTTTGATTTTGAAATAAGGTTATTTTAAAAACTTGAAACTTTTTGCAATGAAAAACGAACAAAAATTAATTAAAAAAAACTTTCCGTAAAAGAAGTTTTTCAAAGAAAAGTAAAGGCCATTTTAAACTTAAGCTCAGGAGATACAAATACATGTCAAAATTCAAACTCAAAACGACCAGAAATTACTATTAAAGAATAAATGAAACCCAAAACGAACAGAAATTAAATAGACAATCATAGCAAAAAACATACAACAAGTAATAATATGAATAAATAAATAGATCTTAAAGCGAGTAATGCTTAAATTGAATATGAAAATGAAGCTTAAAGCGAAAAAAAATTGCTAATGAAGTATAAATGAAACTTAAAACGAACATAAATTAAATAAGAAATCAATGCAGACAAACATACAATATATATTAATGTAAATGAATAAATAAATCTTAAAACGATTGAAACTTAAATTGAATATACAAATCAAGCTTAAAACGAACAAAAATCACTACAAACAAGAGTTTGGGTGTCGTCTCCTTCTTTGACTGTAAAAGTCTAAAACCTACTGCACCATTAGCGCTTATTTATTCATTTCCATTAATATCTATTGCATGTTTGTTTTCATTGATTTTTTATTCAATTTCTGGTCGTTTTAAGTTTCATTTATACTTCAATAGCAAAATTTTTCCGTTTCAAGCTTGATTTTCATACTCAATTTAAGCATTACTCCCTTTAATACCTATTTATTCATTTATATTATTACTTTTTGTATGGTTTTTGCTATGATTGTTTATAGTAGGGAAGGGGGTACCAGCGCTGTACGTACATAATTTATTCATGGTTTTTTGATCCACGAAGGGGGACAGATTTCTGAGAAATTGATTGCATAATCGACTAGGACAAGAGGCGGACAGATTTCTGAGAAATTGATTTGCATAATCGAGGGGAATTATTGATCCACGAAAGGGGAATTAAGAAAAAATATGGCTTCTTTGATCTTTAAGTCTGAGGGATAAATGGTCTTTAGTGACAGAGATAAATTAATATTCTATTTTTAAATATGGCTTCTCTGGTCATCAGGCTTAGTGATAAATTCTGGAATTAATTTTCTATCGAAACCTTAATGGAGTAACCAAGAACACCATAGAGATGAAGAAATTAACGCGGGAAATGGTTTTCTAGGAATTTCACATGTGATAGCGCAGGGATGCCGAAACAAAGGAACACGCAGAAATTACTTTTAGGGGATTATTTGGGCGAAACCGTTTGAGATATTTTAGAAGATGATTTGGGCGAAACAGT
Source organism: Artemia sinica (assembly GCA_027921565.1). NCBI lineage: Eukaryota > Metazoa > Arthropoda > Branchiopoda > Anostraca > Artemiidae > Artemia > Artemia sinica. Next base: position 284,416 of record JAPEVW010000157.1, on the reverse strand, counting down.
TTGAGACATTTTAGAAGATGATTTGGATGAAACTCCGTGGCCGTTATAATACATAAGTTCCATTTGAACAGTGTTGTGAGGTCCCTTACCCCAACCCCAAAGTGCCCCCCCAAAGGCCCCCCAGGCCTCCAAAGGGCCCCTGGGCCCCAAAACTCCCCTGGGACCCCCAAAGAGCCCCTCTCCAGAGTTTAGAGTTTTAGTTTGATATTAGCTTACAGTTTTAGTTAGAGTTATAGTTTAGTTTAGTTGTAGTTCAGAGTCTAGAGTTTCAAGTTAGACTCTCAGCATTTAGAGTTTTAGTTAGAGTTATATTTCATCATAGTTTTAGATAAGTGTTTTTGAAACTGTCGTTTAGTTTTAGCTAAACGTTTTAGTTTAGAATTTTAGCCTAGAGTCTTAGCTTAGAATTTTTCGTTGTACTTTTAGTTTAGTTTAGTATTAGTTAAGGGTTTTAGTTTAGAGTTGTAGTTTCGCTTAGTAAAGAATTTTAGTTTAGAGTTGTAGTATAGTTTTAGTTAATAGTTCTAGTTTAGAGTTTTAGCTTAGAGCCTTAGATAAGAGTTTTAATTTAGAATTTAGAGTTTTCGTTGCACTTTAGTTTAGTTTAGTTTTGGATATAAAGGGGGACAAATTTCTGAGAAATTGATTCCATAATCGACTAGGCCAAGAGGGGGACAGATTTCTGAGAAATTGATTTGCATAATCAAGGGGAATTATTGATCCACGAAGGGGGACAGATTTCTGAGAAATTGATTGCATAGTCGACTAGGACAAGAGGTGGACAGATTTTTGAGAAATTGATTTGCATAATCGAGGGGAATTATTGATCCACGAAAGAGGAATTAAGAAACAATATGGCTTCTTTGATCTTTAAGTCTGAGGGATAAATGGTCTTTAGTGACAGAGATATATTAATATTCTATTTTTAAATATGGCTTCTCTGGTCATTAGGCTTAGTGATAAATTCTGGAATTAATATTCTATCGAAACCTTAATAGAGTAACCAAGAACACCTTAGAGATGAAGAAATTAACGCGGGAAATGGTTTTCTAGGAATTTCAAATGTGATAGCGCAGGGACGCCGAAACAAAGGAACATGCAAAAATCACTTTTAGGGGATTATTTGGGCGAAACTGTTTGAGACATTTTAGAAGATGATTTGGGTGAAACAGTTCGAGACATCTTAGAAGATGATTTAGACGAAACAGTTTGAGACATTTTAGAAGATGAATTGGATGAAACTCCGTGGCCGTTATAATACATAAGTTCCATTTGAATAGTGTTGTGAGGTCCCCTACCCCAACCCCAAAGGGCCCCCTACACCAACCCCAAAGGGCCCCATCCCCCCAGGCACCCAAAGGAGCCCCCCTCCAAAGGCCCCCCAGGCCCCCAAAGGTCCCCTGGGCCCCCAAAGGCCCCTGGGACCTCAAAGGCCCCCAGGGCCCCCAAAGGCACCCGGGGCCCCCAAAGAGCTCCTCTCCAGAGTTTAGAGTTTTAGTTTGATATTAGCTTACAGTTTTAGTTAGAGTTATAGTTTAGTTTAGTTGTAGTTCAGAGTCTAGAGTTTCAAGTTAGACTCTCAGCACTTAGAGTTTTAGTTAGAGTTATATTTCATTATAGTTTTAGATAAGTGTTTTTGAAATTGTAGTTTAGTTTTAGCTAAACGTTTTAGTTTGGAATTTTAGCCTAGAGTCTTAGCTTGGAGTTTTTCGTCGCACTTTTAGTTTACTTTAGTATTAGTTAAGAGTTTTAGTTTAGAGTTTAGAGTTTTAGCTTAGAGTCTTAGATAAGAGGTTTAGTTTAGAGTTTAGAGCACAGTTTATAGAATTAGTAGTATGATCATTCCCTATCTCACCCCTTATAAAAACACGGACCGAGGTGCAAGTGTTGTGATGCGGTTTTACTGGTATTTGGGTAATGTAGTCGTAGATGCCTTTATTCACCCTTTACAGGGGAGATAAACTCTGGCCCTAAGGTAATTAAACTTTGGTAGCGTGCCTTAAGCTATGACCGAACTAATGAGGCGTACCAACTGGGTATGTTCGAGGGACTAAAGGTAGATTGTAGAGAGGTTGTCCATAACACAAAACTTTTATTCAATTAACATATAATAATAACAGATATATATTTTCTACTGGGACTGGCTGTCCCAAGTAGACCACAAGTCTCAGAAACTACAATAATATATAATAAGATACTTAGACACTTACAATGATTCGACAAGATTCCAAGGTATTACCTAAAAACAACGGACCAGAGGTCGGTCCGGCATAAAGTTAGTATCAGTCTCCCCCTTCCGATAAAATGTATCTTATATACATTTTTATCAACCACACCTTCCTTTACCCAACCCACGTAATAGCTAGGAAGTGGTAATTTCTCAATTTCCCGTTAAACAGAAACTTGGCAGGATATGTTCCATATCTTAATAAAAAGTAGTATTTCGAAACTTCGTATTTGCGTCTTATATATTTTTACTAGATTCCAAATTGACTAAATTAGCAGCTTTACCACAATACTCCCCATTCAAAGAAGAATTGTTCCAATTCTCAATATTTTACTTTTAAAACAATTTAATTTTGTTTACAGCTATTATGCTGCCATCTTTAGGTCATTGTGTGCATATACCCTCAATGGGTTTCCTTAGGGTCATGTTTCTGGTCCAATATAGGCCATGTTCTTTTTTGTCGAAAGAATTTCAATTTGAAATTCATCCTTGTTTCTCATTTTCTCTGTCTCTATGATTGAAAAATACTCTTTTTACCCTTCTTCATATGCATCTTCTGTTTTAACTTGATCCCAAGCGGCTTTAGCATTATATTAGTGGTCCTGCCTAAATTAGATTTCAAGTTATATTAGAAAAGTTTATGAATTATTTGAGTTTAAACTTAATTCCCATTAATAATTTAATTTATCTGTGTGATGTGGTTGATATACCGTTTATTTTTCGTTTTAGGAATGCCTTGGATAAATTACACATAACATTTTTAATTTTGAAATTTTCACGTATTCTTCCAGCACAAAACATTTTTACATATTTCAATAGCATAAGCCATTTGGGCTATGTAGCACATTCTCTAGGCCTAAATTAAGTTCTGATTTTATATCACTTTCTGATGAACTTGTAGTAAAGTCTGTAATGCTGCTATAGTTTCCAAAATACCAGTTGATCCGGTATGGTTTGGTTTCTGATGGTATGAGATGATAGTATCAGGATACATTTGAAGTGGCTTCAAAATTTAATACTTTCCAAAAATGTGTCAAAATATGATTGAAAAAAAAAATGGATCCGAAAGGATGTTACAAAAAATTTGATTTCCAAAAAAAGGCTAAGGCTGTATCTAAAATAAATATTCACATTAGTATACACATAAAGCATAATTTGTTACCTATATATAGTAAAGAGAAACACTCAAAATATGTATATATATATCACTGCATTCTTTTTTTAACGAAAGTTAATTACTTTTAATTATTTCTCCTCTTTTTACTCTTAATATATAATTATTAATCACTGAACAGATTGTTTCACAATAAAAATATATTCATACGTTGACTCGATGTCAAACATTTATAAATTGCATTAAATCACTAGTTAAAACTTAAAGAAAATAAAAATATAGTATATATATGTACAAGCATTGTGTAATAGCTTACACAAGTATTTTTTTGATTCGCAAAACTAGATAGGATATTTAACTACTGTTTAAAACTTAAAGCATTTAAAAAAATAAAACACGGTACAGACTAGCATTGGAATTAATTCCAATTAGTGTTTTATGAATTACTTTTATGAACGACTCCCACATAAAAGAGCAAAATTTTTTCCTGTCTACTTGGAGCATTTCTCCAATATTTCTATTAATCTCGGCCCGCGTTAATCACTGTAACGGTGGCTCAGTAGAATTAATGCTACTTATTTTGTACCTATTTAGTACAATTTTCATACTAGTCTCGTTCCGTCAGTTCAATATGTGCGTATAACAGAGTTTAACTGACTCCATTCAGTTTCTTCTCCTTTAATTTTGTCTGACAATATTTTCAACTTGAACCCTTCTCTTTTTTTCTTCTTACTTCAATGAAGCCTAAGGGTTTTTTTCAAGTTTTTATTCCGTTTTTTAAAGTAAGATAGGTCTTTTCTAAGCCTATATTTATATGTTTCATGTTCTATTCAATAACTTTTACAAGTTTTTATGCTAATTGCCCTTCTATGGTCAAATTCATTATCTCCTTATTTTTAAGAGGTGGGGGGGGTGTCTAATTTTTGCAACCTGTATTTTTTTCTACCTTATTCAAATTTTTCTGTCCAAAAGTGTTTGTTTTAGAAAAGTACTGTATTTTTTCCAGCTGATTTTAGAACATTTTTAATTAAGTTTTGCCCCGCATTTGCTAGTTCTCATTTATTCATAAAAATGTACGTTTTTCCGATATCCTGATTTCCACAAAATTGTGTGGTTTTCATCGCAGACACATATTCCTTGTCTGTGGTATTTCCCCAAAAATTAGTGCCTAGTTCGTGCCAAATGTTGTTTAGATATAGGGGTTATCAGTATCTACTGTGGTTTCCCTATAATCTTTTATATTATTCGCGTCTGGTATTATCCTCAGTTAAATTTGCGCCTTAGTTTTATACAGTCACTGAGTGCAATTTGTCCCTTTCGTGATATTTTGACTATTATCCTGTTCTACAAGTTTATGGGTTTAGTGCCCGACAAAATTGCTGGATCATGCTATTTTCCTAGCATACCCAACAACTTTGCCGATCATTCAGCTCAAACCTCCTCCAAAGTTTGACTTTTATTTCTGATCTATATTTGGTTTGCTTGGTGGATCCCCCCCAATGACAAGACGTTTAGCAGTTTCGTTTTTAAATGCCAATTGTCCTGTAATTGGTGTCTTTCACCTGCAATGTCCTCGCCCTGGTTATTTCTGTTAATGGTGTGTTGTGAATTTATTTAATATGTGAAATTAATTATACCCGAGAAAACTTTGTTTTACACTGTGCTATACTTTTTAAATTGTGACACATTTTATTTACGGCTTCTTGTTTATATATACCGTCCTTATTGGTAAGTGTTTAATTTATTATATCTTCTACGATTTATAACAAGATTACAGCTAGCTTGTACATGTCGCGCGCACTTAATGTAAACTCTTGCTACCTTTCCCATTATAATTATTTTTAAATTTCTTCAAAACAATTTTTTTTCTAAATTCGACTGAAAGTGTCACCTCAGAGAGTCAAAGGTTAGTAGATGCTTCGCATTTACTTAACAACGAGAGACCAGCAGTGATTGAGCTCACTCCAAATTAGCTAGCTTCCAATGACCCTATTTCAGTACACTAACCTCCTTGGTTTTTTTTTAATTATCCCCCCAAAATATATTTTTTCAATATAAATATCAAAAGAATCGTCCTCTAATGCTGATTTAAAATATGTATAATTCAATTAGTTCACTGCACCTATTTAAAAGTTACGTGGCCTTAGCCTAATTCGTTTTGACAAGTCGTGTCATTACGCCATTCGCGAAGTTTTATTTCGTCTCGGAGACAAAATTTTTGCAGGAAGCTGTGATGCCACTTTAGATCGGAGCTTATTTCTTTTCTGGGAGCTTACGAGTATTTAGGCTAAAAATTTTCAATTTCTTTTCTACGTGACGGTAATAATTTTTACTGGCGATATATATTTGAATGAAAACTTTGATGTTATTTACATACCGATTAAAAAAAGAAAATATAGATATTTCTTTAGAGGCTTTTTACTCGTTTTATTTTATTTCTTTTTCCGTTATAATTGTTTTATTCAAATATTAATCTGCTGGGGGCTACGCTTGTTCTGCCTTTCTCCGTTTCCTGGTCCGAATTTTGGACTCCAAATTTTTGGTTTTCTTCTTTATAGTATTTGCAAGTTTTTCCGTGGTCTCTATAGTGCGGTTTACAAGGCGCTGAATTCGAGCGCGGTTTTGTTGCCTCGTCAAATATCTTTAATCTTAGTTTCTCCTGATGTTTGGCCTTTTTCATAAGTGATTTAGCTACTTGTGCTGCTGATAAAGGAACTTGTTGCTGTCCCTCTTGTTTCTTTACTTTTCTCCATAATTTCTCTCTTAAAGAGGGTTTTCTTAACGATGGCCCAGGTTTAGTGATATCGGTTTCTGTAGAAGAATTATCAGTGTCGCATTCTACTAGCTCGCGTCTGGTGGTGGATTAAAGTAAGTGTAACAAAAGCAAATTTGAAAAAAAAAATAATATTTTAGTTGGCCTTAGAAAACAAAAAGTAAACATTTTCGATCTTTATTTCTTCAAATTGTTTTTGTTATGACAGGTCAATGTGGTATACGAAATTATCAAGGTACGTGTATATTCAAGGGTGTCAGGATGGCTTCAGCCCAATAGCAGACCAAAAATTACGCTGAGTCTTAGGTCACATTAATGAATATTTCCTATCTCTTTACCCGAAAATTCCATAGTCAAACCATTTTTTTTCACAAAATTACTATTTTTCAAAAATTTCGACTGAACATTGAAATTTGTCCCAGAATTACTAAGCATTAGTAAATCTCAGTTTTAAACAGAAAAAGTAAAAAATAATGGTACATTTAAGTACTAATAATACTGCGTCAAATTAATAAACAAACATAAATTATTTAAAAAAATTGTTTTGGGAAAAGAAGTTTCTTAAAGAAAAGTAAAGAGCGGTATAAACTTTAAAGCGAGTAGAAATAAAGTCACATGACAAGTCAACCTTAAAACTAGAACAAACTTCTATGAATTAATTAACAAACTCAAAGCATACAGAAACTAAAATGAATAGTCACGTCAAACATTAAGATAACAGACACTATAGCTGAATAAATGGAATCCTAAAAAGAACAGAAATTAACAAAAATAAGCAATTTTCAACCTAAAACAAACAGATATTACCACAAATAAGAGTAAAACCATCGACACCCTAAATCTTCCGAAGGCCAGAGCCCCATTTCCACTTAACTGAAAAGAAAATATATTTTAAACAGTATCTCTTTTCATAATTATAACATTGAAAAATCAAAAATTACTGAGACTTTTGGAATTAAAGCAATCATATTTTAAACAATCATGCTACTTTCATTAGCTTTTTCTTGTAATCCTGATTATAATTATTGTTTTTTGTTGTTGTTGTCAACTTTAAACCACACTGTTCCAAATGAATATCGTTTTAATAAAACACAAATGACACTCAAATCATTTAGAGGGTTGTATGACGGGGGAGGAGCCCCACTAAGTTATTATTTGCGGTAACTTTCATTTGTAAGCTTTGATTAACCTTGTGATAACATTTTATTGTTGATATTATGACAAATAAAAACGCACTGCTCGAATTACTAAACGTTTTTAAGCAAAGCACAATTTACGTTCTCCCTTTACAAAGCTTTTAAAACACACCGTTCGAAATACAAACTATTTTTAACAAAGCACAATTCACGTTCTGGTCTTTAGAAAGTTTTAAAGCACACCGTTCGAAATACAAACCATTTTTACCAAAGCACAATTCACGTTTTTGCCTTAAGAGAGTATCGGGGGTCGCAGTTCTACTCTTATTTTTTGGATTTTTTTTTCGTTTTAAGTTTGAGTTGATACTTTATTTAAAATTATGTTCCTTTTAGGACTCGTCTGTTCCTGTATAACAGAATCTATTATCCTTTTTTCATTTGAATTTTAAGTTCTCTGTTTTGGACTTCACTAATTCATTCGCAGTAATTTCTGTTTGTTGTTTGAGTAATTATATGATTACTCGCCATAGATTTTAATCTAATTTAATACAGCAAATTTCTACTCGCCTTAGATTTTAATATGGCTCTTTACTTTTCTTTGAAAAACATCAATTTTGAAAACGTCTTTTAAAAGTAATTTTGATAACTGACAATTTTCTAAATATTTGAATCAAGAGCCCTGAAATATTTGAATCAAGAGCCCTGAATAAAAACGTCATTGCAGGTTCAACAGGTATTTCCTCAGCTAGAAAATGCGTGACTTGTAAATATGTTTGCCTATTCTTTACCTAATTTTTACGTATTACCTGATTTTGTATTTACGTATTACCTGATACGTATTCTTTACCAGATTTTTAAACCATAGTGAGATTTTTCAATGCACAGATTTTTGGAGATAAATATTTTTATGTTTTATTTTCACCCAATCATACGCACTCGAGTTTCTATAGCTTGTATTATCTTTAGTGTGGTTTTCATTAAAATTGTTATACTGTTTAAAGTATTTTTAACAATAGTAACATGAAAAAAAATCAATAAGCAGGGTTTTGTCTTAGAAAAGGTTTTCACTATTTTGGTTCAGCTTTTTTTGCTGCATTCATGAAGACAACCAGAATTTTCTCATCGCTCATAGTCGAAATAGACATACCTATGCAGTATACACTAATCAAAGAATCCTCTCTCTCAATCAACGGATCACACTCTGCCACCCTGATGCACATCTCAGAGCCCATTTCTACCAAACCTCATCGCGCCAAGCAAGGCCTACCGGACGCCCCGTGTAGCACACTCCCGCCGTGCGTGGCACGCGCCACTTAGTATACACTTTTTTAAAAGCGGAAAACACCCTGATGGAATACCAGCAAATCGAATGCGTTTATCTAATTTCCCGCAGCTATAATGACTTGACTTTATTAATTGTTCACCCATCTCACACTTTCAAATTTTTAAGTTGTTCCTTTTAAGTTTTTCGCGTTTCGCCAGGTGTCTCGTGTTTTTCTTTACTTTTTTGTGCACTTAACTTTCTACAGGCTTTACTTACTTTCTACACTTTCTTTACTTTTTTCTTTACTTTCTACAAGCTTGACGAGATCTTTTTCACTAGAAAAAAAAAATCCAAATTTAGAATAACTACCTTTTCACAAAATTTGTTCACTGGTGACAGTAAGAAGGTCGCTGTCACCATTATTGTGTGGCTTTTGGTTTCTATTTTCGAATTATTTCTGCACTCCTAATGTATTAGATACTGGCACAGTTAATTATTCTGGAATATACACAGGAATATTCTGGCGCAGTTAAAGATCTAATTTAGCGGTTAGGCTGCGAAATTCATCCTTTAAATGCACCACAATGTTCTGTGAGTGTAATACGTTATGAATGATTGAAATCTGACCAAAAATTAAAAGTCCTAGCTTCATCACTTTACGGAAGTTCAGGAAGTGACTGACAAAAAAGATTAGCATTGCATGCAATATTTCATTAGAAAGGTTGATTTCTTTATTTTGCAGATGTTCTACTTAAACATTCAAAAGCATATTTCATTGGTATGGTCACTATTTTAGATTGCATATAATGTTTTATTAAAAATATAAATAATTCCTTATTGAAATGCTCGTTTTTTGTGGCGCAATCCGGCGCTGGTTCATTGACGCGCAATCTGGCACCGTGCAGTACACGATTATACGTTTACACCCGCACTGAAATTATTGGAATGAATTGTTTCATAGCAAAGCATATAATCAAACAGTTCGTGGTAACGAACTGTAAGTAAGGAGCGACCCGGCTAAATGGTAACCGAAACTCTAAAAAACGGTATTTTGATACCAATAGATACATCAAAAGAATCAGATTTTAATTCTGATTTCAAATATATAAGTTTCATCAAGTTTAATTTTACCTATCAAAAGTTACGCGCCTGAGAAAATTTGGCTGATTTTCGAAAAAAGGGGGAAAGACCCCCTAAACATTATAGAACCTTAATGAAAATGACACCATCATATTCAGCGTATCAGAGAACCCTACTGTAGAGGTTTCAAGCTCCTATCTACAAAAATGTGGAATTTTCCATTTTTTGCCAGAAGAAAGATCACGGATGCGTGTTTATTTGTTTTTTTGTTTTTTTTTCCCCAGGGGTGATCGTATCGACCCACTGGTCCTAGAATATCGTGGGAGGGTGCGTTTTTATTTGTCATAATATCAACAATAAAATGTTATCACAAGGTTAATCAAAGCTTACAAATGAAAGTTACCGCAAATAATAACTTAGTGGGGCTCCTCCCCCGTCATACAACCCTCTAAATGATTTGAGTGTCATTTGTGTTTTATTAAAACGATATTTATTTGGAACACTGTTGGTTTAAAGTTGACAACAACAACAAAAAACAATAATTATAATCAGGATTACAAGAAAAAGCTAATGAAAGTAGCATGATTGTTTAAAATATGATTGCTTTAACTCCAAAAGTCTCAGCAATTTTTGATTTTTCAATGTTATAATTATGAAAAGAGATACTGTTTAAAATATATTTTCTTTTCAGTTAAGTGCAAATGGGGCTCTGGCCTTCAGAAGATTTAGGGTGTCGATGGTTTTACTCTTATTTGTGGTAATATCTGTTTGTTTTAAGTTAAGAATTGCTTATTTTTGTTAATTTCTGTTCGTTTTAGGATTTCATTTATTCATCTATAGTGTCTGTTATCTTAATGTTTGACGTGACTATTCATTTTAGTTTCTGTATGCTTTGAGTTTGTTAATTTATTCATAGAAGTTTGTTCTAGTTTTAAGGTTGACTTGTCATATGACTTTATTTCTACTCGTTTTAAAGTTTATACCGCTCTTTACTTTTCTTTAAGAAACTTCTTTTCCGAAAACGATTTTTTAAAATAATTTATGTTTGTTTATTAATTTGACGCAGTATTATTAGTAGTTAAATGTACCATTATTTTTTACTTTTTCTGTTTAAAACTGAGATTTACCATTCAATCAATCAATCAATTTATTCAATTAATAAACACAACAAAATACACTTCAATATAAACTCCCCTGTAAGGCTCTATGGCCAGGAAAAAACAGGGGAGAAACAAAAATGAAACAAATACAAGTATTTTCAATATAACGCATTGCATTTCAACCTTTCAAAGACTCAACACACACACACACACACACACAAAACAAAACAAAAAGAAAGAAAAAAAAACAATAATTAAAGACCCAAACAAAAAGCGATTTTATGAGACCCCCCCACAAAAAAAAAGAAAAAAAAAAAAAAGGATGTAGGACACTCCAATAAAATACACCAAATTCCAAATATATATTTGAAACCAAACCACAAAAAAAAATATTATACAAACTCAAAACCCCTCAAAACAAATGTTTCCAACCCAGGCTAGTGTCACACCCCCCCCCAAATAATAATAATAAAAATTAACAAAAATATATTTAAACGTGAAAAATCCAGACATTAAAAAATTTCTTAAGATTCTTTTGAAAGTTCCAAACGAGTGACATTCTTTAGCTGACACAGGTAGGCTATTCCAAACGATATGACAAGCAGTTAATGGATTAAAGTCAGACCTCACCGATGGAGTAAATAGAATATTAATATTCCTTGAATTGCGAAGATGATGCGAAGACCTATCAGTGACGAAAGAAGGAGTAGTTTGAAGGGCTGCGGGAACATCACCATGAATTTGATGAAAAGTGAAAGACGCGCACGAAAGAGTGTAGAGAGACTGCAAATCAAGTAATAGGCTAGTTGGGTTAGATGTAGAACAATTTTTTTTCCTGTATAAGCCTTCTTGCCTTATCATATAACTTAGAAAGTGGTTTCAAAAAAGAAGAGACAGTTGACATCCATATTGTAGGGCAATAAGAGACGTTGGACTGAACTAAGCAATGGAACAGAATTTTTAAAACTGATCCAGGAAAAATGTGTTTTAGCTTCCTCAAAATTCCAAGACTCCTTGAGATCTTCATATTAATTAGTCCAATATGATGCTTGAATGAAAGGTTTTCATCGAGAAAAATACCGAGAAATCGGACATATCGTTCCTTAGGTCTACTGAGAGAGCCCCTTGAAAGCTGGATTTTAGATAAGTCAGGGCACGCCAGAGAAATACGGGAAAAAATTAAAAAACTTGACTTAGCAACATTTAGGGCAAGGCAATTTGCATCAAACCAAAGAACGACTCTCTCAAAAAGGTCAACTAATTTGGGAAGCATCTCAGACTCAGTTCCCACTACAGTACCAATGGCACTGTCATCAGCGAAAGCAACGAGAGTGTCCACATCCTGCGAAAACGATGGATTTTTTTTAGCATTGAAAGATTCAGGATGACATAGGCGACAGCAAACTGTAGGTTTTTGATTCATAACCGCAACTATAAGGTCACTAACATAAATCAAAAACAAAAACGGTCCAAGAACAGAACCTTGAGGAACACCAAACTCAACTTCAGACGAAAAGTGGTAAAGGGAATCTACGGAGATAGTTCTACTTGACAAATAGGAATCAAACCAAGCATGAGCCTGTCCTCTTGTACCATTTTGTGATAGCTTATACAGCAGAATCTCATGAGTTAAAGAGTCAAAAGCCTTACGGACATCTAGGAATATAGCTGCAGGAATGAAACCAGAGTCAAGCGCGGTGTGGAGAAAATTTAAAAGAGCTACACACGCATGCTCCGTAGAATGTTTAGCTTGGAAGCCAAACTGAAAATCATGAAAAAATCTTTTAGCCTCTAGAAAAGCAAGTAGACGGGAAAGCATGGTCTTTTCAAAAATTTTGCTAAAAACGGACATCAAAGATATAGGGCGATAATTGGCTGGGTCACTTCTTGGTCCACCTTTATGTAAAACAATTACTCTAGCTCGCTTAAGAGAACTGGGGAAAATCCCATTTTCAAAAGAAAGATTTATAAGCTTTGTCAATGGAGAAATAATTGAAGGAAGAATGAACTTAACTACCATAGTTGGAATACAGTCAGGGCCAGACGACGATGAACCCTTCAAGCTATTTACAATCCTGGCCACTTCAACATCCGAAGCCGGATATAACACCATCGATTTGAGACAAGGCGGACCAAGATAAGATTTGTAATCTGGTTGTGACTGTGAAGACCTGACTGAAGAAGCAGTGGTTTTCCCAATATCGGCAAAATATGATGTAAATGCTTCTTGAACAGATAGAATACCCTCAACAACCACATCACCAACTACAAGACTTGGAGGGATAAAAGGAGCCGGAGAAGAACGTTTGAGGACGGAATTGATCACTTGCCATGTTTTTCGAATATCTTTCCCACAATCCGAGAATTTTTTGGAATAATAAAGGAATTTAGCCTTCCGGCATGAAGAATTGAAAACATTCCTGTAGAGTTTGAATTGCTGAAGACGTGCAGCATTCAAAGATGGCTTTGCTTTCCAGAGATTATTTTTTCTTCTCCAACTCTTTAGAAGACCAGGGGTCATCCATGGGTTAAGAGGAATAGATCTTTTTGACCTTGAAGTAGAGGAGGACAGAGCACATACGTCACAAATAGACTCCTTTACTGACTCATAAAAGGAATCAAACTTAGAACAAAAATCATTATCGTCACCAAAAATATTCCATGTCTTCTCAGCTAAATGGGATCTAAGGCGGATCAATTCATTCAAACCAAACCTAAAAGAAGCTGAAGCAGATGCTGGAGTGTCCCTATTCAATGTTTTTTCAAGGATAAAGCTAGAAAATACAGGAAAATGGTCTGAAATATCACTCACAACAACAGAATCCCGAACCAAATTAAGAGACGAAAAAATGTTATCAATTAAAGAGGCTGACGTATCAGTTACACGTGTTGGAATACAAGTTGTTGGTAGAACTCCAGCAGTGAGCATATCTGAGAGAAAATCCATCGTAGTAGAGGAAGCCATGTCAATTAGATTTAAGTTAAAGTCTCCCATTATTACAAGTTCACATGGACGTCTGCCTACTAAATCCAAGACCTCATCAAGGACCTGAAGAAAAGAAGGGACGGATCCACTGGGAGATCTATAAACATTACCAATTATCAAAACATTATTTTTTAATTTGATTTCAATAAACTGGGATTCAAAAACCCCTTCGTCATTCCTTGACAGATCGCTTCGAACAGTATACGGAAAAATATCAGAAATATACATTGCTAGTCCACCCTTTGCCATCCTTCTGCGATTTAGTGTCTCCATTTTGTAACCGGGTATATCTGAAAGCATTTCATTGCTAGAATTAAGAAAAGTCTCACATAATCCGATAACATCGGGTCGCCAATCAATAACTATTTGCCTCAACTGATCAATCGATGAACATAGACCCTGAGTATTGAGTTGAAGGACCGAAAAATGATCATCTCGTCTAGTAGCCCACTTTAAATCAGAAACATACTTACTATTAATTGATTGGGAAGTATTTAGGGAATTTCTTTTAATTTGACCAATAGAATTATTAATGATACTCAAAACATCTAAGGGGTTTCTTTGTAATTGAAGTAAACGCCCATCAAGGGAGTAAAAATCCCCAGAGCCTGAGTTAGAAAAATTCATAAAACTTAAGGAGTCTGTGTATAAAACCTGCGCCGCAACACACACAAAATAAAATAAATAAAAAAATTAACCAAGAGGCTATAAATAACAACAAAAATAAATATAAATAAATAAATAAAATCACAATAATCATACCAATAAGTAAGATACATATACATTTTATATTATTGAACAAATTAATAACAATAATTTCAGATAAATTTAGTGACTTTCTTAAATCATTAATTATACTACTCAGTTCCTGAAATAAAAAAAAAAATAAAAATATATAACGCTAAAGCTCCACTGCATTAATGTACCCATGAGACCAATACAAGTAAAATCATTTTCAAGATAACAAAGGTTTAAAATCCCAAACTGACGCAATGACTTGTGAGAACAGGCATGTAACAAAAAAGAATAATTATTGAAATCCATAATTTTCATTGAAGTTAATTGGAACGAAAGTAAATCATTAGACAGATACGCACAAAGAAAAAAAATAAGCAAAAGATAAATAAAATACGCTGAATATATGAATGGCAAGATACTAAATATATCTAAAAAAAAACACACACACAAAAAAAAACTTATTCTTAAACACAGTCGGCTAGAGTATGAATTTTTTTAGTGACACTTTCACCGTTAGGCCTTGCCAAAATTTGCCCACGATCAGTCCAAACATTTCTATGTCCAAATTTGTCCTTAGCGGCATATAGGATCTCACGTCGCCTCTTTGTCAATGCTTCCGATAGGAAAAGTCCACTTGAAGCTAACCTGGCTTTTGCTTTGAAGACTTTCTTCGCTATATCACTATTCACAAATTTAACTAAAACAGGAGGGACTTTGTCGTTTAGGGAGGCATCGGTTAAAGCAGGAGACATTTTGAATCTGTAGATATTCCCAATTTGGGCAACATTAATTTCAGTCAGGTTCATTTTGGTTATGAAAACTTGCAGGATTGTTGATTGGAGGTCATATCCGGACTGTTGCTTAACACCATGCAAAATTAGCGAATCAAGCAGCACTTCTTGTTCAAATGAATCTAGTTTCATCTCAATTTTCATGATTTTCTCTTCTTGATTTATAATTTGGTTGCGAAGAGTTTTCAGCGATTGTTCAATTTTTTCAAATTTTGGTTGATAATCAAGAGTAACCGCGTCATATATTTGACAAATAATGTCGTGGGATGACTGGCGGAAAGAATCAGCATCCGAAAACCTTTCATTAACCTTCTTAGTTATATTTTGCAGTAACTCTCGCTTAGTTTTTTCCAGGTCAAGTTCCGTAGAAGTGATTTTATCCATCAACGAAGCACATTCTCCTGTATTAGATTCCTTAATTGTTAATGCATTATATGTCTTGGAAAGGGATTTATAAATATCGGGTGAATTTTTCAATTCCTCAAATGCAGCCTTTACACCTGCAGTCTGTTTTGTTGAAGTTCGGCTAACGCTTGGATTATATTCTGCCAAGTTGGCTTCAACAAGTCTGTATTCGTCATGTGTCCCATAGCAAAATACCAAATATGATGGCTCAAATATGATAGTATCTTTACTGGCCAATGAGGATAATTTTAGAAGTTAGCTAACGCGATATCAAACTCTTTAAATGCAGGCATTTCCTATTAAGGAGAGGACAAAAGTAAAAGCAACTTATCTTTATGTAAGTTAAGAACCTTAATGAAAAATTTAGTTGAAATAATGCTCCAAAGATTCAATAATATATATCCAAAATAATCTAAATAATCCACTAATATCAGTCTATTTCAATACCAATTAGTTTGGCACCAAAGGTGAACACAGATCAATTCGCTCACAGTAGGTTTACTCGGTTTACTCATTGCTTAGTAATTCTGGGACAAATTTCAATGTTCAGTCGAAATTTTTGAAAAATAGTAATTTTGTGAAAAAAAAATGGTTTGACTATGGAATTTTCGGGTAAAGAGATAGGAAATATTCATTAATGTGACCTAAAACTCGGCGTAATTTTTGGTCTGCTATTGGGCTGAAGCCATCCTGACACCCTTGAATGTACACGTACCTTGATAATTTCGTATACCACATTGACCTGTCATAACAAAAACAATCTGAAGAAATAAAGATCGAAAATGTTTATTTTTTGTTTTCTAAGGCCAACGAAAATATTATTTTTTTTTCAAATTTGCTTTTGTTACACTTACCTTAATCCACCATTTTACCAAATGAATATTTTTATGTTATGCTATGTTGTAACTCTTTTTTGTTAAATAAATGCTCGTCAAGGTTATTTATAAATGCAAATTCTGTTTTGCTGTATTAAAAAAAGTAAGGAATGAAAAAAATTGAACGTCAGGAATGAATGCAGCAGAGTTTTTTATTTCTTAGTTTCTTGTCGTAGAGGAGGTTTCCTTTGCCTTATTTACATCCCCTAAAATTGTCAAGTGGATAACTTATATATTCACTAGTATATTTAGAAGCTTGGGAGTATTTGTCACGTGTCTTTTAGCAAGGGCTTGTACTAATTCATTTTTAATCTTGTTCTTTTCAAGGTCCATTCATTTTCTAGCATTGAATTTCTACCACAGCTAGGGGAATTTAAAACTTTGAAAACTCATTCGATAAGTTTCCAAACGCAAATACAGTTTAGGATAAAAGCTGAAAATGATAAAATTACTAACTTCAAAGATAACAAGCGAACAAATAAAAATTGTATTCAAGAGAAAAATTAGGAAAATAGCGTGATGTGGTTAACGGAGTTAGAACAAACATTGTCGTATCTAAATTAAGTTGATATTTTTCTGGAAGTTTTCTGAAAATCGAATTCTAGGTTTTAGCATAGGATATAAGTTTTTAGCATAAGTTGGCATAGATGCCAACTTATGATTCAAAAACAACAAGAAAGTAAAAAAAAAACAATTATAAGTTTATCATTGTGTCAGTTTTATGACATTTAGGGTTTTACTATGGAAACTATGATTATTGAGTTAGTCAGAGAAGTTGATATCCTTAAAGGGTAATTGAAGGTATTTTGGGTTTTATCCCAGTATTATGCTGTTTATGTTGTGTTTATGTATAGCCTATGTCTCTTAGTTACTCGTATGCCTATTAAAATTTGGAGGGTATGTTCTTATTAAGATTTTTCTTAGGCAGGACAGCACCATTTTAAAAGTGATCACATTCATCAGTATAGTTAGATAATATCAAAAATGCAAAAATTCACGTCCATTCAAGCTATAAACATTTGCAGTTATAAAATATAATGTTAAAAACTTAATAAGCAAACAAACATCACTATTCGAAGTTCCTAATATACTTTTATTCTCCAAAAATTGCTTTCCACGTAGATAAATGTAGTACGTAGTATATGGCACCATAGTACAGGTCAATAAGCCGCTGGTGACCTCATAGAAAGTGTTCCAGTAGCGCTTTCCAAGGAATCTTTGAGTGAAAATTTCAGCTATATGCCGTCGAACAGCTTTCACTACTTAAGTAACACTTTAAAAGTCGCACTCAATATGGTTTTAAAGCTTAAATTACCGTCCACGCAAATACATATAGTGCAATCAATGGTCCGGAGGATCTTTTTTCTATCATCCTTCAATGCGTATATTACAAAGTACATGTATCACTAAAAAATAGAAAAAGAGTATTTGAAAGAAATAGGGTGGCCCCAGATGCAAATGCGGATTACTCTTGCCCCAGATGTAACCTAGGTATTGAGGATGTGGCCCATATTCTCACCGAGTGCCAGCAACTTTCTCTATTAAGGGAAAAGTATTCTGAGGGTGGTAACTTGGAGTTCCCGGGGATCCTGAAAACGACTGTAAAAAAGTCAATCAGGCAGTTATGTAAATATGTAAATGAAGCGTTGACATCAATGAGTGAAACTTGATATTTATGTTATTTTTCTTGTGGAGTGTAATTAAGAATACTGTTCTGTATAGCCTGTTTTTTTGGCTTATAATAAAAAAAAAAAAAAAAATAAGGCACTTTGAGTGGCTGGGATCCTCAGATAAAGTGTTCCAGTAGGAATTTCCAAGGTATCTTTGACTAAAAATTTCAACTAGGTGCCGCGAGACAATTTTCACTACTTTAGTAAGCCTTTATAAATCACATTCAATGCAATAGCAATGTAACACCATAAATGTGCGCTTAACACTAAACATTAAATAACTTTAAAGGATAAAATGTAATTTGCACCTTAAATTATTGTTCTTAGTTCTTAGCTTTCTTTGGCTCACCAATAGCTCACTCCAATAATAGTAGGAGGCATAAATATACTACATACCGCTGAGCTTTTTAACAAGCCTCTAGTGGCCACTAAAATATGTTCAGTTCGCGATTTTTAAGAAATGATTGATCAAAAACTATAACTGTGCAATGACAAGCGAATTTGCACTGCTTACAGTTTCCCTCTGTCTAAAGATCTACAATGATTTCGCTGAGCATTTAAGAGGGCTTTACTCTTAGGGGAGGGGGGGGGGCTCAACTTCTCAAAGTCAATCTGAAGTGTCACTTACCGTACTATTTGGCTGGAAAAGAATTATTTTTCTTTTGAAAAGATTCGTGAACAAGCAGAACTTTTCACTAGGCGAATGAAACCCACACCACAAGCTTCCCAACCATAATTTACCCACATGTTGCATAGTATTTATAACAACCATGGCATGCAAATTTTTCGATATATCAAATTGTTCAATTATCATATCTTACAAATCAGTCAAAAAACCGTATATTTGCCTTTAACTTTGATACGAATTGATATTGACCTGCATTTTTTCAAAAATAAAGTCTTTAATTTTGCAACAATAAAAGATCACCAAATTAGTGTTTTTGTTTGAATATTTTAACAATATATTGCTTTCTTTCTTATTAATTTTTTTTCTACAAGAGTCCTGAGTGATGTTCGTATAGCTTCGCATCTTGCTGCATTGAAGCCCATGCTGAAAAAATTCTGCCTCATACAAAAGCAAAGAAGAGTAAGCCATTTTTATTTCCCTTTCTAATAATTTTTTTCTCTTTTTTTCAGAAAGTGATTTTTTTCCCTTTCCTTTCTTTTAGCTTTCTCCATATTATTGAGTGCATTTAAGTCTTGTTTTTCACTTACGTTTTAGAAAATCCCTGGGGCTTTCCTGCAGGTGAAGCTGGAAATTTTTGTTAATAAATGTATCTATCTGTGTCTATACACGAAATAACAAAAGAAGCAAAGATTTCAACACTCATGGGTTTCCATTAGTTAGAGTGATGTTTTGTAATAAGTGCACTTTTAAAATCCTGGCTAGGACATCCAATATGTGTCTTACCAAGGCATTCGGCAAAAAGCATTCTTTTCTAGAGAGAGAGAAAAAAAATAAGTTTTTTCAACTGGAAGTAGGGAGCAATATCAACACTTAAAATGAACAGAAATTATTTTGTATATGAGGGATGCCACTCCTTCCGCAATCCCCGCCTCTTACGTAAAATTTCAAAAGTTAAAAAAAAAAAAAAACTCTGATTCAATTTCAACAGCCCTTGAGTAGTCTTTCTTAAAGAACTGTAACAAAGAGTTAAACTTTGGCGTAAAGAGCGAGGGTTGAGGAAGCAGTAGCCCCCTCACATATAGTCAGAAAGTTTATGTTCGATTTAAGTTTTAGTGTTGCTCCTTACTTTCATTTGATTTTTTTTTTGTATTTGATTTCTGACTATTTATCAAATCATGCCAGGAAATTCCCTCCCCCCTCGTATAAATTATCCCCTGAAATATTCTTCTCAGGAACTTTTTTTTCCACGGCAGATTATCCCCATGGAAAATCAACCATCCACATAAAATTCCCCTGCCCCCACCCCCCCCCCCCCAAAAAAAAAAACCCTAGTATTTCCCAAAAACAAATGCTATATGTGAACAATCGGCAAATTGTGTAACCTACAGCATGTTTCCCAGTGGCAATAGGGGTTGTGTCGTCTCCAAAGGCATAGCAATTGGACCTTTCAACTATGCTGAATCAACAAACAACAAAGAGAGAAAAAACTCAATGAAAAACAACAAAACGAGACTGCGGCAAGTAGAGAGAAAAGATAAAAAACTAAAACGACGTGGATATTTCGCCTGTATTTAAACGAGGTGCCTTCAGCACAGAAGATACAAAGATAAACCACTAAAATAAACACTAAAATAAACTAAAAACAAATAAAACTACCACCAATATTAATAAAATACAATTGTCGCAACCGATCCACGTAGGTCACAGAAGCTAATAGAATTAGCTTCTTTTCCCTACGTAGACCAGTTGCGACAATTGCATTTTAATAATATTAATCCAAAAAACTTTTTGCAAAAAATAAGTTTTTCAAAAAACATAAAGAACTCCATTAAACCGAAAATGAACAAAATAGAATCAACTAATCTACCAAGCACAAAACTACCACAAATCAGTATCAATAAATAAATGAAACCCAAAACAAACAGAAATTAAAATAAGTCAAACTTAAAACGAACAGAAATTAATCTGAGCAGAATTCTCAACCCCATGCTTTCTAAAAGCCAGAATATGATTTGTACTTTACTGAAAAAAGAAAATCAAATGCATTTACTGAAAAAATGTGTATTGTCAGTTTAATATACATATGCTGACATTTATTCCATAAAATCTTAATTAATTTTTAATTTCTTAAAGTTATAAAAGTGAAAACACTTAAAAGAACTTTTTTCAGCCCTTATAACTTACAACCCTTGTTCTGAGGGGTATGGGCAGGAGGGTTTATCATCCTCAAAGACATAATCTCAAGAACTTTCAACTACGTTAAAAACAATGACTATCTAGAAATTTTGAATGTGCTTTGGGGAAGGGTGGGCGTGAGAGGGGGTTAGTTGGCCTTCAATCAGTTTCGATTAGCCTATTAAAAAGGGAACTAGCCCTTTTAATTTCCAATTGAATGAGCCTTTTTTGAAATTTCTACGACAACATTTCCTATAAAAATCCTTATATGCCCCCAGGGCATAAATTACAACCCTTGCCCTGAGGGGTTTGGGGGGTTGTCCTCCTCAAAGGCCAAATTTCCAGAACTTTCAACTACGTTGAAAAAACTGGGTATCTCAAAATTTTCATTGTATGTGTTTGGAGAAATGGTGGGCGTGAGAGGGGGGTTAGTTACCCTCCAATTACTTTCGACCATTAAAAAGGCCACTAGCCATTTCAATTTCCAATTGAATGAGCCCTTTTTGAAGCTTCTATGACAACGCTTTTTATAAAAACTTTGCATCCCCCAGGGCTTAACTTACAAACCTTGCCCGAAGGCTGTGGGAGGGGGGGTATCAAAGACCTAATTTTCCAAAACTTTCAACTACGTTGAACAAACTGGCTAACTAAAAATTTTGATCGGATGTATTTTGAGAAAAGGTAGGCGTGAGAGGGGGGTTAGTTGCCCTCCATTCACTTTCGACTATTAAAAAGGGCACTAGCCCTTTGAAATTCCAATCCAATGCGCCCTTTTTGAAGTTTCCGACAAAGCTTTCTATAAAAATGTTATATGCCGCCATGTTATAACTCAAAACCCTTGCCCCGAGGGCCATGGGGGGACTATCCTCCTCAAAAGCATAATTTATTTCTGGAAATCAACTACGTTGAACAAAATGGCTATCTCAAAATTTTGATTGGATGTGTTTGGGGAAATGGTTGGTTTGGAAGGGGTGTTAGTTGCCTTCCAATCACTTTCAACTATTAAAAAGGGCACTAGCCATTCCAATTTCCAATTGAATGAGCCCTTTTTGAAGTTTCTACGATAACTCCTTTGATACGAAGTGCCCTGGTCTGGAAAAAAATAAAATAAATAAATAATAAATTGTGCCATTATCCTTTTTTACTTAGGCAGCGCTGTTGCGCTAAGCCCCCAGCGCCATGCCGGTGGATCGACCGAACGCCACCGACGAGAAGCCCGGTCGAACGCCGCCGAAGTGTCGTAACGCCGCCGGCGCAGCGCAGGTGCGCCGCCACCAGCAGAGGTGACGGCGTTCGGTCGACTTCACATGAATTTTGCGGCAATTCTTTGTTGTGTCAACCGCAAAGTCGGAGCTTTTCCTTCTCGTGTGGTTTAGTATTTCGATTCGCCTGATTAGAAATTAAGCAGGGCTTGCACTATCCCCGAATTTTCAGGTATTTCCCCCAAATTCTAGCGTCACCCCCCAAAAAAATTTGGTTCCCCGAATCCCCGAAAATCACGTAATCACTGTGCCACCCCTAGCGATTTATCACCAGTGACTTTCCCTGCCAAATATTATTTTGTATACCATTATTCTTCACTACTCTCGTGTTCATTAATTTTCGTCTCTTTTGTTACTTTGCATAAAAACCTGTCAGATACAATATGCAATTGCAACTATTGCAATATACACAGTTCTTCATATGTTGACAAACAAAGTATCATCTTTATGAAATGAGTTAAAGTCATTTCGAATGCAGTTTCCCAATTGCTATTTCTTACATCATTCGTAGTCAAGAATTTTATTTTCAAGTTGAATAGAATTATAGAACGCATTCATTACTATACAGCTTCAGCCTTCAGTTGGATTTTGACATTGACAGCCGACAGATTGTTTTTACACCTGAATTGTAATTTTGCAGATTTTTTTTTTGCTGTTTTTAGATAAGATTTTCTTAATGTTTAATACTCAATTGTTGAACGCCTGATAGAATATACAATCTTCTTTCTGAAACATTTTTACCCCCACACCCCCCAAAAAAACCTTCTATTGAGACAAAATTTAGCTATAGACTAAGCTATGTACAAGGTTGGGGAATTAAACATTGAACCGGAAGTTACCCCAAAAATATACTTCATAAATGAATTGTAAATTATTGCCTATAGGGGGGATAGGGGACAATCATTGTTAAATGATAACGGCTATTTTTTTTTTTTTATTGAAAGCAGGGATAATTACTTATTTCATTTAAAGTGGAGACAGAAGAAAATGATATTAAATTCCCTGGGAAACCATTGAAATATTTTGATAGACCCAGGGCCCTCCATTAGGACTTGTTCATTGTCTTGGGTATTTTGCGATTTCTCATGGGCTACTGTCCTAATTTGACTTTTGTGTGTGCTGCCTTTTAATTAGATTCTTTGGATCTTATTAAATGCCACGGCGAATCTATGACTCAGTTTTCCAATAATTTGAGGTATATCTGAATAATTTCGACATTTTGTTGTTGTCTTTGTACCCCTTTACTCATACCCTCAATTTTTTTTTCAAGGAACACTATGCTGTTTAACGTTATTTTGCATGTTTGTTTCAACCATATAGTGACCTAGTTAATTATTAAGTAAGCTATTTTTCTAATGAAAGCCGAGACGGTATCCTATCAAGGTGGTATCCAGGGGGGGTAGGGAGGCATTACATTTAAATGATAATATCTCGATTTTTTTTTTATTGAAAGCAGGGATCCCAAAAAGTTATTTTTTTTTTAATTTAAAGCAGAGACGGCATCCTATCAAGGTGGTATCCCGAGGGCGGGCGGGGTAGTGAGCTATCATATCTAAATGATAATACCTTGATTTTTTTTTGAAAGCAGAGGTGCCAAAAAGTTAATTATTTTTTTTATTTAAAGCAGAGACGGTATTCTATCAAGATGGTATCCAGAGGGGGGGGGCATAGGGAATTATTATATTTAAGTGATAGTACTTTGATTTTTTTTTTTTTTATTGAAAGCAGGGATGCCAAAAAGTTGAACGCTGACAAAAATTAACAAGATTTTCATGAGTTATACTTGATACAGCACTTGCATGGTTTTGTCGTCCAAAGGGAAATGGACATATGCGTCCAACCCGTTTTTTTCTTATTGATGAAACGAGTTTACTTTGAAAACATTCATTCATAAGTACCAGGCAGATTCACACTAAAACAAATTGGTGTGACGAAAGCGATATCGACATCCCCACCTAACGTTGCGCTCGAGTGACGATGGCGCCCTTTGTCCAGTGCCCAAGTTACATTAAAAGGCCAGGCCATAATAAAAGCTTTCAATTTGGCAGGTTCAAGGGGGAGTCTTTGACAATCTTATGACCTCAGGGTACTAGATGTTGCAACGTTCTTAAGTATCTACAGTGGTTTAAAAAATTCGATCACCCCACAAATGATTGCCAAAAATATGCACAAATATAACGAACGTAACATTTGGAACATTATAACACTTTTTTTTAAAGCTTTGAAGAAAAGCAAAAAGGCTAAATACCCCTAACTACGCTTGAAAGCTATTTTAAAAAGAAACTCTTTGGAGATTTCCATGGAAATGACCATAGCAGAAGTTTTTAGCCTGGGTGGGGATCAAAGAGGAGTCTTTGAGTATTTTGACCACATGTGACTTAATGTTGCGACTTTCTTAAATTTGGTAATTTTTTTGAGCATTTGGAAATCAAAGCTTAAATTCAATAACTGATACTAAGTGTCCTAACATTTGGCTTGGATTAAAAGTGACGAACTAGGATAAAAATCCCAAAATCTTCCTGGAGCTACCTCAGTCTGCATATTGTTTCATTTAATTACATTTAAAATGGATAAGCTTTTCTTTTTTTACCTAAGAAAATAGCTGGCACTTCATTTTTCTTCATACCGAATAAACCATTAAGTATTTTTTTTTCATTGTAATTGAAATGTTCTCATGTGAAGTGTTCATCATGTATTTTTCAATTTGATAAATTTACTCCCTTTAGATGCAGTTTATAATTTGACTGATATTAGGTATTTATCAGTTTATAATTTGGAATGAATCCCCAAAAGAAAAAATGAATAGTATCCAAAAGAGCAGCCAAAACCAATAAAAAAGCAGCAGTTCAGCCTAAGCCTACATGACATATTCTATAAAGAAGCCAAAAAAAACTTTAAAATGCATTTTTTTAAATTTTTATTAAAAACCAGTTTTTAATACAAGAAGGCTTTTTAGGAATCCAAAAGAGCAAAAAAAAACAATCAATATCAAAGTCGCCCATTTCAACTGTTTTAAAGGTGACAAAAAAGATATAAACAAAGGGCATTATGAAAAAATTAAGCTTCTAAGTTCAAAGTCATATTCAAAGTTTTTACCCAGATAACTGACGAATTTTATGATACAGTATTTGAAGTTTTGTATGCAGTAATGCTCGATGAAAAAACTACTAATTTTGATAATTATTTATCTTATGAATACATAGCTAATAAATACTTCAACTACTTGTATTATGCAAGGGTTCTGAAACGTCTCAGCCATTTCGTTTTTACCAGATTTCTACTTCTCTTGATGAATAACGAAGAAGACCAGTTTCCAGCCAGCGACTTGTGAAATTTTGAACTCATGAATAGGCTCGAATCTGTTGTAAATTTAAGCTGTGATTTGAGAAAGACTGATGAAAACATTAATGTTTGCTGTCAACATTGATCGCGCCGGCGGCGCGCCACCGACATCTTACCGGCGGCGCGACGTGGCGCGCTATTTTTGGCCCCGCCGCCGCCGGTCTTCCCTCATCGGCGCGGTGCCGGGGTCTAGTTGCGTTGCCTATGATTGATGGTGGTTTTATTTGTTTTTGTTTATTTTAGTTTTTTATCTTTGTTCCTTCTGTGCTAAAGACGCCTCGTTTACATACAGGGGAAATATCCGAGTCGTTTTAGTTTTTCATCTTTTCTCTCTACTGGCCGCAGTCTCGTTTTGTTCTTTTTTCATTGAGTTTTTTCTTTCTTTATTGTTTTTGGTCATGGCTGGCCAGTTCGGCTTAAGATCATTCATATACTGAATCAAGTGACTATCTCAACATTTTGATTGGATGTCTGGAGAAAAGAGAGAATGAGTGGGGGGATAGTTGCTCTCCAATCTTTTTGGTAACCTTAAAATGACTCTAGAACTTTTGGTTTTTGTTCGAATGAGCCCTCTTACGATCTTCTAGGACCATCGGCTCGACCTGATCATCCCATGGCAAAAAAAAACTATAATTAAACACGTATCAACTCACCCATGATCTTTTTCGGGCAAAAAAGACAATATTCCATATTCCTGTAGATTGGAGCAAAAAACCTTTATAGTAGAGTTTTCTGATATGCTGAAACTATTGTGTGATTTTTATTAAGATATTTTGGAGATATTGTTAAGTTACTTTTTGGGGATATTTACCCCCTTATTCGAAAACCAGACAAATTTTCTCAGGCTCTTAGCTTTTGATGGGTAGCTTTAAACTTAATTAATTCTATATGTTTGCAATCATCTTAAATAGTTAATTATTTTGATATATCAATTGTTATCTAAATTCCATTTTTTAAGAATTTTGTTTATTTTTGACCGAGTCGCTCCTTACTTATAGTTCGTTACCACGAACAGTTTAATGTGGGTTACCTAAATGTCATGTTTCTGATAATAAGCATCTACATACAGACCTGTAGATGCCCTGAGTTCAAAAATTATATCTATTTTTTCTACAATGACACTCAATTTGGCTTAATTGGGGCTTATATAGATTTAAGTTTCATAGAGAAAATTGTCTTGGACTTTATTCACACTGTTCAATAGCGTATACTTGAATTAGCCTGAGTTTGGAAGCATAAAAATGAAGTTCGGTAAAAGTGTGTAAGAGCGGCCCCATAGAAGGAAACATTAATAAAATAAAGCGTTATACTATTAGGTTCCTTGTTTATGCTCTTCCAAACATTATGTTCGTGTTTCTTTTGACCTGTTTCGTTCGACATTATATTGGTTGGGTCAAAGAATGAAGTGGGAGTCGTGCTCAATGTTAGTGAACAATTTTTTTTTATATTTATGAGTCTTGACGTATGGTTTTGTTGCAGTGCAGTATTTATAATTTTAATTATTTCTTTTTTTTATTAAATGAACACGATTAAACCATGAAAAACCAGGAACCTCACGTTTTTGTCAGTGCGGTACCATTCTGAAACCATTATTTCAGACTTTTTCGTGTTTTTTTCCAGGGGTTTTCGTTGTTAATAAGTGCTCCTAGAAATGAGTGTGCATGTTGCTTGCGATCTTTAATTTTAAATACTTAGAACTGAAGCGCAACATTCTGCGTACATAGATTTTAGGCCTTATATCTAGACACCAAATTTTAGGCCTAAGAAAAACTCCGAAAATATATATATATAAACGTTTAAGAAGCAAAAAATTATTTAACTAAAACTGATCGAAACAAAACAAAGTACTAGAGACCACCAATTTGTGTTACAAATCAACAATTTTGGCGTGAACGTTGTCAAGATTCTATCGAGCTAAAATTCTAAAGCATAGCCAACAAACTTAGGATCGCTGAAAAGCTAACTTCATGGCCGTATCCAGGATTTTCTTTCACGAGAGGGGGCTTACAAAAGAAACTTTAAAAAAGAGCATCATAAATTTGTTTATATTCATTCTTGCTACGTTTTCACGAGTTTGATCAACATTTTGGGAGGAGGGGGCTCAAATCCCCTAGCTCTCCCCCATGGGCACGACCTTAGCTAACTTTATATCTACTTCTTTATCTGCTTTATATCAGAAGCCGTACTGCTGTGTGTTGGCATATTTGTCCCTAAACCTGTGCACAGTTCCTGTAAAATGAACGGTTAGCACATACCCCAAAACGGTTAGTACAAACTCAAAACGAGCAGAAATTAAGTTGAGCAGAGCTTAAAACCCCCTATACCTTCACAGGGACAGAAAATAATTTGCACTTTACTGAAAAACATACAATTGAATTTGCATTGTCAGTTTAATATACATATGCCGATATTTATTCCTTAAAATTTTAATAATATTTGATTTATTAAAGTTATAAAAGTGAAAACATTAAAAAGAAATTTTTTCAGTAAAGTGCAAATTATGTTCTGGCCTTGAAGAGGCATATTGATTTTGAGCCCTACTCAAGTTAATTTATGCTCGTTTCGAGTTTGACCTCATTATTTATTGTAATTTCTGTTCGTTTTGGGTTTCATTTATTTTATTGATGCTAATTTGTGGTAGTTTTACGCTTAATAGATCATTTGTTTTGATTTTTGTTCGTTTTTGGTTTAATGAAGCTCTTCACTTTTCTTTTAAAAACTTATTTTGTGGAAAAAGATTTTTTAATTAATTTCTGATTGTTTTATATTGACATAGTCATTTCAGGGAAAAAAGAAATAACAGTTTAAGTCTTTTTGGTTTTTCTTTAAGAATCTATAGTTTGGCCTGCTATTTGTATGCTGGAGAAAAATTTGCAATAATTTCTGACAACATACACCTTTATAAAAATCTGGACGTAAATAGTAGTGTTTAAGTTAGTTTTATACCTCCTCTAGTTGACCTGAAAAATAAAACTTGATACCATTCGCAAAAAAAATCTATCTATGCTCTTTGACAGATTGGATACACTTACACTCTTTTGATTTAGTTAAATTTTAAGAGTGGAAGTAGTAATAGAATTAGCCCAGAAAGTAACCCAGAAAGTTTGAACATAATACCCTGGGTCGTTCTTGAGATACTGCTGAGATGTAATATTGGCAATCAGCATACACACAGTGCTTTTTTTTATTTAATCTTATGGCAAAACTTAGTTTTTAGAAATAATTGGCAAATTGTATAATTGTGGGGGGTTGACCTACGCAATAGCCCTAGAGATACAGTTACAAGACCGTTCAGCTATGCTTAACAAAATGGTTATCTGAAATCTTGATTAGAAGTGTTTGGAAAATTATGAGCCAAAGAGAAGGGCTGATTGCCCTCCAATCACTTTTGACTCTTAAAAAGGGAATTAGAACTTTGAATTTACAATCAAATTAGTTCCTTAAAATATTATGATATTACTTGCTATGATAGAGCAGCGCTGCCTATGATATTACTTATATGCCCTTTTAATACTTGCATGCGTATAGATCGTTTAATTGAAACTCCCCCTAAATGTTTCAACTTAATGCCCTTAGTGTCATTAGTTACAGTAGCCGTAAAAGTAGTTAAGTATAGACATAGCGTCTTCTGGCTTATTCATTATCTATCACAACTTACCTTGAAAGGTCTAACTTAATAATGTAAGCCGTTATTGGGATATTGGTTTGTCACCCTATTGACAATCTACATCTTCATAGTTCGTATTGATTTAGTATTCCTTGAAAGCTTCACCTCAATACCCTTAGCTTGTGTAGTAGCAATAGTTGTAGTAGCAGTAGTGGCATTAATAGCAGTATACACATAGCACCTTTTTTTCAACATCCCCTTCAACACACGATGAAATTTTTAACTTAGTACAATCAAATGCCCCGGAAGCATTGCTGATACGTCCTCTTGAAAACCTATGTGGGCATAGTGTGTTTCGATATATTTCAATATAGTTACAATATTGCTCAAAAATTTTCGCCTTAATACCCTTAGTAGAAGCAGTAGTATTATGATGCAAATATTGTCTTTTGGTTAGTTCAACATCCCCCACAACAAGCGTTGTAAGTTTTAATTTCACACACGAAACTGGTCCTAAGATATTGCTGATATGCCCTTTTGACAACCTATGTACGGATGATAGGTTGTCATCCGTACAACATAAATTTTCAGAAATATTCTCTGAAAATTTTACCTTTATACCCATAGGTATAGTTGTAATAGCAGTCACATCAGTAGTATAACTACTCAACTTAATACAATTAGCCATTGCAATGATATTGTCGGTTTGCTCTTTTGATAACCTGTATATCTATATATTTCTTGAAATTTTCATCTTCATGTTCTCAATCTTACAAGTAGTTGCGATAGAAGTAGTAGTTGGGGCAATAGTAATAGCAGTAGTAGAACTAGTAAAAGTTGCAGTAGCAGTAGTATTAGTAGTGGTGTGCACATATTGCCTTTTGGTCGATTGATCTACCCCTTTATAAAATTCTCCGAGAGTTCCAACTTAATACACAAGTCAATTCTTAAGATAAGCTATTTTGACAATCTAATTTGACAATCTAATTTTGACAATCTAATCGAATTTGCCATCAAAATTCTTTCAAATTTTTCCTTCATAGACTTAGCCTTATTATCACAGTAGTTTTTGAGATAGTAAAAGCAGTTGCAGTGTTAGTGTTGTATTAGCAGTCGTAGTGGCAGTAGTAGCAGCAGTATTAATAGCGGTAGTAGCATGTGCATATAGCCTTTTGGTCAGTTGAAAATCGCTTTCATGATGCCCCGGAAGATTCACCTTGCAACGTTGAGCCGGGCGTTTTTGACACCCTTTTACGCCCTTTTCACCTTAATACTCTAAGCCTTACAAGTTGTTATAATTGAAGTAGTAGTTGGAGTAGTTTAATAGCTGTAGTAGCATAAGGAAAAGTAGCAGTGGTATTAGTGTTAGTAGTGGCATGCATATATTACCTTTTTGTCCATCGATCTTCCCCTTTAAGTATTCTCCGAGAGTTTAAACTTAATACCCAAATCAATTCTTAAGATGCGCCCTTTTGACAATCTGCATGCACATAAGTGTGTTTTGATTTAGTTCAAATTCCTCCTCAATATTCTGTCAAATTTTCATCTTCCTACGTGTAGCTTTAATTGTACTAGTATCATAGTATTAGTGGTTGTAGTAGTAATAGCAGTAGCAGCGATAGAGTATAATTATTAGTAGTAACAGTAGAAGCAGCAGTATTAATAGTAGTAGTAACAGGCACATTTTGTCTGGGCTACTGAACATCCCACTCATGATGCCCCTGAAGATTCCTCTTGATATGATAAGCTGTTCCAAAATTATTACTGATACGCCCGTATGAGCAATCTGTATACACATAGTATGTTTTGATTTAATTCAAATTTCCCCTCAACATTACCACAGATATTTTTTTAAATATCCTCAGCCTTAGTACTACTCGCTACAGAAGTAGTAATTTCAGTGATAGTAGTGGTAGTAGTAATAGTACTTGTGGTAGCAGTAGAAGCACCAGTAGTTGTAGTAGTAGTAGCGTGAAAATATTACCTTTTTGTTCAATTGATCATCTCCCTTATCATTTCCTGAAAATTCCAAATTAATATACTTAGTCATTCCTGAGTTACACCCTTTTGACAACCCATATACAAATAAAATTATATAAAAATTATGATTTAGTTTAACACTCCCCTCAACGTTTCCTGAAAGACTCATCTTAATGCCCTTCGTATTTTGGGAAAGTAGAAGTCAAGCCTGTACATCCTTTTTCAATTACGTATACTATATGCAAACAATGAACAAATTGCTTAACTTGCAGCCCTTGCCCTGAGACCTTGGGGGGAGGGGCTGACATTCCCAAACGCATAATTATTGAATCATTCAACAATGCTGAAAAAATTGATCTCTTAAAACTTTGTTTGGATGTTTGTTATCGCAATGATGGGCGTGGGGGGTGGGGTTTCTCTCAAATCACTTTGACTCTTAAAAAGGGTAATATAACTTCTAATTTAAAACCAAATGAGGCCCATCTGAATTTAATACGACCACCAATTCCATAAAAACCTTATATGCCCCCAGGGCATAACTTAAAGCCTTTGGCCCAGGGCTCTGGGGGGTTGTGCCAACCCTGGGGACATTGTTATATGTTCTTTGGAATATTTTAAACAAAATTGCCATCGCACAATTTCAATCTGATACATTTGGTGAAAAGAGGGGTAGCTGGGGGAGGGATAGTTGATCTCCATCACTATTGACTTTTAAAAGGGAACTAGAACTTCCAAATTCAACCAAATGAGCCACATTTAAAGTTTATACAACCATGCCTTCCGTAAGAACCTAAAATGTCCCAGGGGCATAACTTACAACCCTCGCCCTCAGGCTCTGGTGGTTTGTATCAGCCTCTAAAGCCTTGTTATATGATCTTTTGACTATTTTGAATAGAAAGACTGTCTCAAGATATATATTGGATGCATCTCGGGAAAAAACGACGTGTTTGTGTGTGTGTTTAGCGGGGGGGGGGGGTAGCTGCACTCTGATCACTTTGACTCTGAAAAGGGGCACTAGAACTTATGATTACCAATCCAATGAGTCCCCTCCAAAGCATATACGACCATCCTTTCTATAAGAACCTTATATACCCCAGGGCATAACTTACAGCCCTTGCCCTGAGAGCTGTGGAAGGGGAGATGGTCTTCCTAACAGACATAATCCTGCCCCTTCAACTACAATGAATAAAATTGTTATCTCCAAATTTTAATTGGAGATGTTAACGGAAATGATGAGCATGGAGTGGGTGGGGGGGACTGGTCGCTCTCAAATCACTTAGACTTTTAAAAAGGGCACTATAGCTTCAAATTTCAAATCAAATGAGCCCCATCTGAAGTTTATAAGACCGCCCATTCCATAAAAACCTTATATGCCCTCATTTCATAACTTACAACCCTATCCAAGCACACCGGGGGTTGTGGCAACCCTAGAGCCATTATTATATGTACTTTGGATTATTTTGAACAAAATTGCTATTTTATAATTTCAATCAGATGCGTTTGGTGAAATGAGGGTTTTTTCTTGGGGGGGGGGCTAAATGCCCTCCATCACTTTTGACACTTAAAAAGGAACTAGAACTTCGAAATTTCAACGAAATGAGCCTCTTATAAAGTTAAACAACCATCCCTTCCATAAAAACCTTAAACGCCCCGTGGTATAACTTAGAACCCTCACCCCCTGGCTCTGGTGGTTTATATCAACCCCAAAAGCCTTGTTGTATTATCTTTGGACTATTTTGAATAAAATAACTGTCTCAAAATTTTTATTCGATGTATTTCGGGCAAACATGACGTGTTTGGGGGGAGGGGAGGGTACCTGCCTTCTGATCACTTTGACTCTTAAAAAGGGTACTCGAAATTAAGATTACCAATCCAATTAGTCCCTCTGAAGTATTTACGACCACCTTTTCTATAAACACCTTATATGCCCCTGGGGCATAGCTTGCAACCCTTGCCCTGAGAACTGTGGGGGCGGGGGTATCCTCCTCAAAGCCATAATTTCGGGAACATTCAACTACAATGAATAAAATTGCTTTCTCCAAATTATGATTGGATGTCTTTGGGGAAATGATGGGCGGGGGGGGGGGCGCTTGCTGCTCTTAAATCACTTTTGACTCTTAAATAAGGCACTAACTTCCAATTTCAAATCAAAAAAGCCCCATCTGAAGTTTATACGACCACCCATTCCATAAAAACTTTATATGCGCCCAGGGCATGACTTGCAGCCCTATCCCCAGGGCACTGGGTGGTTGTGTCAACCCTAGAGCCATTGTCATATGTTCTTTGGACTATTTTGAGCAAAATAGCTATCTCAGAATTCTATTCAGACTCGTTTGGTGAAGAGGGGTAGTTGGGGGGGGGGCTGGCTTCCTTCCATCACTTTTGACTCTTAAAAGTTAACTACAAATTCCAATTTTCAACCAAATGAGCCTCCTCTAAAGTTTATACAACCATCCCTTCCACAAAAACCTTAAATGCCCCTTGGGCATAAGTTGCAACCCTTGCCCCCAGGCTCTGGGTTCTTTTTTCCACCTTAAAAGCCCTGTTATATGATATTTAGACTATTTTGAGTAAAATTGTCATGTCAAAATTTCTATTAGATGCATTTTGGGACAATACGACGTATGTGTGTGGAAGAGGATAGCTGGCCTCTGATCACTTTGACTCTTAAAAATGGTGACTACAGCTTCTGATTACCAATCCAATGAGCCCCCTCCAAATTTCATGTGACCACGCTTTCTATAAAAACCTTATATGCCCTCAGAACATAACTTACAACCCTTGCCCTGAGGGCTGAGGGGGGGGGATTTTTCATCCTCCAAGACATAATCTCCAGACCTTTCGACAATGTTGAACAAAATGGCTATCTCAAAATTTTTATTGAAAGTGTTTGAAGGAATGTTAGGCGGGGTGGGGGGGGTCATTTGTCCCCCGGTCACTTTCGAATATTAAAAAGGGTACTAGTCCTCTCAATTTCCTATTGAATGAGCCTTTTTTTAGTTTTTACGACAACGCTTTCTATAAAAACCTTATATGCCCCAAGGGCAAAACTAAAAACCCTTGTCTTGAGGGATGTGGGGGGGGGGAGTTGTCATCCTCAAAGACATTATTTCAAGACCCTTTCAACTACGTTGAACAAAATGGCAATATCCAAATTTTTATCGGAAGTGTTTGGGGAAATGATGGACGTGGGAGGGGCATTAAAAACCTTATATGCCCGCAGAGTATAACTTACAACCTTTGCCCTGAGGGCTGTGGGCGGAGGCGTTGTCATCCTCAAAGTCATAATTTCCGGACCTTTCAACTACGCTGAACAAAATGGCAATCTCAAAATTTGATAAGATGTGTTTGGGGAAATGGTGGTCTGGGGAGGGGGTTAGTTGCCCTCCAAAAAGATGAAGAAGAAGAAGATTGTAACAACCCTATTAAAAATTGGTATTTTCCCATTATGTGGACATCTACAAGGAAACCAGTCACGAAATACACCGAGACGCGTGATGAAAAACAGGTTTACGCTTATAAACAAAGGGTTTCTTACTCCAGGAACTATATTTAAACTGTTGTTTTTTGGGGTTTAGGGGGAGAAAAAGGTACTTAGGTTAGGTTAGGTTACGTATTTAACATATGCAATGCTTTACCCCTCAATTCCCATTTTCTGCAAATATATGGCACAAATTTGTTCATAAACTATTATATATTCATCCTATTTTGTTTTATTTCATTAGCATTAACGAAACTTGACTTTTTAGAGGTGTCCACATAATGGGAAAGTACCTAAAAATTAAGCATAAATTTAAGCAAGATTAAGAAACTCAAGACTTTGACTGAACTCAGTTAATGAGCTTTTTAAGCCAATGGACCGGTAACATTCAGTGATCTGGAAGTTATTACATTTTTTTCTGTATAAGTATAGTTTGTGTTAATTATAATACTTTAGTATTTCTACTGATGATGAAGACCGACTGTGTCTTTGAAATATTCAGAACTTTTGTCTTTGTTTTTTCACTGTCTAATAAAGGACTTATCCATATTGAAACTCTTTTTCGTTTAACCAATACTATATGTAAACAATTGGCAAAGTTCATAGCTTGCAGCCCGTCCCCGGGGGACTGGAGGGGGGGGAGGGTCAAGTCATCCTCAGAGACATAGCTATTAGATTTGTCGACTATACTGAAACAATGGCTATCTCAAATCTTGATCAGGCGATTACGGGTAAAAATTGAGCGTGGGACGGGGGCTAGCTGCCCTCTAATATTTTTGGTTATTTAAAAAAGGTGCTAAAACTTTTAATTTCACATCAAATGAATCCTCTCCCAATCTTCTACGATCACTTGTTCGATGCGATCACTCTGGGAAAAAAAACAACGAAAAAAAACAAACAAATAAACACGCATCAGTCATGTTTCTTCCGGCAAAAAATGCATAATTCCACATTTTTGTACATATGAACTTGAAACCTCCACAGTAGGGTTCTATGGTATGCTGAATCTGGTGGTTTCAGTTTCATTAAGATCACTTGATTAGTGTTGGGCGATATTTGATATCGATATTGATATATCGATATATCGGACCAAATATCGATATCAAATTTCGAAACATACTATCGAGACCGATATTTTTAGGGGTCTCTAACCCCCTTTATTCCCCGCGTAAAATCCACAACATGAAAATTCTGCAAATTTTCAGCATACATCTTCGAGATTCTCAGCAGGGTTGAATTCTTTCATCTATAATTGATTTGATTTATCCTTATCTTCATCTTACCCTGGCATCTTTTTCCCAAGAATTCACTTTCGGCTCCAAGTCAGATACGTGCGAATTATTACCAACTGAGAATGAAAAGTTCGCAACAAATGATGTTTTATTGAAAAGTTCGGATTTCGAATGTTATTAATTAAGAAAAAATTTTTCCACAAAATAAGTTTTTCAAAGAAAAGTAAAGAACTCCATTAAACCAAAACGAGCAAAAATAAAATCAAATAATCTACCAAGCGTGAAACTACCATAAATCAGCATCGATAAATAAATGAAACCCAAAACGAGCAGACATTACAATAAATAAACGAGTCAAACTCAAAACGAGCAGAAATTAACATGAGTAGGGCTCAAAACCCCTATGCCTTCCCAAGGCCAGAATATAATTTGCACTTCACTGAAAAAATATAAATGTTTTTACTTTTATAACTTTAACAAATCAAATAATATAACATTTTGATTAATAAATGTCAGTATATGTATATTAAAATGACAATTCAGATTCATTTGTATTTTTTTCAGTAAAGTGCAAATTATGTTCTGGCCTTGGGAAGGCATAGGGGTTTTGAGCCTTACTCATGTTAATTTGTGCTCGTTTTGAGTTTGACTCGGTCATTTATTGTAATTTCTGCTCGTTTTGGGTAGTTTTGCTGATTTGTGGTAGTGTGGTACTGATTTGTGTAACTTACAACCCTTGCCCTGAGGGCTGGAGGGGGGGTTGTCATCCTCAAAGACCTAATTTACTGAACTTTCAACTACGTTAAAGAAAATTGATATCTCAAAATTTTGATTGGATGTGTTTGGGGAAATGGTGGGCGGGAGAGGGAGGTTAGTTGCCCTCCAATCACTTCCGACTATTAAAAAGTACACTAGCCCTTTCAATTTCCAATAGAATGAGCCCTTTTTGAAGTTTCTACGACAACGCTTTCTATAAAAAACCTTATATGTCCCAGGGCATAAATTACAGCCCTTGACCTGAGGGCTGTGAGGGGGTTGCCATCCTCAAAGACATAATTTCCAGACCTTTGAACTACGTTGAACAAAGGTCTGGACCTTGGACCTTTGAACCCTTTTCGAAGTTTCTATAACAACTCCTTCTATACGAAGTGCCCTGGTATGGAAAAAAATAATACATTGTGCCAACATTGTTCTTTACTTAGACATTGCGATTGCGCTGCCTATGGTCAAAGCTAAACTAGCCTATCAGACAGGGTGAATTTTCTCAGTCTGAAAAAATATATATACTGCTGATGCTATTAAGGCTCACCTTATAAAAATTGCCACTGAGTGGGGGATCAAGGAAAAGGTTGTTGCTGTATTAACTGATAATGGAGCAAATGTAGCTCGGGCCGTAAAGGATGCTGCATCCCAAGTGGGTACAGGATGGGCACATGTTTCGTGCTCCGTACATACTCTAAATTTGATGTGGGGGTGCTATTAATGATACTGCTGAATTGTTTCCTCTCGTCCAAAAGGCTAGAAATAATGTCATCTTTTTCAGACGTAGTGTAGACGTAGACGTAGACGTAGAAAAAGTGTGGTAGCTACCGACAAGTTGCGCCAGTTTCAAATCTCTATTGACAATGTTTGAACCAAAAAACTAAAACCTGATGTAACCACTAGATGGAACTCGCTTCTCACTATGTTGCGTAGTCTACAAGATTTGAAAGAATCGGTAACAAGCTCACATGCGCTTCTCGGTAAAGTGGACCTCATATTCATTGATAGTGAGTGGGGTGTCATTTAAATGTGATTGCGGTGCTTACACCCTTTGAAGAGGCAGCTATTGAGCTCACTCCTAAAAGCTATCCGCCATCTCGAAAGTCCTGTCTTTGGGTAAGATTTTGAGACGCCACCTTGTTCAGGTAGATTATGGTGGATTCTCGGATGTGGCTGATGAGCTTCGAAAGGCTTTGCTGAATAAAATGCATTTTAGGCTTATAAGTCTTGGTCAAGTCACACCCATTGCAATTGCCGCATATCTTGACCCGCGTTTCAAGAAAATGTATATTTCACCTTACGATCTTCTACAAGTTGAGAGCAAAATTGCAAACGAGATTGATTTGGCCTTGCTGGCTGCTGGATCTCGATCAGAAGACACAAGTGCCATTGCAGTCCCTGCGATGCAATCATATCAGAATCAAGCCAGTTTGTGGGGTTCACACGATGAAGTCCTTATAGTCAATGCAGGATATGCTTCGACGGCAGCCGAATATATCATGGCTCTAAAAACTTTCAACAAGGAGCCAACAGTTTCAGGAGAAACTTGTCCACTCAATGGTAGAAGTCTCGTGCTATGGGGTCCCAAAAACACCTGTATGAAATTGCAATGAAATTCACGGAAAACACTCTCAAAGCACTCCCGACTCTCAGGGGAAAAGATTGACATGCTGCTGTTTTTGAATATCCAGAGTTTCATTTTTATTGTTTGATTTTATATTATTTGAATTTTGAAAAGAAAGTTATACAAAATACCCTTTATTTACCATTTGCGTTACTGAACTTCGGGAAATCCATGAGGTAGCAAAAAACTGATCCGAAATATTGATGTCGATGTGTAAAATATCAAAAGTAAAAATATCAATATATCGATATATCGATTGATCGAAATATCACCCAACACTACACTTGATGCTTTGGGGATGCTTCCCCCCTTTTTAAAAAATCGGACAAATTTTCTTCGGCTGATAACTTTTGATGGGTAACATTAAATTAGATGGATTTTATATATTTTGAATAAGCATCAACATTCGATTCTTTTGATGTATCTATTGTTGTAAAGACTCTGTTTCTTAGAGTTTCGGTTACTATTGAGCCGCATCACTCCATACTTACAGTTCGTTACCACGAACTGTTTGACAGATTAGCAAACGGTCTTGACAATCGTCTCAGAGGTGTCAACATTCAGATGCGACCTTGAGGTGTGGCAACAACGATTTACTTCAAGCTTACAAGATCAAGAGTCAAAGAATTGGGTGATCACAAAGTTTTCGAATAGGCTTTAAGCTCCAGACAAATGTATTTTGAAGCTGAAATATGTAAGTTTTCCCGGCGTTTTAATATTGATTTTTTTTTTTCTGGAAATGGAGTTTTTCACGACCTGGCGAGGAATACCGTTCAGAACTCTATCCACGGAAATTCATATTTTTTTTCGTCTCTTTGTTTGCTTCCTATTCAAAAAGGATAGGTTCCAGACCCTTCTCTCTACGTCCCATGAGCAGGGGATTCAGCCTTCCCCTCTCCCCTAGAAGGTCACAATTATTTTTGGAAGGACAGTGGCCGATCTATCGCTAAATCTCGGGGGGGGGGGGGCGGGGTAATATGACAAAGGCGCAAATAATTGAACAAGTTTAAAAGTTTAAAAAAAAGAGTAAAAAGAAAAAACGTAATGAGGGCACCTGGGGTGGCACCCCAGGCCCCCTGGATATGCCCCTGTGAAAAGAGCAAAACACCATCTTGTTGAAAAAACCTTTATATTTGAAGCTCTACCCTCCTGCTACCTAAAATGATTACCTGAGTTTACATGCGCCTTCGTCAAAGGTGGTTTGGGGTTACCGTAAGTTTGGAGTAGTAGTATTTAAAACCTATTCATCTAAACCAGTGTGGTTTATGGTTCTAGGCGTTTACCCCCCGGCGATTATCCCCCGGAAAATACCCCCCTGGAAAATACCCCCCGCGGAAAATACCCCCTGCGGAAAATATCCCCCCCATAAAATACCTCCCCCCGAAATTCTCCCCCCCCGGAAAATATGACCCTGCGGAAAATACCCCCCCCCCGGAAAATGCCCCACCCCCCGGAAACCCTCCACGTAAAATCCCCCCCCCCCCCACCCGCGGAAAATAGCCCCCCCCCCCGGTAAATACCCCCCGTGGAAAATAAGGCTTTCCAAATTTGATAATTTTATTTATTTTTTTTTTTTTATTTCCGGCGGGGGAAGGAATTTTGGTACTTGTGCATTATGTGCCACTCACTCAAGTTTACGCTGTGTAAAATTCGAGAACAAACCGGTTTTTTCGTTAGTTTCTTTCATCTTAGCATGAGAGAAGACAAAGACAAGTGACAGAATAGATGGGAAATATATAATTTGGGCTATATAGTTGCACATAATTGGGAGGGGGTGGTGGTAAAGTATTTGGACAGTTGGAAGTCAGAGAAAAATTCCTTCTAGGTCTGGCCACTAAAAAATTACGGAAGAATATCGAGGTATCTGGAAATTTTGTTAACGCTGTTTACGCTGTGTAAAATTCGAGAACACCAGTTTTTTCCTTAGTTTTTTCGTTAGTTTAGAAATAATTTTGGACTATATGTTTGCATATTAGCGGGGGCGGGGGGTAAAGTATAGCGAGTCTGCATGCAAAATGTGTTTGGTACAATTATTCTGCTTATTAGATAGATAGATAGAGAAGTGTATTTTAAAGCTAAATATCGGCCATGAACATAGTAAAATAACATAAATGAAAGTCACAAATAACACAAACTTTGATCAACGATCATCATAAAACACTTAAACGAAACACTACATTAACCTAATAATAGTACTAAATACTTGGAAAACCGGTCATTGAAAAAAAAAACACTTAACACTTGGAAAAAACACTTAAATGAAAAATTACATTTACTTTACACTGGGATTTTTTTTTTATTTATTTATTTTTTTTTTTTTTATTTATTTTTTTTTTTTTTTTTTTTTTTTTTTTTTTTTTAGTTAACAAACTTCCAGATACCTCGCTACTCTTCTGTAATTTTTTAGTGGCCATACCTAGAAGGAATTGTTTTCTACTTCAAACTGTCCAAATACTTTACCAACTTTACCCGGATTTTCCGGGGGGGGGGTAATCGCCGGGGGGTAAACACCGGCCCCCGTGGTTTATTGTCACGCAGCCACTTGGAAGAGCCAATGCATTAAAAGCAAAAACATTGAAGAAAAAAAAATCGATCATCTATCAAATTCCACGTGTTGCTCTTTCAACAAAAAACAGCCGTCTTTTATTCATTGACATCAGACAGAGCAGCAAAAAGTCAGACCAAATGATGCAAAAAAGCTAGACAATCTATTTCTAGGTTTATTGCCGCTGTGCTGGATTTGCATCGACAGAAAAACACAGCAATTACCGTCTTAATGACTACTGAATAGCCGTCGCCCAAAAACCTTTAATTTTGGTAGGCAAAGAAAAACCTGAGATGTAAAATTACAATACAATAGCAATGTTTTAAATCAAAAGAACAAGATGCATCTGTTGGATATGGTAGTGAATAAAAAAAGTATTATAAAAATACTGATTTGACTTGATGGGTTTACAGACAGGAACTTCTATTTTTAAAACCAACTTTTTTTTAATTATGTAAATTCTGATATGTAAATTCGTAACAATCTGTTTCAGCTTTTTATTTGAATAGCGGGTACATAGAGGAGCGGAAAACCTATTGATAGAGAGCTAGATTTTCACAAACAATATTAAATTTTCAAGGTTCATTAGGCTAATTTTTTAATGATGGTTATGGATCACGGATGTCTCTGAGGGGAAATAAATACCCCCTCCCCCCTCCAGAAGACCAAAAATATAAGAAAGAGATTTTTAAAAAATAAATTTGACAGTTTTATGACAAAAAAACTTTTCTGATTTGTTTGTGCCCACCCTTGGAAAATTGGTACGGACTATCCTCGATTCCCTGCCAGGTCTACCTTTCTGTTAATCCCAAAATTTATTGGATAGTTTAATGGTATAGACAATTCGCTTTGATCCTCTTGGGCATTATATAAACTTAATCCTCAAAGCTTTAAAAAATTTAAATAGTTATCGGATGTTTCGCTTTCTTTAGAAATTCATCTGCTTGTTTGCTGTTTTTTATTTTGTTCGTTGCTGCATTGATGAATCTAGCCCCTCGCCCATAACAAACGCCTGTATACGTGCTTACATCCCTCCCCAGGACCGTCAATATCCCCCTTTATGAATTCTTGTTGACGTCTTAGTAAAGTTGCCAAGTCACTGTTTACCCAAGGATGTTATCACAGGGCAATGCAAGTTTCTCATTACGGTTCATTTAATTAGTTGCAAGAACTGGCAAACTGGGGTGACCTATGTAAAATGTTTATTGTGTATTTCTTCTATCCGACCAAGCTTTTGGTCAATCACTCTTATCCCCCGCATATTTTTCTCACAGCTAAAGTGTTAAGCAATGTCCGTTAGGTCATCTGTCTCCGAAAGAGACAACTGAAATTGCATCTATATCTATTTTTGCTAGGTGACCTAGAAGTGAATTCAAGCACTGCTTAATATTCTCTCCCCGACTATCTTTTTCCCTTTTTTTTTAGATCTATTTGAAAAGGAAAATAAATGATCTAAATCTGCCATTATGTGCAACGAAGATCTATAATTAAGCATTTGCCAGATGTGCCGAAAAAATCCATAATAGCCTACAACATCACTCCGAGGGGACAAATAAAAAAAAGCCGATGACTCGAAGGTGAAATCTTAGTTGTAAAAATATTTTTTGGGTACCTAAAAAAAACTGTAAACTGTTAGTTAATCATTATTGATGCTTATAATTCAACTTTTTGAGATGAAATATAAAAAATACAGTTTCATTCTAACAAACTGTTTCACATTGATTAAATATACCTATTTCCTTGTTTTACATCAGGGAAATACGCAAGGGGAGGAGTTCTCGGGGTCTAGATCCCCCCGGATCCTCAATTTTCTTGAATTTCTGGGTAAGTTTTACTTCAATTATCAAATGAAATTTGTTTGTTTATTGTCGATCCCCCCCCCCCCAATAAAATTAATACCCCTCACCCTCGAAGGAATTTCCACATACGTGTCTGGTTTGCATAAGCTTCGTAAGAATGTCTAATTGCTTCTGAATGGTAGATTGTTATTAGCTAACCAGTTATTTTCATTTTACATAGTATGGAGGGCTGAAGACACCGATCAAACAGGTCAAGGTAACGAGCTGTAAGTAAGGAGCGAGTCGCACTAGTAGTAACCAAAACCTTAAAAAAGGAAGTTTTGACAACAATATTTACAATTGGCTTTATAGTGTAATTAATTTAAAAAAAACAAAGATCTTTTAGGGAAGCAAAGGGCGAAGTTGAAACTTAAAACGAACCAAAATTATTGCTTCGCAGTCTATCTAACAATTATCAAAAAACTAGCGACTTTACAGAAAATACAAAAACCAACTATAAAAAAGAAGAATGTTGATTTATTAGTTAAAATGAGTACGTGGCCTGACAACAAAAAACTAATCTATAAAGTTTTTCATAGTCTTACACCAGCTGTGATATCCGTAACTTTCAGTATACAATTAAAATTATCTTAAAAATACAAGCATAAAAATAAATACTTATTTAATAGCCGCAAAGTCATTGAACGGCATACAGGAATATTGAATTGATTTATCAGGTACATTTTGGTCTCGCCAGCTATAATACCAATAATGAGTAATAAAAAATCTTAAATTGTAAGAAATACGCTTTAGTATTACTCAAAATGAAGATCAAATAAGCCATAATATGAAATCTGGAAATCCCGTAATTTCTCTCTATACAACAGAGAATTTCAAGTTATGATAAAATTTTAAAGCTAGTCTATAGTCATTGGTGAAATCATCAAGATGATTTCACATCGAACTTGTCTACAAACTAATCATGACACGTCCGTTTCAAAACCAAAACAGAGCCAATCATTGGACTGAACCATTGTGCAGAAGTATTGCCAAATTAAACGAAAAGAAAAATTAAGCAACAATCATAAAAAGGTTTATTTTTCAAACAGTTCGTGGTAACGAACTGTAAGTAAGGAGCGACCCGGCTCAATGGTAACCGAAACTCTAGAAAACGGGTTTTTGATACCAATAGATATATCAAAAGAATCAGATTTCAATGCTGATTTCAAATATATAACTTTCATCAAGTTTAGTGCTACCCATCAAAAGTTACGCGCCTGAGAAAATTTGGCTGATTTTCAAAAAAGGGGGAAAGACCCCCTAAAAGTTATAGAACCTTAATGAAAATTACACCATCATATTCAGCGTATCAGAGAACCCTACTGTAGAGGTTTCAAGCTCCTATCTACAAAAATGTGGAATTTTACATTTTTTGCCAGAAGAAAGATCACGGATGCGTGTTTATTTGTTTGTTTGTTTGTTTGTTTTTTTTTTTCCCAGGGGTGATCGTATCGACCCAGTGGTCCTAGAATATCGTGGGAGGGCTCATTGGAACGGACATTAAAAGTTCTAGTGCCCTTTTTAAGTGACCAAAAAAAATGGAGGGCAACTAGGCCCCCTCCCACGCTTATTTTTTTCCCAAAGTCACCCGATCAAAATTTTGAGATAGCCATTTTGTTCAGCATGGTCTAAAATATGATAAATATGTCTTTTAGGATGACTTAATCCCCCGAAGTTCCCAGAGGGAGGGCTAAAAGTTATGAACTTTACCCAATGTTAACATATAGTATTGGTTATTGGGAAGTATACAGAAGTTTTCAGGAGGTTTTTTTTCTGGTAGTGGGAGGGAAGGGTGGGTCGGTGGTTATGTTGGAGGATCTGTTCATGAAGGAAGTTTTCATGGGGGAAGGGAAATTGCCATGAAGGGGGCGCCGGACTTGCCAGCATTATTTATTGGTTATTGGGAAGTATACAACCATTTTCAGGAAGGATTTTTTCTGGAGGGGGGGGGGGCTAGACGAGGGGGTTAATCTTGAGAATATTTCCGTGGAGGATGTTTCTTTGGGGTAAGGAAATTTCTATGAAGGGGGCGCCGGATTTCCAAGCATTATTTAAAAAACGATCAGAAATTAAATAAAAAAAAACAAGTTTTTTCAACTGAAATGTAAGAAGGAATATTAGAACTTAAAACGAACAGAAATTATAACGTATGTGAGGGGTTCTC
This sequence comes from Artemia sinica, assembly GCA_027921565.1. Classification (NCBI taxonomy): domain Eukaryota; kingdom Metazoa; phylum Arthropoda; class Branchiopoda; order Anostraca; family Artemiidae; genus Artemia; species Artemia sinica. The sequence continues at coordinate 239,617 of JAPEVW010000157.1, read as the reverse complement.
CCCCAAGTCAATACCTCGCTCTTTACGCTACAGTTTTTTTTTAGTGCTTTCAAAAGAGCTATCTATTCTAATTAAACGGCCTTTGTGATTCAGGGGTTTGTGAATCAAAATTTTTTTTAACTTTTAACGTAAAGAGCGTGGTATCAAACAGTTCGTGGTAACGAACTGTAAGTAAGGAGCGACCCGGCTCAATGGTAACCGAAACTCTAGAAAACGGGTTTTTGATACCAATAGATATATCAAAAGAATCAGATTTCAATGCTGATTTCAAATATATAACTTTCATCAAGTTTACTGCTACCCATCAAAAGTTACGCGCCTGAGAAAATTTGGCTGATTTTCAAAAAAAGGGGGAAAGACCCCCTAAAAGCTATAGAACCTTAATGAAAATCACACCATCATATTCAGCGTATCAGAGAACCCTACTGTAGAGGTTTCAAGCTCCTATCTACAAAAATGTGGAATTTTACATTTTTTGCCAGAAGAAAGATCACGGATGCGTGTTTATTTTTTTGTTTGTTTGTTTTTTTTTGTTTTTTTTTTCCCAGGGGTGATCGTATCGACCCAGTGGTCCTAGAATATCGTGGGAGGGCTCATTGGAACGGAAATTAAAAGTTCTAGTGCCCTTTTTAAGTGACCAAAAAAAATGGAGGGCAACTAGGCCCCCTCCCACGCTTATTTTTTTCCCAAAGTCACCCGATCAAAATTTTGAGATAGCCATTTTGTTCAGCATGGTCTAAAATATGATAAATATGTCTTTTAGGATTACTTAATCCCCCGAAGTTCCCAGAGGGAGGGCTAAAAGTTATGAACTTTACCCAATGTTAACATATAGTATTGGTTATTGGGAAGTATACAGAAGTTTTCAGGAGGTTTTTTTTTCTGGTAGTGGGAGGGAAGGGTGGGTCGGTGGTTATGTTGGAGGATCTGTTCATGAAGGAAGTTTTCATGGGGGAAGGGAAATTGCCATGAAGGGGGCGCCGGACTTGCCAGCATTATTTATTGGTTATTGGGAAGTATACAACCATTTTCAGGAAGGATTTTTTCTGGAGGGGGGGGGGCTAGACGAGGGGGTTAATCTTGAGAATATTTCCGTGGAGGATGTTTCTTTGGGGTAAGGGAAATTTCTATGAAGGGGGTGCCGGATTTCCAAGCATTATTTAAAAAACGATCAGAAATTAAATAAAAAAAAACAAGTTTTTTCAACTGAAATGTAAGAAGGAATATTAGAACTTAAAACGAACAGAAATTATAACGTATGTGAGGGGGTTCTCCCCCAAGTCAATACCTCACTCTTTACGCTACAGTTTTTTTTTAGTGCTTTCAAAAGAGCTATCTATTCTAATTAAACGGCCTTTGTGATTCAGGGGTTTGTGAATCAAAATTTTATTTTAACTTTTAACGTAAAGAGCGTGGTATTGACTAAGGGGAGAACCCCCTCATATACGTAATAACATATACGTAATAAAAAAAAACAATAAAAAAACAAGCGATACGGCTCAATAGTAATCGAAACTTTTAAAAACGGAATTTTGATGTCAATAAATGTATCAAAAGAATGTGTTTATAATGCTGATTCTAAATATATAAATTTTATTAAGTTTAGTATTACTCATCAAAGGCTACGAGCCTGAGAAAATTTACTCGATTTTTTAAAGAGGGGGGAAACATCCCCTGCATTAACTAAAGAACGATCAGAAATTAAATAAAAAAAAACAAGTTTTTTAAACTGAAAGTAAGGAGCGACATTAAAACTTAAAACGAACAGAAATTATTCCGTATATGAAAGGGGCTGTCCCCTCCTCAACGCCTCGCTCTTTACGCTAAAGTTTTTACTGTTTTAAAAAATAAAGTTGTGAGACAGAGTCAAACTTTAGCGTAAAGAGCGAGGCGTTGAGGAGGGGACAGCCCCTTTCATATACGGAATAATTTCTGTTCGTTTTAAGTTTTAATGTCGCTCCTTACTTTCAGTTTAAAAAACTTGTTTTTTTTTATTTAATATACTATTAAAAGTGCCCTTAATCGGTTTGCTTTTACTGTACCAAAACTCCTATATTGTTTTGTATTTACATTAGTGCTAATTTTCTATAATCCTACAAACATAGGGAAATATAATTAATTGGTTTCTTTGCACTAGTTTTATTGATTATTGTTAGATAGACTGCGAAGCAATAATTTTGGTTCGTTTTAAGCTTCAAATTCGCTCTTTACTTACCTAAAAAAACTTTGTCTTTTTAAGTTAATCTTTGCCCCTTTTTAAATTTAAATTTAATGTAGAAGCAACACTACAATGATATTTCTTATTTTTTCGGGGGGGGGGGGGACATTCTCTCCGCATAAGGAATAATTTTTGTTCGTTTTAAGTTTTAATGTCACTCCTTACTTTCAGTTGAAAAAAACTTTTGTACTTCCTTGTTATATAGAATACACGCGAGAAATTGTATCATGAACATGAGCCAATAACCGGTTTTTGAGGCCTTTATACTAGACATTTAGCTTCGGCTCGGTGGGAAAATACATTGTAGCTATATTTTAATTAAATATTTAGTTGGTATTTTGCTTAGGCTAGGTTGGGTTAGAATAAGTTTGTTTAAGTCACGTGTTTAATATATGCTATGCTTTACCCCCCCCCCCCACCTAATGTTGAAATATATAGCCCAAATTTTTTTCTAAACTATTATATTTTAACCTTACTTAGGTATATTCCATTATGATTAGCCTAACTTCAATTCTCGCATGTGTTCTATATAACAAGGAAGTAACAAACCATTTTTATTCAATTCTTGACCGTTTTTCAAATAATGCCTAGAAATCCATGCTGCACAAAACGGTGTACATGATTTTTGAAGATGCTCAACCTCGACAGTTAGGAAAGAGTAACTATTTTTCTAAAGATATTTTTAAGATTTTCAAAACCTAAGGAAAATGTTGGCATGCCTAAATTATTTTACTAATCATCTCCCCCTCTCCCCTGATAAACACCAAAATACTTTAGACATACAGGTGTGGAATAGCAATAAAAAGTTGGAAAGTAACTTGAAAACTAGAAAAATATCAACAGGAAAAAAAAGCAAGTAGGTTTTTAATGCTATGATCTCCCTAAATACATTACAATTAGTTTTATTATGTCTATTAAATATTAAAAAGTTAATACTATGAATAAACAAATATATTAATAAGTAATCATTCTTTGAAGATACAGCTTTGAGTGGTTCCAGAATAATATGATTATACTTCTCCAACCCTTAAGTGGGAAGGGGTCGGGGTCCATGGCGTATTTTGTTCCAAAAATAGAGTCTGGAACATTTCACAATTCACAAAAAATTTATAAAAAAATTGAATTAGTAAAAAAAATAATCATATATAAGTAACAAAACCATTATAGGAAAAAAAAATACCCAATTAAGGATTTGATTCCTTGTCATTCTGATTCAAAGTTTAAAACGAGTAGTATTATGTCAATCTGTTCTGCGGGGCCCATAGAACATTACTCTAACGGGGCCCATAGGTCTCCCATGGCGTCATGGGAATCTAATCACGAGGCTTCCAGAATCCATGTTTCTTCTGGAAATCCGATTTTGTCATTCATATTACATAGGTAAACATTGTCGTAACATCTGATCAGGAAGACAGGGCATGCACTTGAAACAGAAATGTGCTTAAAACAGAGGGTGAAAATAGGAACTCTCCTTGCGTGCAATAGGCTTTTTCTAGAACATATTAGCCAGAACAAAATATTGGAAATAGCCTGTTGGACATGGCGTCTGGGGCGTTTTTCTATTGGATGGAAATTGATCTTTCGAGTCCTAACGAGGATAAAGAACTAAAGAAAAAAATGTCTTGAAAGAGAGAAAAAAGGCTTTGAAAGAAAGAAAAAGAAACGCTTCGACAGAAAAAAAAACAAAGAAACGCCTTGAACTTCTCGATAAAAAATAAAATTTCAAAAAGTATTATGTGACAGTGATGTGTGCGTTGCCATTACGTAAGAAATGCGCTGCCGTTACACAGCACCCATGTGTGCGCCTTCATTATATAAGACCCATTTGTGTTCCGTCATTATATAAGACCCACGTGTGTGCCGTCATTACGCGACAAGTGCGCTTTCATTACACAACACCCACTTTTACACCATCATTAAGTTATTTCCAATAAATCCACGTACAATAGCAATACCCTCAGCACCAATTACGCAGATTAAAATTCCCTATGATATAACATGTCACGCAGTATTGCGTCATCCATATTGCTAAACATCTGCATCGCTTAGAAAAAATAATAATACCTGGGTGTCATGGGAATCTTGGTAGCTGTTTACCTTCTAATAATGAAACAAGATTGAACCATTCATATCACATAGGTAAACATTCCCTAACACCTACATCTCTCACAAGCCTAAAAAAGTATAGGGATCTGGATTCGAAGGGGGTGGGCCCTTTTGGAAGTGCCTATGCCCCTACTACTAACGTGGAATCCTGCATGTTTCTTTCCCGGAAGGAAGCGTGTTTATTGTTTTTGTGTGTGTCTTTTTCCCCAGAGGGAATCATGCTGAACCGATTGCCCTAAAAGATCAAGAGATGACTAACTTGAACAGGAATTATAAGTCCTGTCCTTTTAAGTTGGTAAAAATTTAGCCAAAGTAAAGTGGAGTTTGCTGTCATTCTGTGGCACAGAAATACAACCCCCCTCCCCCTGTCAAAGAGGGACAAGTTGCTATCCAGGGAAATTTCTCAGATGGCCAATCAATTCGTAATTATCATAAAATTTTACATTGAGCTTCCCAGCCCCAGAGCAAAATTACACAAGATGACAAATGACTCTGAACAGCTAAAGAAAAGACAGAGAACAAGAAACAGCAACAAATCACATTGAATTGCAAACAAAAATGTGACTTAAAACAAAAGAATAACAAGATAATTATGCATTTCCGTAATTCAGATACTTCAGAAATTAAAATTGAATAAGCAACGTGTTATTTTACTGTTTGTAAAGGATAAACAGAAAGGAGGAATGGAATTCACGACATAATTTCATAATTCAGCTGAAATTGATGATTTGCCACCATATGTATTGAAACTAAAGAAAAAAGATGATTATGCCAATGCGGATTTTAGATATTTCAGAGGGCATAGGCATTGGAAGTACATAGAAGGTAATGATGCACAAAAATGAAGCGCAAGCAAGATCTAGGATTAGGAGAATGTGACAACCAACATCACAAACAATACATCGAATCGTAAATGGCATCTGCGGTTAGAAGAGAAGTCACATTGAGAATCCCAGAAAAACAAATCCTATACAATGAATGGTTCTTTGATGCATCAACAGGAAGGATGACTTGAATTCGCACCAGAGTTTCTTAACTCAATTGAAACCGCTTATTTGACACCTCTTGGCTTAAAACTAAGGAATAACGAATATATATATTCTCTTTAAGCGTGCATCTGTGTATTTATTTATATATGTATATTTTTTTCTTGAAAAGGATTCTTGAATAATCAGAACAGCTAAAGCAAGAGGCATGGAGAAATGTCTGACGTAATGATGCACGAAAATGAAACGCAAACGACATCTGCGGCTATAGGACTTACGACAACAGAGATCACTGCGAATATCAATAGAAAATAATGGACAACGAAATGTGTGGTTAGAAGAAAAGCGACAGGGATGATCACATGGAAAGGTAAGTGATATTTGCAGTTAGAAGAAAAAGCAACAGTGAGAATCCCAACGACTGCGAGAATAAAAAAAAATTGTATAAAATGGATGATGCTTTGGTGCATTAACAGGAAGAAGGAATTGAATTTACACAGAATTTCTTACATTATGCTAACAATTGATTAGAGAATCAAATATATATATATAATTCTTCCGTATGCCAAGTGCCCGATACTACACATATATAGGCATATACATGAATAGAGGCTAAAGGAAACGGTCTGAGAGGTGGAAACTTTCCTCATATTTTGGAGATTGTAGTTTATTCTAGAGAATTATCTTTCGTTTGGAAAAGCCAACACACTAAATGAACTCTTTTTCTCGAAGCATTGCTGTGTAAAATTACATCTTGATTTAAGAGGTCAGGTTGAAAAAAAGGGCGGTAGCCTTCATTGCATTTTTAATCCTAGATATACCATTACAAACGAACAGGAATTAAATAAAAAAGCTTTTTTCAAATGAAAAAAGCTATTTTACTTAGAACAAACAAATATTATTCCGTATGTGAGTGGGGCTACCCTCTCTTCAACCCCACAGTCTTTACGCTAAAGTCTGACTTTCTGTCCAAATTCTTTAAGAATGACCGCTCAGACATAAGGACCGTTGATTCAGAATCAGAAAGATTTTTGAGTACGATGAATTTTTAGCGTAAAGAGCGGGAGGTTGAGAAGGGCACAGCCCGCCCCCTGGCAACGGAACAATTCCTGTTCACTTTTAATTTTGAATGTCCCTCTTTACTATCATTTGAAAAAAAACTTGTTTCTAATTTTTTTAATCGTAAAGTAAGAATGAGGGATAAGACGCACCAAAGATACCAAAACAATATGCGGCGTTTCAAGCAGAATAGGAATCTACACAAGCAGTAGCATGTCTTTTTGACGACTTGTGTTTCTGCATGGACTCCACGGATGTTTCTGTGGCGCAAAATGATTCAACGTAAAGTAAAAACAAGTATTTCAATGAGAATAAATCCATATTTGATTGGGCACCATAAAAGAAAAGCACCAACAAGCGAAATCGAATGGAAGACTCCTGAATTCGCAAGGAATTTTGCCCGCTGAGCACTGAATTTACCTATCGTAGGTCAAGAACACTGGAAAGCTACATTAAGCGTTTCAGAACGATATTTGTTGTACCAACCAGAATGGGAAGGCCCGCAATTTGGCAACTGTGGATTATCACTGTCACCCTGGGTGTCTCTGCAGGCAGAGAATTATTTAATATGTCAGGTAAAAGCTCTAGAATTTAATGATAACAAATCCATACATTACCAAGCATCATGAAAAAAGACCAAAAAAGCAAAATTGAACACAGTCTTCAAAAAAGTGTCGGAGGAAGAATTACCACATCAAGTGACTCATCATCTATTTTCAATGAATCATCGTAGTTACAAGTTCTTGTTTTTCTTTGTAATGTTTTTATTTCTAGTTATAATTTTTTGCGATTTTCGGCAAAATTATTTAGCTACCACGTTAGGATTTTCCACAATTCTAGTCCTTACAGATTCTTTTTAGGCTAGAAATTAAGAAAAACGTTAAAATCTCACCTTGACAAAGAAAAAAGAGAGTAAGTTTTGACTTCAGAAGACCTGAAAATCCGATTGTTCATTTTGTTAAAAATACAAAGAGAAAATATCCAGTAAAATGAAAACAGAACTTATTCTCGAAGTTAAATTATCTAATATCACACTAAGAACGCTTGAACCATGAAAGAAAACAAACACTTTCTTGTTATTGAAAGCTGAAGATCTAGAAAACCCCATTTTAAGTGATTTCATAGTACCTGCTGATAAACTGCTTCTCCTTCAATGACTTATATCATTGTAGTATGACTTTTTTCACTTTAAATGGAGATGGTTATGCAATTGTCCAGAAAATCTTACGTTAAAATTCTGGGCTCTTAGAGTTTATGGTTTTAAAGGTTTAAGGTTATACTTGTATGATTTTTGTTTTTTCATTTTGTGCTAAAAAAAGAGTTTGTGCCTGAAGAATTTTAAATTATTTTGACCCCATGTATAAATATAAAAACACATTTTTTGAAGAGAAGAAAACATTTCTGTTTTGTTTTGACACTGAACCTACTGACTGAAACGACGGAGGGTCCGTTGGGACTAAGCCAAAGGTCCTCTACACTAGAGCCTATTAGTCCTCTGTGTTAACTCTTTTTTGTCACCTCAGATGGTTATAATATCACAATATGTCATTATTACCTTACATTAACATCTTGGACACTTAGAGTTCCAGTTGTTGTTTTCTTTTCTAATGTTAGTATATGGCAATTATTTCTGTACAATATATAATTAATTGCATCTATGATTAATTATATCAGTGATTAAAATATATAATTTCATGAATAATTTTTAAATATAAGAACTTAGCTGAAATTTGCCGATTTAACACAATTTGACGCTGAATAATTTATTTATTATTTCCATATTATTAAGCATGAAAGATAATAAAATGAAAATGACTTTAATTATAAAATGACTTCTGTATTTCATCAACATATGGTAAGAGATTGACTAATAACGATATAAAACAATAGCTCATTTAAAACCTCATTTTCCCCATAATGTTTTAAGGCAGCGTTTTCTAAACTAGGAGGCACATCCTAGGGAGGCACAGACTAGTCCAAGGGGAGGCGCGAATGTTTGTCAGTATTAGCAAAAAATCAAATAGAATTAAAACTACATAGTTGCACAAAATATCTTAACCCTTTCGTAATTGGCAGGATTTAGAGGCCCAGACTGAACAAAAACTAGGTTTACCATCCCAGGGTAAAATTAGTGAGGTTTTCCAAATGCTGCTGAATATCAAAGGCAACACTATAGTGCTGCCTATAGTAAAGGCCATACGGCGACAATGTTTTATTGTGTATTAATTAAAAAAAAACTCTTCCGAAAAATAATTTTTTCAAAGAAAAGTAAAGGCCATTTTAAACTTAAGCTCAGCAGATACAAATACCTTTTAAAATTCAAACTCGAAATGACCAAAAATTACTATTAAAGAATAAATGAAACCCAAAACGAACAGAAATTAAATAAACAATAATAGCAAAAACATGCAGCAAGTAATAATATAAATGAATAAATAGATCATAAAGCGAGTAATGCTTATATTAAATATGAAAATCAAGCTTAAAACAAAAAACAATATTTTCCTATAATAGTATAAAGGAAACTTAAAACGAACAGAAATTAAATAAACAACCAATGCAAACAAACATACAATAGATATTAATGTAAATTAATAAATAAATCTTAAAACGAGTGATCATTAAATTGAATATGCAAATCAAGTTTGAAACGAACAAAAATCTATATAAACAAGAGTTTGGGTATGACCTCCTTCTCTCACTGTAAAAGTCTAGAACCTACTGCGTCATTGGCGCTTTACTGAAAACCAATTTTATTGTAAATATATTTTCTTTTGTACTTAATATTGAAAATAAACATTAAAATTATAGTAGCATTTTAAACTGATGAGCTTTCAGCAATTAATATCATTATACATCAAATATTCAGTTTAATTTATTAGCTCTTTTTAAAGTTGTTAAAGACAAATATAGTTTCACTCCAAACAAGTTTTTGGATACTGCCTCCTTTCCTAACTGTAAATAAAAACCAAAAGCCTACTGCGTCATTGGCGCTTAACTGAAAATGAGTTATATTACAAATATTTCCTGTTCCAGTTCTTACAGCATTGAAAATAAAAATATAATTACAATGAAATATATTCTTGAACTGATGGATGTTTCAACAAAAAAAACAAGCTTTTTTAACTGAAAGTAAGGAGCGACATTAAAACTTAAAACGAACAGAAGTTATTCCGTATGTAAAAGGGGCTGTCCCCTCCTCAATGCCTCGCTCTTTACGCTAAAGTTTTTTGTTGTTTTAAAAAATAGAGTTGTGAGAAGGAGTCTAACTTTAGCGTGAAGAGTGAGGCGTTGAGGAGGGGACAGCCCCTTTCATATACGGAATAATTTCTGTCCATTTAAAGTTTTAATGTTGCTCCTTACTTTCAGTTAAAAAAACTTGTTTTTTTAAATTTAATTTTGAACATTTTTGAATTAATGGAGGTTTTGATTTTGGCTCATCGTACATGATAATTAAAAAAATTCAAATAAATTTTACTTTTATTTGGTTAAATGGCTTTCTCGAAAGTTGTTTAATTCTATTTACGAACGTTTCTATTAGTAATAAATATAAGTAGTGTTATATCAATTAAAGGAAGCGGGCCCATATTACTATGTCAATGATAGGTACGGGGCAGGCAGGGCATTACTGTATCAATAATAGGTAAGGGGCAGGTAGGACATTACTGTATCAATAATAGGTAAGGGGCAGGTAGGACATTACTGTGTCAATTAAAGGTACGGGGCAGGTATTTTTTTGCATGGCTGTTTTGTGTTTATGGATGTAAGGATTTTTATTGTTCACCATACAAGCGGGCTATAATTCCATGTTTTACTTAATGATGTTTTTTTGTATGGATGTTTTATGTTTATGGACGTAAGGATTTTTATTGTTCACCATACAAGCGGGATATCATTCCATGTTTTATTTAATGATATTTTTTTGTATGGATGTTTTATGTTTATGGATGTAAGGATTTTTATTATTCACCATACACGCGGGCTATCATCCCATGTTTTAATATGGATGTTGCACGATTATGATAATATAGATGTTGTAGCATGATTATAGGCGTTAACACTTTTACTCTGACATTGAGCGTGGATATAAAAAACCTGATACTGAGTTAGAATATCAGTCAAGAAGTTGAATTTGATTATCACTTGATTCATTATAATACAGAAACTTCAATGATGTACGGACAAAAGGAATAATAACAAAAGCTACAAGCAAGAAGTAAGTTATTCATTTGTATTCTTAATCGAATTGTTTATACAGTCCCCTTATACTTAACGAATTATTAAATATTTTTGAACCTGGATCTTCAGGGGTCGGTAAAGATAAATATCAAAACTAAAAAGTGCGTAAACACAGCATTTAAATGGTTTGCAAGCTTAGCCCATGAGGCAAATCTTACTTATTTATTATTCGGGCCCCAGGTCCAACCCCCTATACCAATCCCAAACCCCTTAATTTCCTGAGGAAATTCAGGAAATATAGAGTTATTTCAGTTTGCAAGCTGTTTATATTAAGGGAAACGTGCCGACTGATAAGCTCTTACTAGGAAAATGTGATAAAGACATACCATTATTCAACTTAGAAGACTTCAAGTGTAAGAAATACCTGCATTCAGTACATTATCCGGAAGATGAAGTTAGATATTTAGCCCAATGGGTACCTGAAAAGATACCTGACATGGAAAAATGCATTTGATATCCAAAGACCTAAATTTCTGCTCCTTCTATCAAAAGGATTAAGCATTTTTTTAAATATGTAAATATATTTATTTTTCCAAATAGTTTTTGCATGTTGAATATATTTTTAAGCAATAAACATGTTTTAGCTTACATCCCATTTTCATCTACGACTTATATGTCATTTTTAGCTCTAGGATACCGTTTGAAACACGAAGGAACGTTTTATTTGTGAAAATTGAAATAAGCTCCTTTAAAACATTCTAATGAAAATAACAAAGTCGATTAAATCTAGCCAAGGATATTGGACAAAAACTATCCAAGAGAGCATTTTGAAAAATATCCTAAGTCTTGTGTAATAGTGAACTTTAAGCAATAAACATCTTTAACCTTAACGCTTCATCTATTTATAGACCTGTTACCTGAAGCAATCACACAGCTAGTTTCAAATTAAGCTACGATGGATGACAATGTTCAAATAGAAGTATCATTTTCCAGTGAATGTATCATCTGTAAAGGTCAATATCATGATTTAACCAACTCGTATGAGTCTAATGCAATCAATTTAGAGCATGGGGACTTTTGAATAAATGAGATGAATCTGGTGGAGATGGATTCATATACAATGGAGAGAAACTCAGTTATAGATTGTTCAAGTAAGAAATTATCGGAAGAAAAGGTAGCATTGCCACCCTATGAAAGCTCAAAATCTCAATAATGGTCATGGAAAAGGAGATATGGCGAAGAAGAAAGAGATCACAATGAAAAAATATAAGATCACGAAAACCATGGTCCCGCTACAGGAAATCTTCACATTTCTTAAGAAATAACAGAAAAGATTTTTATAATAGAAATTTGAAATTCTGGAAGAACTCGCATTGATCAATTTATGTCTAATCTCATTACTGATGATACTTACAAGAGTGTATTGCTATTATATTTGCAATAAATATTGTTTGCCTCCATTGTCCATTATATTTTTTTGAAGGGGTCAACTCAACTACTTGGTAGATTCCAATTACAAAATGAGCTTTGGAACATCAACAGAATGTTACAGTGACATGGTAAACCACGACTCAACACTACAAAAATATTCCAAGTCTTACATTTCAATGAATAAATTCCAAAATGAAGTATAAAACATTAATAAAATGTAACACTGACAAGGTAAACCACGACACAACGCTAGAAAAATATTCCAAGTCTTACATTTGAACGAAAAAATTCCAAAATGAACTTTGACCTATCAACAGAATGTAACAGTGATAAGGTAAACCATGGGTTTTTAAAGACAATATCATCATGGAATATAAAGATGAATTGATGAAAAACAAAGTATCAGCAAACGTTACTGCTACCATAATGGGTTTACCAACGAATGAAGTCCATAAAATCGGTTTTATCGACAGTGAAATGTATGACGAGGTTGTTAGAAGTTGTGTATACCCCTGAAATGAAAATATATGACATCTGGGGAAAAAAACATGAAGTGTCTTTTGAGTAGATTTAAGGTATTAATTTTTTATGATGATATTCAGCATGTAGTTATTTCAAAAAAATATTTTATTGAATTACTTCGTCTTTGTTTCCATTATTTCTAGGGTACGATATCAGCTCCAGAAGAAATTCAGAACTGAAGGGTAGCTTTTTTTTCTTCTTTGGTGATTCTCAGAACTGGAATATATCTTTGAAAAAAAATTCAGAATCGAAGTGTAACTATTTTCTTTTATATAGAAAAATTCCGAAGAGAGCCTTCTATCTTCTACGAAGAAATTCCGAACAGAGCTGCATTCTATAAAAAAATAATTTTGTAATAGAAAATAAATCTTAATTCAACCTTAGACAAATGTATCCAAGAGACGAAAAAACATATTAATTTCATGAGTATAAAAAATTAATAAGAAAGCACTTTTGCTCTTTATTGAAGATAAGGCACACGGATCCAAGAATTGAAGAAACATTTTAATTTTATATCCATGATACCAACACTTCAAAATATAAAAAGAAGTCTTAAAAACTGGTGTCGATGAATGGCCATAGAGTCTCATTGAGTGAGCCAAATAAAAAAGAACTCTCAATGAATTTTTTACATTTAAAAAAGCATAGATGGTGACACCTTTTCACTACTTCAAGGTAACATCCCAGTAAAAATTGTGCATGACGGTATTAGCATTCAACGGAAGGTAAAAGGAAGACAGGTATAATGCTGCACCAATGTCATAAAGCATATCACGTCTCAGTGTCAGAATTTTTACCTGTGTAAAAATAACGTGGTAATAGACAGTGAAATCACCGCTAAAATAAAAAGGGCATTGGTAGTTAATATTAACATGGAAATTAATGACAATTCTAAGAAAAGAAAAGCATTGATGAATATTGATGGTATCATCGACAGTTTACCTTCAGATGCTGTTAATGAAGACAAAAATACCAACGATGAGATGTATGATGTGAATGTAGCTGAAACCAGGTAAAAAGTCATATATGACACAGAAATGGAATATGTGCCCTGCCACGAGAAAACATTATGAAGAATCCGCAAGTAAAATAAAAATGGCTTTGAAAAACAATATCACCAAGGAATATAAAAATGAATTGATAAAAAAAGCATCAGCAAACGCTACTGCAACCATAATGGGTTTACCAGCAGATGTTGTCGATGAAATGGGTGTTATCGACTTTGAAATGTATGATGATGCTGTTAAGAGTTGTGTTTACCCCTGAAATGGAAATGTATGACATCTGGAGAAAAAAATGAAGTATCTTATGAGTAGATTTAAGGTATTAATTTTTTATGATGATATTCATCACGTAATTATTTCAATAAAAATATTTTATTGCATTACTTCGTCTTTGATTCCATTACTTTTAGGGTACGATATCAGCTCCAGAGGAAACTCAAAGCTGAAGGGTAGCTTTTTTTATCTTCTTTGATGATTCTCAGAACTGGAATGTATCTGTGAAAAAAATTCAGAATCGAAGTGTAACTTTTTTCTCTTCTATGAAAAAACTCAGAAGAGAACTTTCTCTCTTCTACGGAAAAAATTTCAGAAAAGAGCTGTGACCTATGCAAAACTAATGTCGTAATAGTAAATAAATCATAATTCAACCTTAGACGCATGGATCCAAGAGACGAAAAAACATATTAATTTCATGAGTATTAAAAATTAATAAAAAAGCACTATTGCTCTTTATTGAGTCTAAGGCACACGGATCCAAGAGATGAAAAACATTTTAATTTCATATCCATAATGCCAACAATTCCAAATATAAAGAAAAGTCTTAAAAACTGATCTTTCAATGACCAGTCATAGAGTACTTTATTTACTTATAGCCGTAGATGGCAAATTTTTTTTACTAAACCAAATGCTGCCTTCTATTTCAATTTAGGTATAGATGGCAGCACAACTGATTTTTTACCTTCACCCGGGTCCCATCAGCCAACCTACAATACCACCCCTTTTTTCAAATAACTGCATTCAAGTTAGGCTCATTTAGGTGCACTTAGTGTGGCGCACCACGCTATAGATGGCAGCACTTGTGGTATTTTAGGTTGTCTGAAGGTACCCGGGTGAAGGTAAAAATTAGCTGTGCTGCCATCTATACCTAAATTGAAATAGACCGCAGTACTTGGGTTAGTAAAAAAATTGCCATCTATGGCAATAAATGAATAGAGTATTCTATGACTGGTCATCGACAGACCAGGTTTTAAGTCGATTCTCTTTAGAGAAACAGACCACTTCTCTTTAGATTTGGAAGTGTTGGTATCATGGACATGAAATTAAAATGTTTTAAAACCCATTACTGTTGCAATAACGTTTGCTGATGCTTTGTTTTTCATCAATTCATCTTTATATTCCTTGGTGATATTGTCTTGCAAAGCCATTTTTATTTTACTTGCGGGTTCTTCATAATGTTTTCTCGTGACACGGCATATATTCTTTTTCCGTGTCATATATGACTTTTTACCTGGTTTCAGCTACATTCACATCATACATCATATCATTGGTATTTTGTCTTCATTGACAGTACCTGATGGTAAAGTGTCGATGATACCATCAATATTCATCAGTGCTTTTCTTTTCTTAGTATTGTTCATTAATTTTCATGTTAATATTATCTACAAATGCCATTTTTATTTTAGCGGTGACTTCACTGTCTATTACAACATTATTTTTACACAGGTAGCAATTATGACACTGAGACATTATATGTTTTATGACATTGGTGCAGCAGTATGCCTGTCTTCCCTTCACCTTCCGTTGAATGCTAATACCGTCATGCACAATTTTTACTGGGATATTACCTTGAAGCAGTGCAATGGTGTCACCATCTATGCTTTTTTAAATGTAAAAAACTCATTGAAAGTTGTTTTTATTTGGCTGAATCCATGGTACTTAATGACTGGTCACTGACACCAGTTTTTAAGACTTCTCTTTATATTTTGTAGTGTTAGTGTCATGGATATGAAATTAAAGTGTTTTTCATCTCTTCGATCCGTATGCCTTATCTCCAATTAAGAGCAAAAGTGCTTTCTTATTAATTTTTTGTACTAATGAAATTAATATGTTTTTTGTCTCTTGGATCCATGTGTCTAAGGTTGAATTAAGATTATTTTCTATTATGACATTATTTTTGTGTAGGTTGCTTACAACCTTTGCACTGAGGGCTGTCAGAGGGTTGTCATCCTCAAAGGCCTAATTTCCAGAACTTAAAAACTACGTTGAACAGAATGACTATCTCAAAATTTTGATTGGATGTGTTTCGGGAAATGGTGGGTGTGGAAGGGGTAGTAAGTCAACTTCTAATCACTTTCGACTATGAAAAAGGGCACAAGCAACTCCAATTTCAAATTGAATTAGCGCTTTTCGAAGTTTCTATAACTTCTACAATACGAAATGCCATGCTCTAAAGGATAAAATTAATAAATGATACAATGTGCCAACATCCTTCTTATATGCCCCTAGTGCACAACTTAAAAACCCTTGCCCTGAGGACTGTGGGGAAGTGTCCTCCACTTTACTTAGTCCCCGTTTCCTGTCCAGTTCTCGAGTGTCCCCATTTTTTACTTAGGCAGCGCGATCGCGCTGCCTATGATTTATGCAACAACTTTCTATATAAACCTTATATGCCCCCAGGGCATAACTAACAACCCTTGCACTGAGGGCTGTCAGAGGGTTGTCCTCCTCAAAGGCCTAATTTCCAGAACTTAAAAACTACGTTGAACAGAATGACTATCTCAAAGTTTTGATTAGATGTGTTTGGGGAAAAGGTGGGCGTGAGAGGCGGGTTAGTTGTCCTCTAATCACTTTCAACTATTTAAAAGGGCTCTAGCCCTTTTAATTTCCAATCGATTGAGCCTGTTTTAAAGTTTCTATGACAACGCCTTCTATAAAAAAAAACTTTATATGCCCCCAGGGCATAAGTTACAACCCTTGCCATAAGGGCTTGCCCTAAGGGTGGCTGTCCTCAAAAACATAATTTCTATCTGGAAATCAACTACGCTGAACAAAATGGCTATCTCAATATTTTTATTGGATGTGTTTCGGGAAATGGTGGGTGTGGAAGGGGTGTTAGTCAACTTCCAATCACTTTCGACAATGAAAAAGGGCACAAGCCACTCCAATCCCCAATTGAATTAGCGCTTTTCGAAGTTTCTATAACTTCTTCAATACGAAATGCCATGCTCTAAAGGATAAAACTAATAAATAATACAATGTGCCAACATCGTTCTTATATGCCCCTAGTGCACAACTTAAAACCCTTGCCCTGAGGACTGTGGGGGAGTGTTCTCCACTTTACTTAGTCCCCGTTTCCTGTCCAGTTCTCGAAAGTCCCCGTTTTTTACTTAGGCAGCGCGATCGAGCTGCCTATGATTTATGCAACAACTATCTATATAAACCTTATATGCCCCAAGGGCATAACTTACAACCCTTGCACTGAGGGCTATGAGGGGGCTATCATCCTAAAAGACTTAATTTCCAGAACTTTCAACTACGTTGAACAAAATGGATATCTCAAAATTTTAATTCGATGTGTTCGGGAAAATGGTGGTTGTGAAAGGGGCGTTAGTCGTTATCCAATCACTTTCAACTATTAAAAAAGGCACTAGCCCTTTCAATTCCCAATTGAATGAGCTCTTTTGAAGTTTCTACGACAGAGCTTTCAATAAAAACTTTATATGCCCCCAGGGCATAACTTACAACCCTTGCACTGAGGGCTCTTAGGGGGTTATCATCCTAAATGACTTAATTTCCAGAACTTTCAACTACGTTGAACAAAATGGATATCTCAAAATTTTAATTCGATGTGTTCGGGAAAATGGTGGTTGTGAGAGGGGCGTTAGTCGCTATCCAATCACTTTAAACTATAAAAAAGGCACTAGCCCTTTCAATTTCCAATTGAAAGAGTCCTTTTGAAGTTTCTACGACAACGCTTTCAATAAAAACTTTATATGCCCCCAGGGCATAACTTACAACCCTTGCCCTGAGGGCTGTGGGGGGAGGGGTTGTCATCCTTAAAGACCTAATTTCAAAACTTTCAACTACGTTGAATAAAATGGCTATCTAATAATCTTGATTGGATGTGTTCGAGGAAAAGGTGGGCGTGAGAGGGGGTTAGTTGCCCTCAAATCACTTTCGACTATTGAAAGGGTATTAGCCCTTTGAATTTCAAATCGAATGAGCCCTTTTTCAAGTTTTTACGACAAAGATTTCAATAGAAACCTAATATGCCCCTAGGGCATTACTTATAATCCTTGCCCTGACGGTTGTGGGGGAGTGTCCTCCTTAAAAATATATTTTCTATCTGGAAATCAACTACGCTGAGCAAAATGGCTATCTTAAATTTTTGATTGGATGTGTTTGGGGGAATGATGGCTGTGGGGGGGGGGGCTAGTTGCCCTCAAGTCACTTTCGACTATTAAAAAGGGCACTAGTCCTTTAAATTTCCAATCGAATTAGCTTTTTGAAGTTTCTATGACAACGCCTTCTTTAAAAACCTTATATGCCCCCAGGGCATAACTTAAAACCCTTGCCCTGAGGGCTGTGGGGGAGTGTCCTCCTTAAAAACATATTTTCTATCTGGAAATCAACTACGCTGAACAAAATGGCTATCTTTAAATTTTGATTGGATGTGTTTGGGGAAATGATGGGCGTGGGGGGGGGGCTAGTTGCCCTCAAGTCACTTTCGACTATTAAAAAGGGCACTAGTCCTTTAAATTTCCAATCGAATTAGCTTTTTGAAGTTTCTATGACAACGCCTTCTTTAAAAACCTTATATGCCCCCAGGGCATAACTTAAAACCCTTGCCCTGAGGGCTGTGGGGGAGTGTCCTCCTTAAAAACATATTTTCTATCTGGAAATCAACTACGCTGAACAAAATGGCTATCTTTAAATTTTGATTGGATGTGTTTGGGGAAATGATGGGCGTGGGGGGGGGGCTAGTTGCCCTCAAATCACTTTCGACTATTAAAAAGGGCACTAGCTCTTTGAATTTCCAATTGTATGAGCATTTTTGAAGTTTCTACGACAACGCCTTCTATAAAAACCTTATATGCCAAGAGGCAAAACTTAAAATCCTTGCCCTGAGGGTTTTGGGGGAGTATCCTCCTCGAAAACATATTTTCTATTTGGAAATCAACTACGCTGAACAAAATGGCTATCTCAAAATTTTGATTGGATGTGTTTTGGGGAATGATAGGCGTTGGGGGGCTATTTGCCCTCCAATCACTTTCGAGTATTAAAAAGTACTAGCCCTTTGAATTCCGAATCGAATGAGCCTGTTTTGAAGTTTCTACGACTACACCTTCTATAAAACCCTTATATACCCCCAGGGCATAACTTAAAACCCTTGCCCTGAGGGTTGTGGGGAGTGTCCTCCTCAAAAACATATTTTTTATCTGAAAATCAACTACCCTGAACAAAATGGCTAGCTCAAAATTTTGATTGGATGTGTTCGGGGGAATGATGGGCGTAGGGGGGGGGGCTAGTTGCCCTCCAATCACTTTCGACTATTAAAAAGGGCACTAGCCACTCCAATTTCCAATCGAATGAGCCCTTTTCGAAGTTTCTATGACAACTCCTTCGATACGAAGTGCCCGAGTATGGAGAAAAAAAAACACATTGTGCCCACATCTTGCGCTCCAATCACTTTCGACTATTAAAAAGGGCACTAGCCCTTTGAATTTCCAATCGAATGAGCCTGTTTTGAAGTTTCTACGACAATGCCTTCTATAAAAACCTTATATGCCCCTAGGGCATAACTTAAAACCCTTGCCCTGAGGGTTGTGGGGGAGTGTTCTCCTCAAAAACACATTTTCTATCTGGAAATCAACTACGCTGAACAAAATGGCTATCTCAAAATTTTGATTGGATGTATTTGGAGGAATGATGGGCGTGGGGATATAGTAGCCCTCCAATCACTTTTGACTATTAAAAAGGGTACTAGCCCTTTGAGTTTCCAATCGAATGAGCCTGTTTTGAAGTTTCTACGACAATGCCTTCTATAAAAACCTTATATGCCCCTAGGGCATAACTTAAAACCCTTGCCCTGAGGGTTGTGGGGGAGCGTCCTCCTCAAAAACATATTTTCTATCTTGATATCAACTACGCTTAAGAAAATGGCTATCTCAAAATTTTGATTGGATGTGTTTGGGGGAATGATGGGCGTGGGGGGGGGGCTAGTTGCCCTCCAATCACTTTCGACGATTAAAAAGGGTACTACTAGCCCTTTGAATTTCCAATCGAATGAGCCTGTTTTGAAGTTTCTACGACAACGCCTTCTATAAAAACCTTATATGCCCCCAAGGCATATGTTTGGGGGAATGATGGGCGTTGGGGGGGGGGGGCTAGTTGCCCTCCAATCACTTTCGACTATTAAAAAGGGCACTATGCCTTTGAATTTCCAATCGAATGAGCCTGTTTTGAAGTTTCTACGACAATGCCTTCTATAAAAATCTTATATGCCCCCAGGGCATAACTTTAAACCTTTGCCCTGAGGGTTTTGGGGGAGTGTCCTCCTCAAAAACATATTTTTTATCTGGAAATCTACTACGCTGAGCAAAATGGCTATCTTAAAATTTTTATTGGATGTGTTTGGGGGAATGATGGCTGTGGGGGGGGGGGGCTAGTTGCCCTCCAATCACTTTCGACTATTAAAAAGGGCACTAGCCCTTTAAATTTCCAATCGAATTAGCTTTTTGAATTTTCTACGACAACGCCTTCTTTAAAAACCTTATATGCCCCCAGGGCATAACTTAAAACCCTTGCCCTGAGGGCTCTGGGGGAGTGTCCTCCTTAAAAACATATTATCTATCTGGAAATCAACTACGCTGAACAAAATGGCTATCTCTAAATTTTGATTGGATGTGTTTGGGGAAATGATGGGCGTGGGGGGGGGGTAGTTGCCCTCAAATCACTTTCGACTATTAAAAAGGGCACTAGCTCTTTGAATTTCCGATGGTATGAGCATTTTTTGAAGTTTCTACGACAACGTCATCTATAAAAACCTTATATGCCCCCAGGGCATAACTTAAAACCCTTGCCCTGAGGGTTGTGGGGGAGTGTCCTCCTCAAAAATATATTTTCTATCTGGAAATCAACTACCCTGAACAAAATGGCTAGCTCAAAATTTTGATTGGATGTGTTTGGGGGAATGATGGGCGTAGGGGAGGGGCTAGTTGCCCTCCAATCACTTTCGACTATTAAAAAGGGCACTAGCCACTCCAATTTCCAATTGAATGAGCCCTTTTCGAAGTTTCTACGACAACTCCTTCGATACGAAGTGCCCGAGTATGGAGAAAAAACAAAAAAAAACACATTGTGCCCACATCCTGCGCTCCAATCACTTTTGACTATTAAAAAGGCCACTAGCCCTTTGAATTTCCAATCGAATGAGCCTGTTTTGAAGTTTCTACGACAACGCCTTCTATAAAAACCTTATATGCCCCCAGGGCATATGTTTGGGGGAATGATGGGCGTTGGGGGGGGGGGGGGCTAGTTGCCCTCCAATAACTTTAGACTATTAAAAAGGGCACTATCCCTTTGAATTTCCAATCGAATGAGCCTGTTTTGAAGTTTCTACGACAATGCCTTCTATAAAAACCTTATATGCCCCCAGGGCATAACTTTAAACCTTTGCCATGAGGGTTGTGGGGGAGTGCCCTCCTCAAAAACACATTTTCTATCTGGAAATCAACTACGCTGAACAAAATGGCTATCTAAAAATTTTGATTGGATGTATTTGGGGGAATGATGGGCGTGGGGGGGACAGTAGCCCTCCAATCACTTTCGACTATTAAAAAGGGTACTAGCCCTTTGAATTTCCAATCGAATGAGCCTGTTTTGAAGTTTCTACGACAATGCCTTCTATAAAAACGTTATATGCCCCTAGGGCATAACTTAAAACCCTTGCCCTGAGGGTTGTGGGGGAGCGTCCTCCTCAAAAACATATTTTCTATCTGGAAATCAACTACGCTTAACAAAATGGCTATCTCAAAATTTTGATTGGATGTGTTTGGGGGAATGATGGGCGTGGGGGAGGGGGGGGGGCTAGTTGCCCTACAATTACTTTCGGTTATTAAAAAGGGTACTACTAGCCCTTTCAATTTCCAATCGAATGAGCCTGTTTTGAATTTTCTACGACAACGCTTTCTATAAAAACCTTATATGCCCCCAAGGCATATGTTTAGGGGAATGATGGGCGTGGGGGGGGGCTAGTTGCCCTCCAATCACTTTCGACTATTAAAAAGGGCACTATCCTTTTGAATTTCCAATCGAATGAGCCTGTTTTGAAGTTTCTACGACAATGCCTTCTATAAAAACCTTATATGCCCCCAGGGCATAACTTTAAACCTTTACCCTGAGGGTTGTGGGGGAGTGTCCTCCTCAAAAACATATTTTCTGTCTGGAAATCAACTACGCTGAACAAAATGGCTATCTCAAAATTTTGATTGGATGTGTTTGGGGGAATGATGGGCGTGGGGGCGGGGGGGGGGGGCTAGTTGCCCTCCAATCACTTTCGACTATTAAAAAGGGCACTAGCCACTCCAATTTCCAATCGAATAAGCCCTTTTCGAAGTTTCTACGAAAACTCCTTCGATATGAAGTGCCCTGGTATAGAGAACCAAAAAACAACACATTGTGCCCACATCGTTCTTTATTTAGGCAGCGCTAGTGCGCTGCCTATGATTTCAGGTCGTTTTGAGTTTGAATTTTAACAGGTATTTTTATCTGCTGAGCTCAAGTTTAAAATGGCCTTTACTTTTCTTTGAAAAACATATTTTTTGGAAAGTTTTTTAAAATTAATTCTATTCAGGGACGATAACAAGCGCACTACAAGACTCGCCTTACAAGTAGAAGAAAGAACTGATGTAGCTAAAATCGCATGTTTAATTGTATATTTTCAGCGTGTCGAAGCGAATAATATAACTGAAGATATTATTTTGCAAACTCATTGCTTGCAAAGCCGTATTCAGTGAAATGTTTAATAAAATTGACATTTTTTAAATGAGGAAGGCATATTGTGGGAAAATTCTCGTTTGGTTTTATGGATATGGTATAAATTCAGTTTCAGGACACAAAAACTGGCCTTCTAGTACAAATTAAAATGAAAACACCCCTGATAAACCCTCATATACGTAATAATTCCTGTTCGTTATAAGTTATAATATTTCTCCTCACTTTCAGTTGAAAAAACTAGTTTTTTTTTATTTAATTTCTGACCGTTTTTTAAATAACGTCAGAAAATCTGGCTCTACCTCCACGGAAAAATCCCCCTCCCCACAGAAATATCCTCTGGACAATTCAATCCTGGTGAAAATTTGCCCTTAACAATTACACATCCACGCGTAAAATGTAGCCGGTAAGGAGAAAGCAAGACATATAAACAAATTTAGTATAGGAATTCTGGCAAATTTCCCCAGTACCCAATTTCCTCTAAAAAGTTTAACCCCTGTAAACTTCCCTCTCCATGGAAAATTCTCCCCGTGCAAAGTCCCCCAGCAGAAAATTCGTCCGCCCCACCCGAAAAAATGTTTGCATACTTCCCAATAACAAATACTATACGTAAACAATGGACACATTTTATAACTTAAGACTCTTCCCCAGGAGCCATGGGGGTCAAGTTATATCCAAAGACATAGTTATTAGACTTTTCAACTACACTGAACAAAATAGCACTGTATCTATTATACTTTTGACATTTTGTCAGTATATGATGTGAATGAGAACTTGATAAATCGAATAACAAGAATATTAATGAACAATTTAGACTTAATTTAATAATTCTAGTTTTTCAAAGTGTTTTTATCTAATAATCCACTATTGTATACCTAAAAAAAAAAATCAGTTAGGGATCTAGTCAAGCCACTTTGAATTGGCCTAGAATTTTCCGATTAGAGACATTTCCGTTTTTCTTTGAGGGATTGAGAGCCAATAATTTTACTGGAAGCTCAAAATCAGAAGGAAACTCCTTTTATTACTCATTTATTTATATATTTGTTATTTCTTTAATAAAATTTTATTAGTCATCTTCAGCTAATATTTTTATCTTTTCCCTTATATGTAGATTTTAAGAATTGCTGAGCTTTTGGAGTTTCAAAGCAGCTTCTCGTCTCCAAATGGCGTGCTGGTTTGCTGGTTATTTTTGTATCAAATAACTCAGCTATTATCTGTAACGAGGGGCTGCCTACTTTTGAAATCGTATACATCAAGTGGTGTGTGCCAATGGTATTTGAAGTGTATCACGCGTGGCGGGAGATGGTGTTTTGTGTAGAACGATGAGAAACGGCGTGGTGGAGTGCCACCCGCGGTGCTCTGAGTTTTGCACTAGGTAAAGGAGAGTAGGTAGCTCTTCGATCTGCCAGAAATATTATTGCACATACTATAAAAAGAAGAAAATTCGACAAATTTCTGTGAAAAAGCTGATAAGGATGTTTATGTTCCATAGATACTAAGTACAAAAAGTTAAAATTAATCTCTCAAATAATGTTAAAAAACTTTACATCTTTCCAGGACTGTCAATTTTAATAAAAGCCAATCTAAAAATCCAATGGAAGTGCATGACATTGTCCCACCAAAATGGTGGCAATAAAATTGTCTTTAATTACATTTAAGGCTAAAAGTCCTTTAAAATTGTGTCATTTAGACGCGTCAAGGTAAATTGCAAAAACTACAAAACCTAATAAAGATGGAGTATCACCTACACGATCAAAAACAAAAAGTTGAAACCAAAACAATGACATGGCTGCTTCAAATTCTTAAAAAACGAAACTCGACAAAAATGATACAAAGTTTCAAACCAAAAAGTACTTGAGTGTAACTGAAAAGTATTATATTATTACTAGTAAAGATCGCAAGCAAAATATAACATTTTCAATCTCACAATATGAGCTAAATATTTTCACGAAAACACTGGTTTTACGGTCCATAAAAATTTAAAGTTTGATACAGCATATCTCATTGAAAACATTTTCCATAGCAAAGAGGTGGAGGTGAAGATACATGGGTATAGGATAGTATACAATGTATTTTTTTCTTTTTTTATTCCTAGACTCGTGGCGCAAGGTCCAATTAAATAACTCATTTGCCATTAAAGGTTTTTGGATGGCTATAAAATCTTCTTTTGAAAAAGTTAACAAAGAAACTCTTGGGAATAACTTTCCTAGAAAAATCATTCTAGATTAAAATGCAACGTCGGATGAAGCTAATCTTCAATTACTCTGTTCTCGACTTGCCAGCATCAAGATAATTGGACCAAGCTGTGTGCCTTCGTGTATGTCTTGTTTGTTAGAAAAGTGGAGGCACTATACGAGAACCTCTAAAGAAGGAAGTGAATTTAGCGAACCATCGACACTACATTCAACCTCTCACTAACAGACTGGAGAGAGTCATATGGAAGAACTAAAACTGCCCTATTAGCCCTATTTTGGATCTTTTATAGTGATGCCAGCAACGTTTTTGGAGCATCGGCATACAGTGGGCATCCAAACTCGGAAATGGGTCTAATGCAATGCTTGTAAAGTGGGATGATTGAGCTAAGCGGCAGAAGGATTTTGCAGAAAAGGGTTGGCCTCAGCGTTTTTGCACTGGATATTCTTACCCGACCAAGGTAGCTGTTCCAAGAAAGATTTGTGGAGAAGTGAATTCTAAGGAGACGAAGCTCTTCGACTTTCTTCAAAGCTTCGTTCAAGAAAATGAAGTTGAGGTGTAAGCGTAGAACGTTTGATTTGGAAATCATCAGCTCTTTTGTTTTATACATTGAATCTGGCCCTCCAGGCATCTGACTGCTTTTCAATTTCCAAAAGATCTATCTGTAGTATCAGGGGGGCTTTTTTTTAGTCACCATATTTCAGGATGACTAAATGTGTTGGGGTGTCATTGGCAAAGTGATGCAAAGGGATTTCAAGGCTATCTCTCATGTCGTTTATGTAAAGAATAAAAGCGTAGGTTCCAATATATTACCCTGGAGTACGCCTGTCTTTAATGGAACTTTGAGGAAGGTGAAACCGTCAACAACAACTCACAGTAAACGATCAGAAAGGAAGCTTTTGATGATCTTTAACAGTTGTCCTGTGACACCATAAGCGTAAAGTTTCTTCCGTAGGCTGCGATGCCACACTCCATCGAAAGCTTTAGTAATGTCGAATGGCAATAACCTGATGTCGTATCCTTTTCCTGGTTGTTCGATCAACTCCTGTTGCTGGGGCCATTAAGCATTCAAGAATTGAACACTTAAAGCGGAATCCATATTGGTGGTCGCCTAAAAGTTTGTTCAACTCCAGATACAGATAAAGTGAATGATTTAAAAACTTTTCGTAAACTTTCCCAACGCAGGAGAGGAGGTTTTTAGGCGTATAATAGCCCAAGCTCATTGGATCACCTTCTGATTTAGGTATAGGAATGAAAAAGGCAGATTTCCATAAGCGTGGAAAGGTTCCAGAGGGAAAATACAACTGGAAAAGGGATGACAAAGGTCCAGTTAATTCGGCACTACAGGTCTTGAGGACAATATTAGGTATATTCTCAGGACCTACGGATTTGGTCAAACCAAGATTCTGTAAAATGCAATGAACCTTAGGAGTGAAATGATTCACACGATCAAGAACAGTTTTGTGTTCGATCACGGAAATCAGGAACTTCTTTACGGTCATCTCCCAGATTTGAGAATTTAGCAAGCGCATTGGCAAGAACTTCAGTCTCTGCTTGCGGGTCTTCGATAATAGTCCCGTCGCTAGGTTTTAGGGAAGGAATTGAAGTAATCCCTTTTGATTACGGCAAGGCATTTCCGGCAGCCCTCCGCCAGCTCTTAGCAGAGGACAGCTTGGAAAGCGAATTTCTCTTTGTGTTGAACACGTGCCAACTGTGTCTTTACGGGCTTTTATGAAATCAAGTCTGTTCTTTTCGCTCTTTAAGAGTAACCATCACTTGTACGCCTTATGTTTTGCTCGTATATATATTTTTTTGCAGTAAACGTTGAGCCAAGGTTTGTCCTTGCTCGATGCCTGGATCCGCTTTGATGGGATGTAGCTTTCGATACAGTTGACTAAGGCCGGCTGGTACCTTTCTGAAGCTTTCTTGGGCCCTTCAAGGACGAAGGCTCTCCATTGATGAAAAGCAAGTGCGTTCCTTGAGTCATTCAAATCTCTTCTTTTGTATTGCCAGATTTGTCGTTCGTGCTTTATAGTGGGAGGGGGGTACGGAGGTTTCCACGTGCAACGAAGACAACGTGGTCACTTGTAAAGGCATGAGCATCAACCTTAAATGAATCTGGGTCATCCGTAATAAATATATCAAAATAAGATAATCCGTTTGGGCCATGGTAGGTACCGATTTCAACCAGTTGTTCAAGCCCTTACGAAATAGAAAGATCATACAAGTCTTACCCCTCCTTATCAGTTTGTTATTTATGAAGCCATATGCTAAGATGGACGTTGAAATTGCAATGGAGGATGATGGCAGACTTGGGGTATTTGTCCTGAATGTAATCAAGGGATGTTTCAAGGTAACTACTGATGTGACAGGATGGGGAGATCTCTATGAATATATACTTGTTTGGGAGGGTTACCCTAACCCACAGAGCTTCTTCATTCACTGAGTTTGGGATATTCAGATGTGAGTATCGTATATGGGTCTGTATATAAACAGAAACACCACCTCCACCATATTTCACACAGTCAGTGCGTGCTAGGTCTCGTCTCTGGAGCGTGTACCCCTGTATGGTAACCTCATGGTTGTTATGGCTCGGAATCTCATGGTTGGGCTTAGACCCCGGCGCCGCGCCGGCGGATCGACCGAACACCGCCGACGAGAGGCCCGGTAAAACGCCGCCGAAGTGTCGTAACGCCACTGGCACGCCAAAGGTGCGCCACCGCCGACAGAGGTGGCGGCGTTCGGTCGACTTCAAATTAATTTTGCGGCAATTCATTATTGCGTCAACCGCAAAGTCGGAGCTTTTCCTTCTCGTGTGGTTTAGTATTTCGATTTTCCTGATTAGAAATCAAGCAGGGCTTGCACTATCCCCGAATTTTTGGGTATTTCCCCGAAAATCTATACGTCACCCCGAAAAAAAATTTGGTTCCCCGAATCCCCGAAAATCACACAATCACGGTGCCACCCAGAGCGATTTATCACCAGTGACTTTCCCTGCCAAATATTACTTTGCATACCATAATTCTTCACTACTCTCTTGTTCATTAGTTTTCGTCTCTTTTGTTACTTTGCATAAAAACCAGACATATGCAATATGCAATTGCAAATATTACAATATACACAGTTCTTCGTATGTTGACAAAAAAAAGTATCGTCTTTATGAAATGAGTTTAAATCATTTCGGATGCAGTTTCCCAATCGTTATTTCTTACATCATTCGTAGTCAAGAATTTTATTTTCAAGTTGAATAGAATTTATAGAACGCATTTAATACTATACAGCTTCAGCCTTCAGTTGGATTTTGAAATTGACAGCCGACAGATTGTTTCTACAGCTGAATTGTATGTTTACAGATTTTTTTTTTTTTTTTTTGCTGTTTTTAGATAAGGTTTTCTTAATGTTTAATACTCAATTGTTGAACAACTGGATGTTTAATGCTCAATTGTTCGGAAGCCACCTCAAAATTATGACTCATAAATAGATTGTAAATTATTGCCTATAGGGGGGAAGGATAGGGGACTATCATTTTTAGGTGATAATACCCTATTTTTTTTTATTGAAAGCAGGGATGCCAAAAGGATAATTATTTTTTTCATTTAAAGTGGAGACAGAAGAAAATGATATCAAATTCCCTGGGAAACCATTGAAATATTTTGATAGACCCAGGGCCCCCCATTAAGACTTGTTCATTGTCTTGAGTATTTTGCGATTTCTCGTAGGCTACTGGCCTAATTTGGCTTTTGTGTGTGCTCCCTTTTAATTAGATTCTTTGGATCTTATTGAATGCCACGGCGAATCTATGACTCAATTTTCCAATAATGTGAGGGATATCTGAATAATTTCGACATTTTTTTTTGTTGTCTTTGTACCTCTTTACTCATACCCTCAATTTTTTCAAGGAACACTAAGCTGTTTAACGTTATTTTGCGTGTTTGTTTGAACAATATAGTGACCTAGTTAATTATTAAGTAAACTATTTTTCTAATGAAAGCTGGGACGGTATCCTATCTAGGTGGTATCCAGAGGGGGAGGGGGTAGGGGGTATTACATTTAAATGATAATATCTCGAATTTTTTTAATTGAAATCAGGGATCCCAAAAAGTTAATTTTTTTTTAAATTTAAAGCAGAGACGGTATTTTATCAAGGTGGTATCCAGAGGGGGAGGGGTAGTGAGCTATCATATTTAAATGATAATACTTTGATTTTTTTTTGAAAGCAGGGGTGCCAATAAGTTAATTATTATTTTTTTTTATTTAAAACAGTGACAGTGTCCTATCAAGATATTATCCATAGGGGGTGGGGGGCATAGGGAGTTATTATATTTAAGTGATAGTACCTTGATTTTTTTTTTATTGAAAGCAGGAATGCCAAAAAGTTAAAAGTTGACAAAAATTAACAAGATTTTCGTGAGTTATACTTGATAATGCACTTGCATGGTTTTATCGTCCAAAGGGAAAGGGACATATGCGTCTAACCCGTTTTTTTTCTTATTGATGAAACGGGTTTAATTTGAAAACATTCATTCATAAGTACCAGGCAGATTCACACTAAAACGAATTGGTGTGACGAAAGCGATATCGACATCCCCACCTAACGTTGCGCTCGAGTGACAATGGCGCCCTTGGTCCAGTGCCCAAGTTACATTAAAAGGCCAGGTCATAATAAAAGCTTTCAATTTGGGAGGTTCAAGGAGGAGTCTTTGGCAGTCTTATGACCTCAGGGTACTAGATGTTGCAACGTTCTTACGCATCTACAGTGGTTTAAAAAATTCGATCACCCCACAAATGATTAACAAAAATATGCACAAACATAACAATTGGAATATTACAGCACTTTTTTCAAAGCTTTGAAGAAAAGCAAAAAAGGCTAAATACCCCTAACTAGGCTTGAAAGCTATTTTAAAAAGAAACTCTTTGGAGATTTACATGGAAATGACCATAGCAGAAGCTTTGAGCCTGGGTGGGAATCTAAGAGGAGTCTTTGAGTATTTTGACCACAGATGACTTATTGTTGCGACTTTCTTAAATTTGGTAATTTTTGTGAGCGTTTGGAAATCAAAGCTTAAACTCAATAACTGATACTAAGTGTCCTAACATTTTGTTTGGATTAAAAGTGACGAACTAGGATGAAAATCTCAACATCTTCCTGGAGCTACTTCAGTCTGCATGTTATTTCATTTAATTACGTTTAAAAGGGATGAGCTTTTCATTTTTACCAGAAAATAGCTGGCATTTAATTTTTCTTCATACCGAATAAACCATTAAGTATTTTTTGTTTCAGTGTAATTGAAGTGTTCTCATGTGAAGTGTTCATCATGTATTTTTCAATTTGATAAATTTACTCCTTTTAGATGCAGTTTATAATTTGACTGATATTAGGTATTTATCAATTTATAATTTGGAATGAATCCCCAAAAGAAAAAAAACGAATAATATCCAAAAGAGCAGCCAAAAGCAATAAAAAAGCAGCAGTTCAGCCTTAGCCTACATGACATATATTCTATAAAGAAGCCAAAAAACTTTAAAATGCACTTTTTTTAAATTGTAATTAAAAACCAGTTTTTAATACAAGAAGTCTTTTTAAGAATCCAAAAGAGCCAATAAAAAAACAATCGATATCAAAGTCGCCCATTTCAACTTAAAGGTGACAAAAAAGATATAGGCAAAGGGCATATTAAAAAATTAAGCTTCTAAGTTCAAAGTTATATTCACAGTTTTTACCCAGATAACTGACGAATTTTGGGATACGGTATTTGAAGTTGTAAATGCAGTAATGCTCGATGAAAAAAACTACTAATTTTGATCATTATTTATGTTAAGAATACATAACTAATAGATACTTCAACTACTCTTATTATGCAAGGGTTCTGAAACGTCACATCCCTTTCGTTTCTACCACATTTCTACTTCTCTTGATGAATAACGAAGGAGGCCAGTTTCCAGCCAGCGACTTGTGAATTTTGAACTCATGAATAGGCTCGAATCTGTTGTAAATTTAATGCTATGATTTGAGAAAGACTGATGAAAACATTAATGTTTGCGGTCAACATTGGTCACGCCGGCGGCGCACCGCCGACATCTTACCGGTGGCGCGGCACGGCGTGCTGTTTTTGGCCCCGCCGCCGCCGGTGTTCCCTCATCGGCGAGGCGACGGGGTCTAGTTGGGTTCACATAATAAAGTAACTGATCAAATCTAGTTGTGAGACTTCGTGAATTCCAGTGGACTACCGTAAATAAGTCCAAATGTATTATCCGTGGACGTGCGAAAGGTCGTCGACAGGAGGTCAGTTCGGTCCAAGGCTTATTTGGATGATTTGTAACCAGGTAAATGACACATTGTTGGCTGTTTTGCCCCAACAAAGGCAAAGAGATCCAAAGCCAAGTGAACTCCTAGGATGGGGAACGGAGCCAAAACACCTTATACCTGTCGTCGGCATTGGAGGTGGTGCCTCAGCATAGGTTGGACCTGTGAGAGGTTCGGAGTGGAACGCATGACACCTTCCACCGCTCAAATTTTGGACTAAGATTAGTATAAGCAGAGGTAACGTAAGCAGGTTGTCCACCACCACCCCTAAATCTTGTTTTCAAAGAATATTGCAAACCAAAAACATCGTTTGGTTGACGAAAGAGAGCAGGCTCTAACTCCAAAAGGAGCAGATGTTTATGCCCTGGTCATAGAATTAGATTCCATAAAAAAACAAGCATAAACACAGCTACTTATAATGATGCGTCCACTGACTTGAAAAAGTATCCCCGGTTTATCTATTTATCAGTGATTTAACGCTGGTGAACTTGCAGCCTCATTCAAAGTAGACATAAAAAGTTTACTAAATCATGGCTTCGAGTCTATGAGTGTGTTCGACGTGGAAATTGTAATTTAATTTGTATTTACTTCACATTTAATGTGATTGCAAACCGGGACAGGTTTATTAACTAATGCTTTAAGATGCACTATAATTAATTATCAAATATATGTAATTTTGATGTGCAATGAGTAAAGTATGAAAAATATGAATGTTGATGCATTGATAATCATTGATTATCATTAGATAGGTCATTTGCTTCTTTTTTTTCCGATTTGATGATGATTATGCCAAGCTAATACACTAAAGATGCTAGTTAATCGTATCCAAAAAAATTAATACAAAATTTAATACAAAGTTAATTTTCAATTATTCCAGTTATAAATTGTTCTAATCCGGAACGAAAAATTTAATTTTTATCAAATATTAATAACTTTTTGTAGAACCTGGAACACAACCTTTGTGTTTCCATGATGGGCGATGTGTACCTTAGTTTATATACCACTAAGTTGAGAGAATAGGAACTATTTTGAATAGCCAAAACTTTATATTATTTTTCAAATTTCAATGCTCTTTAGTTTTAGCTGAAAAAACCTAAATGAAATAGATTGTCTAAATATTCCTTGCACTTTCTTTCTTATAAACGGTAACAAATGATTTTGATGCATGATATATAGTATATGATATTATTATTGTGATATTTGATACAATAAATTATGTATAACAAATTTGAGAATATATGACCTTGTTGTATTTTCGCTCAAAAGAAAAATAAAAACACCAAAATTGACCTAAGGCAATAATATACTGAATAGAAAATAAAGAGGCTCAAAACGCCAGTTCAATAAAGAAGTTTCACCTCTTTTTTTTAAGACTCCAACCTGCCCTTGGAGTTCACAAACCTAACAAATTATGAAGAAAAAGAATGAAAATTATAGTGAAGAAAATTATTTTACTATCAAAATCTCTTATTGAGAGAAAAAAATAAAATAAAAACCCCCATATATTAAAAAAAAACATTCAAATTACTGCCACGACAAAAAAAAGTCGTCGCACCATCGAGCAAACTGGGGCTGAAACATCGTTCCTCCACGTCATCTTGCTTTAACCTTTGACCGTTTCTAGAATTTTCCGAATAATTTGTTATAATTTTCGTTACTCCAATGTGCCACTAGTGTGTATACCAGTAGACGTAGTTGCGTCATATTTGGTAAATAGTATTGAACAATTTGCAGAATTTAACAAATGAAAATATTGAGAAAAGGGGTATAATATTTTAAAACAAAGCAATGGGTTTTAAGACAGTTTGCTAGAAGTTTGAATTCTAGAAATCAAGAATTTTCTTCTTTTTTTGCGTGGCAGATTTGTAAGCTATGAATGGGCTTCTTTTATCCAAGCCAAAGGGGAAGGGGGTAGTTTTGCTCCTACGGATCCTGCTCTTCTGGATTTTCTTTTCAGGAACAAGGTTGATTAAATATTTGGCAGTTTTAAAATGCAAAATTAGAAATATCTACCTTTTCTTCCAATAAAAGACAATGACCATTTTAGTACAGGTCAAGCAAACCAGCTACAAATTCACGCTCATAAATTCACACAACAAAATGGGGCAGACCGTGCCCTCGCAAGCCTAAAAATCTAAAAAAGCTCTGCATTTATCTTTAGAGCCTTTGATATTCTATTTCAATTAGGAATAGTTGGCACAAGGGCCACCACACTCTTAGGATTCCGCCAAGATCTTGAAATTTCGATCCTTTAGCTCGGATTTTCGGGAAAAAGATATAAATTAAGTATTATTCTCAAAAAAGTATTTTAAGAACATATGATGCTGTTATTTCATTTTTTTTCTCAAATTTTGAATTTTTTCACAAGTGAATCATGGGGTATTGCTGAACTCTCACTGGCAGCCATAGTTGACACTATAAAGAAGGTTGAGCCAAATCCGTCCATTTAATCTTGAATAATTAGGAGTTTAATACTCCAGTAAAAACAGTACTATCATGAAGAAGTTTTATGGTCATCGTTCGAAAATAGAAATCATTTGGGTTTTGACCAGGAATGAAAAAAACATTTATGGTATCACCACCCAGTGCGATAGTCATGTGAGTATTTTTATTATTCAAGTCCATAAACTTAGAACTGGACCCATAGACAATAAAAGTGATACAAATTTTAGCGAAACAATAAAGTTTACGGCAATTTTACTGCAAAAGGCGAATTAAACTAAAAAACAACCGCAGAAACTTTATTCTTTCCATTTATGTCTTTGAAATCGATTATAGCTGTCCCAGAGTAGGCCGTTTTTAGAGTTGGAACGCCAACAGTAATCAACTTTGAAATTTAACAGGTATCAAGGCCTAATTTAATTTGTTGCGTTAAAAAAAAGTTGAATATACGCGGTGATCAAGGTAGGAATTACACACACCGATCAGACAGAGAGAAGAATAGAGGGAAGGAGAGAGAGAAATTGACATAGACAGAGAGAAAGATTCCAACTGCTGAGGATTGGCTCATGAATGAACTAATGAAGCACTTTACTTTCAAATCTAAATACTCAAACATATAAAACTATGCAACTGTCTGAACAGCAATGACACGTAGAGTATTGACTGGATCAGCAATTTCCTGAAAGCTTTCAGGAAATTGCTTTCAGGAAATTCAATTTCCTGAATAGTCTCCAAAGACCGCTCAGTAATGCCTATTATAACAGTAAATAATACTGTTTTTAGTGGCCATGTCGGCACCATTGCTCTTGTGTGCCACCCTAGTCGAATGGACGGCACACTGGACTTGTAAACCTTTGTCCTATGGGACAGTCCTGGTGTAGTAAACCCTTTGGCTTGGGTTGGGGGTTTATTGGTGTGGATCTTGTGAGCTCAACCCCCGTGAACCTGGGGGGGGGGTACGATTAAACAATTTCTCACGAACCATCAAAAGTGATTGAGGGACAACCAGTCCCCATTCTGTGCCCTGATCCACTACCCGGCTCCCTTATCCCTTCAAAGACATCTGATCAACATTTGAAATATATAATTTGTTCAAAATAGTTCAAAATCAGAAAAATAGGTATCCGGGAATGGCATTAATCCCAAGGCCCCTGTGGCAAGGATGGTTTAATAATGCAAACTGCGAGGTGGTTAAATATAGATTTATAATGCAAAATCGGGCTTGTTTTATGTTTGATGTGTGATTGACTCGAAACTTTCAGGGATCGTTCTCTAGGTCAAAAGGATCAAACATTTTATTGCTGAATTGTACGTAGGGGCTCATTGGGCAAAGAGGGGTCAAATGCATAAAATCAAATTTCTAGAGCACAGTCCTTCCCCCCCCCCCAAAAAAAAAAAGAAACAGGTTTCAAAAAGAGCCGAAAACATTTTTTCGTGATCGGCTCAAAAATTATATCCAAGTCCTGGGGCAAAAATGCAGGTGAAAAATAGAAAAAAAATGACCGTTCCTCCAAAAAAGGACCCAAAATAGCTTTTAGTCATAGAAACTTGGAAGGGATCTCGATTCATTTGGAAACTAAATGCTTAAAGGCTATTTCAAAGTGCCAAAAGTGAATTGAGGTCAACACACCTCCCTGTTGAGCCTTTATGCTCTTTTTAAAGAAAAAATAATTTGCATTTTTTTTTCCATATAAACACTTTCATAATAAAAAACTAAGAAGCCATTTTTCCAACAGTTCATGGTAAGAAACTGTAAGTAAAGAGTCACTCGGCTCAACAGTAACCGAAACTCTCAAAAGCAATATTTGGATAACAATAGATACGTCAAAAAAAAAATTAAATTTTGATGCTGATTCCAAACTTTCACTATATTTAAAGTCCACAGTTTAATCTTAGTAACATTAAAAATTTTCGGGCTCGTAACTTTTGATGGGTAAAATTATGTTGCTCATCAAAAGCTACGAGCCTGATAAAAATTTCCCAATTTAAAAAAAAAGGTGGAAACACCCTAAACAAATCAAGTTGTCTTGATGAAAATCCCACCATTAGATTCAGCATATCAGGAAACCTTAGACCCTACTGTAGAGGTTTCAAGCTCTTATATGTAAAAACTTAGAATTTTGAATTGTTTTTTGCCAGAGGAAATAACATGCATACATGATTTTCTAGGGCCACTACCCCCCCCCCCCCCTCCATGTCCCTTTTTCCGCAAAGACTTCGGATCAAAATTTTGAGATGATCATTTATTCGGCACAGTTGAAAGGTCCAATAACTATGCCTTTGAGTATGACATGATCCCCATTGTCCCTGGAGAAAGGGCTGAAAGTTACAGAATTTGCTCATTGCTCCAATATAGTATTTGTTATTTGGAAATAAAAAAAAATTTTGGGGGTTATTTTCTGCAGGTGGATTTCCCACTGCAAGAATTTTCTGTATGGAGGAGGTCCTCCGGGGGAGATTTTTCAGGGGATGTTCTTCACAGCGGAGGGATTCCTGGCATAACTTGAAACAAGGGTAGAAATGAAATAAAGCAAGTTTTTTCAACTGAAAGTAAGGTGCAACAATATAACTTAAAACGGACAGAATATGAGGGGGATTATCCCTACCTCAGCCCTCACTCTTTACACTAAAGTTTTGGCTTTTTGTCACAAATCATTAAGTGAAACTGCTCAAACACTAGGTCTGTTGAGTTTGAATGTGAAGTATTTTTAAAGAGCTGCAAGGCTTTAGCGTAAAGAGCGAGGGTTGAGGAAGGGACACACCCCCTCATATACGGAATAATTAAAACAAGAAATGATCAGAAATAAAGTTATACAATAATTAAAACTTAAAAAGAACAAAAGTTACTATGAATAAAACCGAAAACGAACAGAAATTAAACTGATAGTCATATAAATACGCTCTGGGACCACACTGGCTTTGCGTGAAACACGACAAAAGATTGAATAGTTCTACCTACACTCCCTTCTCATAAAACAAAAAAAAATTAGTCACCTTAAACAAATCAGGCCACTAGACAGGCTCCATTAATCGCCAAAAAAGATTTCAAACCCAATCCAATTTTTGAATCGTCCTTCATTCGGGTTTTGTTTTTCTTCAGTTAATTTTTTTCCTTTAGTACAGGCAACTTCGAAAGGCTAGTTTTTTTAGCGGAACGCTTTGCCGAAATATCTGCTCGATTTTCTCTTTATTTACTGGCTGAAAATTATCCTTGTTTGGTTCTGTCTTTTATTATAATTATTTTTTCCTTCTTCGTTTTTTGTCGTTTGATGTCAGCGCGTTTTTGGCAAAAAATTATTTGTCTCTGGCATGTTTCCAACTTAAATTCTTAAGTCCTTGGTTAAAGAGGAGTCTATTGAATAAACAAATCCTTACAGAGGCCTAACCCCTCCCAGCAAAAAACAGGTCCCGAATTAGGACCAAAAACATTTTTTTCTGGTGGGATAATTTTGAGCGAAAGGGACCTCAATGTAAATTAAAGAACACAAAAAACATGGTTTCTTCCCAAGAAGGGGTCCAGAAACAGGCCAAAATATTTTTTCTCCCAGGCCACTTCTAATAAGGGTGATCATTGGAAATTGGGATGGGGGTTGATTCAGTTGGGAACTAAATGTTCGATTGTCGATCTCCAGGGCCAAAAAGTGGTTTGAACGCAACCAGCCTGCATCCACTGCGTTTTTCTGCTACCCGGCCCCCACATTAGATCATCTAAAAGAAAAAATGGGTTCAGTCTTCCTCTTTTGGGATGCTGATTTTGGACAAGGAACGAAAAGCTTTAATCTTCCCTTCTTAACCAATCATAATTCTTCTCATATGTAGGTAAAAGAATAGAAGAAGATATCTTATGAGGCTTTACGGTTCTGGATAAAAACTAAGACAGGAGCTGAAGAGTTGGTAGGCGATGAGAAAATTGCATATAATTTTATGACAAGGCGTGAAATTCACCTATTTGATGACCAGATTCTATGTCTACAATGATCACAATCTTAACAATAAGATATTTCATACTAGTATTTAATATGTAGAAAAAATCAGACTCTTCTGAAATACTTTAGAGCAGTTTTTACAATTGTCTGAGTACTGGCTATTAAAGTATTAAAGTTCCTTTCACTATGCCCTCAAACACGTGCTAAATTCCATTGTATGATTCAAGAGTAGAATAGCGTATATTTAGAGACTGAAACTTAGTCTCTAAAATTTTAGAGATCTAAAATTTAAAATCTAAAAATTTAGAGATCGTGCAATTTAGAGACTGAAATATTAATTTTAATTTTTTTTTGCTTTTATTTTAACATTTTATTAGCTATAACTGAGATATAGCTTCATCATAACTACGGAGGCCCTTTTTCTCTGTCCCAATCACTCCCAATAGCTCTATTAATTGTGGCACTTAACGCAAGGACCATTATATAGGTTAATTTTATTTTGGCAAGGCCTTGGTAACAGCTAAATTCGCATAGGAAGTGTAGGCAGCCAGGAAAATATTGTCAATTATGCAATTGCTTGGACCGATCTGATCCAAACAGGTAGGTTACTTTCTGAGATCTAAAATATACATCTTTTCCACATCTGAAATCTTTACATTGACCTCTCTCATAGTGGCTTGCTTGGACTGTTAATTAATGCTTTCAGCAGCTAAAACTGAAATTTATATTCCCCAAGCGTTGACCAAACTTTGTCAACTTCAGGTTCTAACCATGGTATTTCTTTTGCTTAGATGTTTGTAATGTCTCCAACTTTGGCAATTCTCTACTCTAGCCCCTTCATTGAGATCGAGAGTTCACTCAGCGTTTCCAAGTCGTCTTTTACGGTAGAAAGCACCTAATTAAAACTGTCAGCTAATGTCCTTACGGTTATTCCATCCATGGATTCCGCTGTTGCTTTTGATGCAGCTGAGTCATCAAGAAACAATATTCTCATGCTTCCTTTTACTTATACTTAATTAAAAATTTAAAAAGAAAATGTAAGTATGTAACAAGAAATATAGAAAAAGCCTACCCAACCGGGCCTTCATATTGATCCCTGCACATGAAACATGGCTGATGCATCTTGGAGATGCACAATTGACATCGTTATTGTAAAAGCACTTAACTAAGGACTTTCTGTTCCTCACTTACAATTACAGTGTATTTGATAACAAATACACGTTATAAACCCAGAAACGAAATTTCTCAGCCTCAAATGCTTCATATACTTATCAGACGCCAATGACAGGTACTTATCACTATTGTCTAACCTCTAGTCACTATAGATGCGAATGCTCTGCAATTTTCCCTTACAAGCCACTCTCCAAAATAGAAATGGAAACATATTATTCTTATCGCTCCCTTGTCTCAAAGGTTTCATCCAATTTTTTTCCGGTATTGCCACAACAATCAAGTTTTCAAACCCTAAGGGTTTTCAAAATATTTTATTTCATCAGCGAATTTGCAGAAAAACAGAACACAAAAGAAAAAAACAGTAAGAATATCGCGCATTTGGGTATAGCGATGTTAACCTTCTCGTGCACCCCCAGAGTAGTTTTCACAAATTGGGGCCTACTACTGCTGCTTTTGGTCACCATCCAACCACTGGCTGTCCTCTCCAGTGTCTGACAACGAAGCTGGGTATTTTGAGGAACAAACTACCGAAAATTGGATGAACTGAAACCATTAATGGCTGCCAAAACCATACAGGAGGGGGCGTAATCATCCTGGACAAGTGAAGCGTCGACCATGGTGAAAGAGAAGATCCCTTAAGAGGCAATCTGATGTAGAAGAAAGAGGCTCTCTTGCTACTACCGGCTGTGAAGGTCAATTGCTGCTCTGCCACTGAGGTTGGTCAATTGTGGTGACTCTGTACTCTCTTTTGAGGAATTAATTAAAAAAAAAATTCCACAAAATAAGTTTTTCAAAGAAAAGTAAAGAACTCCATTAAACAAAAATGAGCAAAAATAAAATCAAATAATCCACCAAGCGTGGAACTACCACAAATCAGCACCAATAAATAAATGAAACCCAAAACGAACAGAAATTACAATAAATAACCAAGTCAAACTCAAAACGACCACAAATTAACATAAGTTGGGCGCAAAACCCCTATGCCTTCCCAAGGCCAGAACAAAATTTGCGCTTTATTGAAAAAAATATAAATGTTTTCACTTTTATAACTTTAATAAATCAAATAATATTAACATTTTGATTACTAAATATCATTATATGTATATTAAACTGAAAATGCACATTCATTTGTATTTTTCAGTAAAGTGCAAATTTTGTTCTGGCCTTGGGAAGGCATAGGGGTTTTGCGCCCAAATTATGTTAATTTCTGCTCGTTTTGAGTTTGACTCGGTTATTTATTGTAATTTCTGTTCGTTTTAGTTTCATTTATTTATCGATGCTGATTTGTGGTAGTTCCATGCTTGGTAGATTATTTGATTTTATTTTTGCTCATTTCTTGTTTAATGGAGTTCTTTACTTTTCTTTGAAAAACTTATTTTGTGGAAAAAGTTTTTTAATTAATTTCTGTTCATTTTATACTGACATAGTCTTTCCAGGAAAAAGAAAATAATACTTTAAATCTTTTCGTTTTTTAATACTTTATAGTTTGGCCTGCTATTTGTATGCTGGAGAAAAATTTTCAGCAATTTTTAACAACATACACCTTTTAAAAATCTGGACACAGATAGTACTGTTTAATTTAGTTTCATACCTCCTCTAGTTGACCTGAAATTGGAAACTTGATACCATTCGCAAAAAAATCTGTTTACTTTCTTTGATAGCTTGGATACACTTACGCTATTTTGATTTGGTTAAATTTGAAGAGTAGAAGTAGCCCCGAAAGTTTGAACATAATAACCTCAGTCGTTCTTGGGATACTGCTGAGATGCCTTATTGGGAATTAGCATTATGACAGTGCGTTTTGATTTACTCTTAAGGCAACATTTAGTTTTTAAACATAATGGGCAAATGGGAGGGTGGGCGTAGGAGGGTGGGAGTGGAAGGGGGATTAGTTGCCCTCCAATTACTTTCGACTATTAGAAAGGGCATCAGCTCTTTCTATTTTCAATCGATTGAGCCCTTTTCGAAAATCCCTCGACAACTCCTTCGAAACGAAGTGCCCTGGTCTAAACAACAACAACAACAAAAAATATCACTAATCACTTTCGACTACTAAAAAGGGTACTAGCCTTTTGAATTTCAAATCGAATGGGCCCTTTTTCCAGTTTCTAAGACAAATATTTCAATAAAAACCTTATATGCCCCCAGGGCATAACTTATAACCCTTGCCCTGAGAATAGTGGGGGAGTGTCCTCCTCAAAAACATATTTTCTATCTGGAAATCACCTACGGTGAACAAAATGGCTATCTAAAATTTTTAATTGGATATGTTTGGGGGAATGATGGACGTGGGAAGGGGGGGGGGGGCTAGTTGCCCTCCAGTTACTTTACACTATTAAAAAGGGCACTAGAACTTTGAATTTCCGATCGAATGAGCTTTTTTTTAAATTTATACGACCACGCCCTCTATAAAAACCTTATATGCCCCCAGGGCATAACTTAAAACTCTTGCCCTGAGGGCTCTGGGGGAGTATCCTCCTCAAAAACATATATTCTATCTGGAAATCAACTACGCTGAACAAAATGGCTATCTCAAAATTTTGATTGGATGTGATTGGGGGAGTGGAGGGCGTGGGGGGGGGTAGTTGTCCTCCAATCATTTTTGACTATTAAAAAGGGCACTAGCCCTTTGAATTCCCTATCGAGTGAGCATTTTTTGAAGTTTGTACGACAACGCCTTCTATAAAAACCTAATATGTCCCTAGGGCATAACTTAAAGCCCTTGCCCTGAGGGTAGTGGGGGAGTGTCCTCCTCAAAAACATATTTTCGATCTGGAAATCTACTACGCTGAACAAAATGGCTATCTCAAAATTTTGATTGGATGTGTTTGGGGAAAAGGTGGGTGTGAGAGGGGGGTTAGTTGCCCTCAAATCTCTTTCGACTATTAAAAAGGGCACTAGCCCTTTGAATTTCCAATCGAATGACCCCCTTTTGAAGTTTCTACCACAACGCCTTCTATAAAAACCTTATATGCCCCCAGGGCAAAAATTAAAACCCTTGCCCTGAGTGTTGTGGGGGAGTGTCCTCCTCAAAACATATTTACCATGTGGAAATCAACTACGCTGAACAAAATGGTTATCTCAAAATTTTGATTGGATGTGTTTGGGGGACTGATGGGCGTGGGGGGGGGGTCTAGGTGCCTTCCAATCACTTTCAAGTATTACAAAGGGTACTAGCCCTTCGAATTTCCAATCGAATGAGTCTGTTTTGAAGTTTCTACGACAAAGCCTTCTATAAAAACCTTATATGCCCCCAGGGCATAACTTAAAACTCTTGCCCTGAGGGCTCTGAGGGAGTATCCTCCTCAAAAACATATATTCTATCTGGAAATCAACTACGCTGAACAAAATGGCTATCTCAAAATTTTGATTGGATGTGTTTGGGGGAGTGGAGGGCGTGGGGGGGGGGGCTAGTTGTCCTCCAATCATTTTTGACTATTAAAAAGGGCACTAGCCTTTTGAATTCCCTATCGAGTGAGCATTTTTTGAAGTTTTTATGATAACGCCTTCTATAAAAACCTAATATGTCCCTAGGGCATAACTTAAAGCCCTTGCCCTGAGGGTTGTGGGGGAGTGTCCTCCTCAAAAACATATTTTTGATCTGGAAATCTACTACGCTGAACAAAATGGCTACCTCAAAATTTTGATTGGATGTGTTTGGGGAAAAGGTGGGCGTGAGAGGGGGGTTAGTTGCCCTCAAATCTCTTTCGACTATTAAAAAGGGCACTAGCCCTTTGAATTTCCAATCGAATGACCCCCTTTTGAAGTTTCTACCACAACGCCGTCTATAAAAACCTTATATGCCCCCAGGGCATAAATTAAAACCCTTGCCCTGAGTGTTGTGGGGGAGTGTCCTCCTCAAAAACATATTTTCTATTTGGAAATCAACTACGCTGAACAATTTGGCTATCTCAAAATTTTGATTGGATGTGTTTTGGGGAATGATGGGCGTGGGGGGGGGGGGCTACTTGCCCTCCAATCACTTTCGACTATAAAAAAGGGCACTAGCCCTTTGGATCTCCAATGGAAGGATTCCCTTTTGAAGTTTTTACGACAACGCCTTCTATAAAAACCTTATATGCCCCCAGGGAATAACTTAAAACCCTTGCCCTGAGGGTTGTGGGGGATTGTCCTCCTCAAAAACATATTTACCATGTGGAAATCAACTACGCTGAACAAAATGGTTATCTCAATATTTTGATTGGATGTGTTTGGGGGATTGATGGGCGTGGGGGGGGTCTAGGTGCCTTCCAATCACTTTTGAGTATTACAAAGGGTACTAGCCCTTCGAATTTCCAATCGAATGAGTCTGTTTTGAAGTTTCTACGACAAAGCCTTCTATAAAAACCTTATATGACCCCAGGGCATAACTTAAAACCCTTGCCCTGAGGGTTGTGGGGGTGTGTCCTCCTCAAAAACATATTTTCTATCTGGAAATCAACTACGCTGAACAAAATGGCTATCCCAAAATTTTGATTGGATGTGTTTGGGAGAATGATGGGCGCGGCGGGGCTAGCTGCCCTCCAATCACTTTCGACTATTAAAAAGGGCACTAGAACTCTAAATTTCCAATCGAATGAGCCCCTTTTGAAGTTTCTAGGACGACCCCTTCCATATGAAGTGCTCTTCTCTAAAGGAAAAAATAATAAATAGTACATTGTGCCAACATCGTTCTTATATGCCCTCAGGGCATAACTTAAAACCCTTGCCCCGAGGGTAGTGGGGAAGTGTCCTCCTCAAAAACATATTTTTTATCTGGAAATCAACTACGCTGAACAAAAGGGCTATCTCAAAATTTTGATTGGATGTGTTTTGGGGAATGATGGGCGTGGAGGGGGGGGGGGGCTATTTGCCCTCCAATCACTTTCGACTATGAAAAAGGGCACTTGCCACTCCAATTTCCAATTGAATAAGCCCTTTTCGAAGTTTCTACGACAACTCCTTCGATACGAAGTGCCCAGGTATGGAGGAAAAAAAACACATTGTGTCCACATCGTTC
Organism: Artemia sinica; assembly: GCA_027921565.1. Classification (NCBI taxonomy): domain Eukaryota; kingdom Metazoa; phylum Arthropoda; class Branchiopoda; order Anostraca; family Artemiidae; genus Artemia; species Artemia sinica. The sequence continues at coordinate 196,081 of JAPEVW010000157.1, read as the reverse complement.
TTTACCTAGGCAGCGCTAGTGCGCTGCCTATGATAGAACTCACCTGTTGAAGACGGTCTCAAGCTGCCAGTGGGAATCTGGATGGGGTAAACTGTGGTGGACGCCTTGATTTTACTTGACACTTTTATTGTTTAATGGGAATTGAGGAAGCTGGGCGGTTTTAATAGCGGCAGTAAAAAACAATCGCGAGATAACGAGTATCACAACGTGACAAAAATGGAGCGAAAAACAAAGAATTGTGCTGTTAGAAGACAAGCTACAGCAAAGATCTGAATGAGTTAAAAATGGAAGTGAAAAAGAAAGAAATATTTCGTTAGAAGAACGACGCCATCATAATCTTCGACGCCAACAAAATGTGGGGCAAAACCCGGCAAAAACCTACAAAGATGCTATAAAAGATGCAGCTGTTGATTACAAGTCATTGGGACCCTCCAACGTTCTACGTGTTTCCCGGAGAGCCCTTGTCCCGAGGAAAGGTAAGGAAGGAGAAGAAAACATAGCTGACTCATTTGGAGGTTGCTACTTGCAACGAGAATCAATATATACAAGCCTATTACATGCCGAGTGCAGGGGCAAGGCTTTGAAATCGCCAGCATAGTTTTTTCTTCTTAACTGGCATATTGACATTCCTGGCGACTAAAACATCTAAAAAGGTCACAGCTTTAAGGGAGAATTTTTATTTTTCCCATGATGGTTGTATCGAACCTATGGTAACGTCATGGCATCAAGAAGAGTTTTTATCTTAAGTTAGAAGATAAGCGATAATGAGAATCAGTAAAGAGAAGCTTGCCGCATAGCCATGCCGCAGCCTAGCCTCGAAATCGGCTACATAGTTTTTTTTCCCCTAGAACTGGCATATTGACATCATCTGGCCACATAAACGATCTAAATTGGTCACAACTTTAAGGTAGGATTCGTATTTTCCCAAGGTGGTTGTATCGAACCTGTGGTGGCGTCATGAAATCAATAAAAGGCTCAGATTATCTGTGGGTAGAAGAAAAGCGATAATGAGAATCCATACATAAAAGCCTGCCACGTGCCGAGTGCCGGGTCCCAGGGGCTAAAGGATTAAATTGTCTGCTGTTAGCCCGTAGCTAAAGTAAAACCGTAACTAAAAATACAGTTACTGCTACTGCTACTACTAGCAACTCGTGGTAGCTCAAAGCCCGGACAGGGCAAGATATTAGAGCCTTAAAGTAAGTGGTGTCCTGGGAGAGGAGAGTTATGTATACATTTCAAAAACATTAAAACAAAATAAAAAGTAGGCAACTACAAAATTAGAGTCCAAAGTAGGATGAAGGAGAGACTGATCACAGTGGGAGACACAAGTTACCAGTCTCAGGCTCTCTGGGAGGGTGCCTTTGCTGAAGAGAAGTAAAAGATCATCAGCTCTTGCTTATCATATGGAACAATCCTAAGCCTCATAAAATTGTACCTGTTTCATAGGTTAAGAGCTCATGTAGCTGATAAATATTAAATATCTTAAGTGTTTGTTGAATTCTTGTGTCAAAGAATCCAATTCGTCTAGAAAAAGTTATTCCAAAAATGTATCGACTTGAAAGAAAAAATTTCAAAAAAGGATGCAAAAGATGTAAAAATGCAGAAGAAAAATGAAAATAGGGATATGGCCATTTGATAATTCATCATCGCCACCCATAACGCAATCATAAATAATATCCGCTGTGATACTAAAAGGGATCTTTGTCAAAATGGAGATAGCTTATTAGAGTCTTTTACCTAAAATAGATGCAAGGGGATTAACATTGTATCTCCAATGACCTAAAGATACATGATTTCCCTTTGATGAGTAAGCCTTTCTTCTGCAAAGATGTTTATAATGTACATTAATGGGGAAACTAAGAGCAGGAAGCTGGAAAGTAAAATTATAAGAGGTGTTCATGACAAAAGGAACGCGCACCGTCTTTTCAAAACCGTTAGATCAAAAGCGGGGGTTTTATTTTCTTTTTCGTTCTTTTCCAAGATCTGTTAAGTTTGGAAGCTGAGGAGTTTGAACAGGGAAGACTGGGAAGATTAGAGGCTCATAGAGGGCATGTGAGAGGGAGAAAGGAGGAGAAAAATTTCGAGCGAAATGGGGCATTTTATCGTGAATTTGAAGCCGGAGAACAATAATCAGCAAACCTTAGCAGCGCAAGATGATATAACATCGCCTGACCTTGTAATTTTTCCATTTAAAACTATCCTTTGCCAAGGTTATTTTCATAAATTTTTTTTAGATTCTATCAAAAGGGCAATAGCCTGCATGGTACAATACATAAACTACATGTTATTGGCCATCATAAGATTCAATAAGATACAGCACAATTACAGTAATGGAATAAAGAAGAATGAAAAGAAAACAGCGAACACAACTAATTAACGAACAACTTAAGTTAATACATCAATACTTTTTTCGATCTTTTTTAGATCGAAGAAGACTAACTAAAGACTAAACGACTAAGAAAAGACTTCGAAAAGACTAAAACCTTCCTACCATGGCTGCTTTTCTTTGTGTCTAAATTGCCTTACACATGAATTAGTAATCATGATCATGTGCATCCAGGCATGCACATGGGACTTGATTTTGGGATGCACATTTATGAGGAGAGTATATTTGAAAAAAGCTAAAACACATAAGCCTAATTTGTGTGAAAAATATCCTAGATTACCAAAATAAAATTTTGATATTTTCTTCCAAAGTCTTTGTACATGTTCAATATTGTTGGATAATCTTAATAAGTCATTTTATATTTTACATTAAGAAAACAAGTTTTTTCAAACTTAAAACAAGGAGCAACATTAAAACCTAAACCAGTCACATATTATCCTGTATATATGGGGGAGGGGTATTGCGCTTTCTTTAATCCTCGCCCTTTACGCTAAAATCTTATAGTTCTTCAAAAATACTTATTGGCCCTTGTGTCCGAGCACTCTTTCTTAAAGAATTGTGACAAAAAGTCAGTATGCAAATTAGCATAAAGAGCGAAGGTTGAGTAGGGAGCAGCTCCCCTTGTATATGCAATAATTTCTGTTCGTTTTAAGTTTTAATGTTGCTCCTTACTTTCAGTTGAAAACGTTTTTTACTTGATTTAGACCATTTCCAAATAATACCAGGAAATCCCCGTCTATCCCCTCCTGTAAAATTTCCCCTTGAAGATCCCCCTGGAAACTTTCCTCCCGCAGAAAATTCTGCCTGTGGAAAATTTCCCCAAGCAGAACCCTCCCCCCCACCAAACAAACCGTATTTTTCCAGATAATAAATATTGTTTGTGAAAAACGGGCAAACCACGCAGCTTACAGCCCTTTCCCCTTGAATTAAGTGGATCGTGTCATCCCCAAAGACAGAGTTATTGAACCTTTAACTGTGCTGAATCAAGTGGCTTTTTCAAAAGTGACTGTTTCAAAATTTTGATCGGATATTTTTTGGGGAAAATAGCGTGGGAGGGGGCTGGTTGCCTTCCAATTTTTCAGTCCCTTAAAAAGCGCAATATAACTTCTTATTTCGGATCAAATGAGGCCTCTTCCGATCTCCTAGGACCATTGGTTCGATGAAATCACCCCTGGAAAAAAAAAACGCATCCGTGATCTATATTCTGGCACTAAGTACAATGTTCCACATTTTCTAAATTAGAGCTTGAAACCCCTACAGTACGATTCTCTGATATGGTGAATTTAATGATGTGATTTTCATTGGGGTCACTTAACTTTTGTGGGGTTTTCAACTCTTTTTCGAAAATCAGACAAATTTTCTCAGGCTCGTAGCTTTTGATGGGCAAAATTAACTTTGCAAGTCTTATGTAATTAAAATCAGCAAAAAAAGCCAATGTATCGATTATTATAATAATTCTGTTTCTTAGAGTGTTGGTGACTATTGGGCCGGGTTTCTCTTTTCGTGCAGCTCCAGCTATTGTGCAGCTTTACGTGCAGCGTTACTACGAACTGTTTAATAAACCAGGTTGTCTAACAATAATTAAATTTTTTAACGTTTCTATTTTCACAACTTCAGTTTAACTATCTCTCACAATAACTTGTTTGAATCTCTGAAGAAGGGAAAAACGAAACACTTCCTCTGCTTTGGCAAATCCTTTTTTGTGGGTGGAAAAGCACTTGCGATGCTCGCAAGTTCATTGAGACAGGAAAGACATTATTGATGATCTTTCAACCTAGCTGTGTGTCATACCCTGACAGGGTATCCTTTCCAAATGTGGCTCAATATTTATCCCTAGCCTCACTTTTTACCTTGATGCAATTGCTAGGACTTTCTATATTCAAGGTAGTAGACTTGCATCCTTTTTTGGACAAATGAAGTATTGAAGAATAGAAAGCTAGCTTGATACCTACTGCAGTCTACGAATTAACAATGCTTCTTGAATACGAAGGTCCGTACGTCGGCCCTGCGGCAGCCATGGTCCAATCCCAGGCCTCGTATTGCCAAGCAGAGTTTAGTCCATTGGGCCACCCCAGGCAAAAAGTTGAACTTAAACACAGCCTCACTGTATCTCCTAGCCAGAAAATAATGTCAAAGTGCAGATTGAAAGCGATCAGATTAATCTTCACATATTAAAAAAAAGGAGGAAAATCTTCAACTTGGATAAATTTACTAAATTTTCATCTAATTTCACTTGGTTTAGTCGATTTTACTATTATTTTGTACCTCTATTACTATATTTACTTAGCGCGTTTGCCATTTGCTACATTTAGTAACATTTTGGGAGGGATAGCAACTGTGACCGAGAACCTGATAAAGGGGCTCGATGTTAACTTTGAAATGAGAAAGTTGTTCTATTCTCCGAAAAAAACGAACAAAATACATAAAAAAGAGGAGTTTTTCCTATGTAAGTAAATAGTGGATTTTAAACATAAAACAAACAAAATTATCGATTCTAGGCCTATACCATGTACATTTATAAAATCAATGCAAATAACCTAACTATAGTTAATTCTATATGTTTGCAAGATTATACACAACTAGTGCCTTATTGAAAACCTCAAAACATTATTAGACTTTGTACAGTTGAAACTTGAAAAAAATTATGGTGGGGGGGGGGGATAAAGTAGAAAAAAAAAATTTTATGATGTTTTTATATTTGCTTACTTAAGTGCATTTTTTTCAACGAGCGCAGTCTAATGACGGCTCTTAATCTAGTTTTGAAACAAAAATTCATGATTATTTTGTAGTGTTACGACCATAGACTTATTCCTTGGATTTCATTCTTGAGTAATCCCTCGTGGAGTTAAACCGTCTCCCCCAAGACCAGTATTGCCAAAAGCGAGAAATTGTTATTGATAGATTTGCTGATAGAAATAGGAGGCGATAATTTGCTTTATAATATTGATAGTGTATCTGTAAATATAGTTTATGGTTTACAGAACAGGCAGCTAAATGACGGATAGAAGCAGAGGCATGCAACTTTCAAAATCAGTAAGGGACTTTAGGTTTAATTTAGAATGCGAATTTTTTTAACGAGCCTACTCGTAAAGAGTAGAATTCGATCATCTGCTAACTTCTAGCGCCAGAAAAGCTGAGAATGAGCTTGGAATTAAATTCTGAGACCACACTACCATTTATAGCTACCTCATAAAGGCTTTACCTACGTGTTTTTTAAGGGTTTGTCTTTTTATATTGTCCGTTGGACTTTTATCTACTTTCCATTTTGTTTTGTTTGCACTGAGAACGGCTAAGCAGAAGCATCAATCAAAATATTCGCATTTTTCTTCTTTTTCACTAACTGAGAGTTACCTCGTTTGCTTAGTTTCTTTCTTTTCCGCGGGTCAGCCTTGGTGCTGAATCAAGCACAAGGAAATAGTTACAAATAGTAATGCCAAAAAGAAAAAGAGATATTAGCTTCCTATTATTGGAGGAAATTTAGTAAAGAACGATGTTGCCACAATGTATTATTTATTTTCTTTTTTTTCCTCCCTACCCGGACACTTCGTATCGAAGGAGTTGTCGTAAAAACTTCGAAAAGGGCTCATTCGATTGAAAATTGGAGTGGATAGCCATTTGTTCAGTGTTGTGGATTTCCAGATAGAAATTATGTTTTTGAGAAGGACACTCTCCTACAGCCCTCAGAGCCAGCGTTGTAAGTTGTGCCCTGGGGGGATACATGGTTTTTATAGAACGTGTCGTCGTAGAAACTTCAAAAAGGGCTCATTCGATTGGAAATTGAAATGGCTAGTACCCTTTTTAATAACCGAAAGTAATTGGAAGTCAACTAACACCCCTTCCACTCCCACCATTTCCCCAAACATATCAAATCAAAATTTTAGATAGCCATTTTGTTCCACGCAGTTTAAAGTTCAGGAGATTATACCTTTGAGCAGGACACTCCCCCCACAATCTTCAAGGCAAGGGTTATAAGTTATGCCCTTGGGGCATATAAGGTTTTTATTGAAATCTTTGTCGTAGAAACTTGAAAAAGGGCTCATTCGACTGGAAATTCAAAGGGCTAGTGCCCTTTTTAATAGTTGAAAGTGATTTGAGGGCAACTAATACCCCTCTCACGCCCACATTTTCCCCAAACACATCTAATCAAAATTTTTAGATAGCCATTTTATTCAACGTAGTTCAAAGTTTTGGAAAATATGTCTTTAAGGATGACAACCCATCCCTCCCCCCACAACCCTCAGGGCAAGGTTTTAAGTTTTGCTCTGGGAGCATGAAAGGTTTTTTATAGAAAGCGATGTTGTGAAAACATCAAAAAGGGCTCATTCAATTGAAAATTGAAAGGGCTAGTGCCCTTTTAATAGTCGAAACTGGTTGAAGGGCAAATAACCCCATCTCACGCCCACCATTTCCACAAACACATCCAATCAAAAGTTTGAGATATCCATTTTGTTCAACGTAGTCGAAAGTTCTGGAAATTATTTCTTTTAAGATGATATCCCCATCAGAGCCCTCAGGGCAAGGGTTGTAAGTTAAGCCCTGGGGGCGTATAAGGTTTATATTGAAAGTTGTTGTAGAAATTTCAAAAGGGGCTCATTTGATTGGAAATTGAAATTGCCATTAATAGTCGAAAGTGAGTGGAGAGTAATTAACCCCCCTCGCACGCCCACCATTTCCCCAAACACATTCAATCAAAGTTTAGAGATAGCAATTTTGTACAACGAAGTTGAAATTTCTGAAAATAATGTATTTAAGGATGACAAACCCCCCAGAGTCCCCAGGGCAAAGGTTGTAAGTTATGCCCTGGGGGCATATAAGGTTTTTAATGATAGAGTTGTCGTAAAAACTTCAAAAGGGGCTCATTCAATTGGAAATTGAGAGGGCTAGTGCCCTTTTTAATAGTTGAAAGTCATTGGAGGGTAACTAACCCCCCTATCACGCCCACCATTCCCCTAAGCACATCCAATCAAAATTTTCAGATAGCTATTTTGTTCAACGCAGTGGAAAGTTCTGGAAATTAGGTTTTTGAGGATGAGAACCCTCCCCCAGTCCTCAGGGCGAGGGTTGTAAGTTATCCCATGGGGGCATATGAGGTTTTTATTGAAAGCGTTGTCTTAGAAACTTCAAAAATGATCATCTGATTGGAAATTGAAAGGGCTAGTGCCTTTTTAATAGTTGAAAGTGATTGGAGAAAGACTAGCGCCCCTCTCACAACCACCATTTTCCCAGACACATCCAATCAAAATTTTGAGATAGCCATTTTGTTTAACGTAGTTGAAAGTTCTGGAAATTAGGTCTTAGAGGATGACAGCCACTCTCACAGCCCTTAGGGTAATAATTGTAGTATATCCCCTGGGGGCATATAAGGTGTTTATAGGAAGGGTTGTCGTAGAAATTCAAAAAGTGCTCATGTGATTGGAAATCGAAAGGCCTAGTGTCCTTTTTAATAGTCGAAAGTGATTGGAAGGCTTGACATATTTATAGTAAAGATCGATGTGGGTAATATGTATTATTTTGTTGTTGTTGTTTAGACCAAGGCACTTTGTATCGAAGGAGTTGTCGTAGGGACTTCGAAAGGGGCTCATTTGATTAAAAATAGAAAGGGCTTATGCCCTTTTTAATAGTCGAAAGTGATTGGAGGGAAACTAATCCCCCTCCCACGCCCACCCTCCCATTTGACTTTATGTTTAAAATCTAAATGCTGCCGTAAGATCAAATCAAAATGCACTGTGTTAATGCTAATTCCCAATAAGGCATCTCATCAGTATCCCAAGAACGACTGAGGGTATTATGTTCAAACTTTCGGGGCTGCTTCTGCTCTTAAAATTTAAACAAATCAAAATAGCGTAGGTGTATCCAAGCTATCAAAGAAAGTAAAGTGATTTTTTTGCGAATGGTATCAAGTTTTCCATTTCGGGTCAACTAGAGGAGGTATGAAACTAAATTAAACACTACTATTTGTGTCCAGATTTTCAAGAGGGTGTATGTTGTTAAAAATTGCTGAAAAGTTTTCTTCAGCATACAAATAGCAGGCCAAACTATAAATTCTTAAAAAAAACGAAAAGATTTAAAGTATTACTTTCTTTTTCTCTGAAAAGAATGTCAATATAAAACGAACAGAAATTAATTAAAAAACTTTTTCCACAAAATAAGTTTTTCAAAGAAAAGTCAAGAACTTCATTAAACAAAAAATGAGCTGAAATAAAATCAAATAATCTACCAAGCGTGAAACTACCACAAATCAGCATCGATAAATAAATGAAACCCAAAACGAACAGAAATTACAACAAATAACCGAGTCAAACTCAAAACGAGCAGAAATTAACATAAGTTGGGCTCAAAACCCCTAAGCCTTCCCAAGGCCAGAACATAATTTGCACTTTACTGGAAAAATACAAATGAATGTGCATTGCCAGTTTAATATAAGTATACTGATATTTTGCAATCAAAATGTTAATATTATTTGATTTATTAAATTTATAAAAGTAAAAACATTTATATTTTTTCAGTAAAGTGCAAATTATGTTCTGGCTTTGGGAAGACATAGGAGTTTTGAGCCCAACTCATGTTAATTTCTGCTCGTTTTGAGTTTGACTCGGTTATTTATTGTAATTTCTGTTCGTTTTGGGTTTCATTTATTTATCGATGCTGATTTGTGGTAGTTTCACGCTTGGTATATTATTCGATTTTATTTTTGCTAATTTTTGTTTAATGGAGTTCTTGACTTTGCTGTGAAAAACTTATTTTGTGGAAAAAGTTTTTTTAATTAATTACTAGTAATTTTAAATTACTAGCATTCTTTAATGAGTCTGCTATTTTTTTAGGCTGCTTAATAGGTTTTTAAGATAATTTAATTATGCTTACTAGGAAATAAGTGACTCCTATCGATATCATAACTGGTGAACGACCATGAGAGCCTTATAGATTAATGTTTTATTCTAAATAAGGTACTTAATGACTTCTGAAGCAACATTCTTTATTTTTTGGTCGGTTTGTTTTTTTTTTTCAATAAAATGCTTGTTTTCCATAATCTAAAAATACTGGGAAATATGAGCAATCTGTTCATTTGCGCTAATTTCATAAATTTATGTTACAAGACTTAAGAATGATAACTTTGGTTCGTTTCAAGTTTCAATTTCGCTTTTTAGTTTAATCAGAAAAACTCAAATTTTTGTTAATAAAAATTTGAGCATGAACAGAATTATATAACGTCTATTGTTTGTTTGATAGAACACGTTTGAGCAACAACACTCTGATTTTGCGCACACTTGACAATGTCTGCAACCGGTCAAAAGAGGAATGCGTGTCACCGCCACAAACAATTCCATAATGTTATATAGATGTACATTGCTTGGGTGACATGAAGTGTTTTCGCATTGTTGATTTTCTTCACTGACAAAAGTGTTGCTGGAGCAACACTTCAATTTTGTTTCTCATCCATCGATAAAATGCCGTCGCAAGTAACCCCTCATTATTTTTAAAATGGTAACGCAAGTCAAAAAAAAGAATCTAATAATAGTAATAATAATAATAAACGGGTTCTTTAAACCAGCTCACAAAATGCACTGTTACGTATTAAAACCAAGTTTATTTTCTATTTTTTTTATATTCAACCAATTCTGTTACTTTTATAATTACTATGTATACGAGCTAATGCTGTATTACCTTGTCCAGAAGCATAAAACCTAGCCCATAGTGTGTTAATATATCCAAAATTGTAGCACGTACAAGGCAACGTTACGTTGCTTGGCATTGAAACAAAATACCTGTTAATTGCTTCTGATTTATTTTACGGTAAAGATAATTTGATTCTATATCTATCACCAAGTGATTGCTATAAAACTCTTTTCTAATAATAGAGGAACTACGTCATTGTGTTGCATTATTGTTTGTAGTCGTTCCGTAGTCCCTTGAATAAAGACAAATTTACCTATAAGGGTTTGCGCGTAACTCAACAGAATTCAGCCCAACTCCGTTCAACTCAACCTTTATAGCTCAATTCTGGTTCAACTCAACCCCCATTCAAATCAACCGTCGTTTAACTCAGCCCCGTGTTAACTCAACTCCATGCAAGTCAGCCCCATGCGACTCAACGCTATTCAACTCACCCCTATTCAACTCAACTCTCTTCAATTCAATCCCATTCAAATCAACGTATTTATCTCAGTCGTCATTCGACCCAACCCCGGTACAACTCAGCCCTCATTGAACTCAACCCCATTAGCTCCATCTCGCACCAACTTAACCCTCCATTGAGATTAACCACCATTCGATTCAGACCCCACTTGACCCAACACTTATTCAAATCGACCCAACTTAGCTAAATCCCATTCAACTAAACCCCATAAACTAATTTTTTTTTTTTTTTTTTTTTTTTTTTTTTTTAACAGATTTAAGCACTTGTTTACATCAATCTGTAGCTGACCTTTCGTTAAGTTTTAACCAGCGCTGATTAGAAGCTTAAAATTTGCTCCCGCTCCATTCGAAGTTTTTCTCTAGTCAAGCTCAAATTTCAATACGATGCAGGATGTGCAAGGTTGCCACCACCATGGATTTATCCATGAAAACATGGATTTTCAACCCTGACATGGATTTTGGAAATGCCATGGATTTCCATGCATTTTTCAATAAAAAGCATGAATTTTTCAAGAAAACATGAATTTATTTTCACATGGTATGGAATTGGCCTCGCTCAGAAAACCAATCTTTACGGCGAGCCAAAATGGGTTAGCGGACCAACTGTCTCACTACTCTTACATCTGTGGCCACTGATTGTGCTCCAGCTGACGTGCTGAAGAAATGCGGGAAATTCAAAACTTCTGGCATGTGATTTTTTTTTTGCCTGTTTTAACCATGCCCCTACTTTTGCCCCCACCAAGGTAATTTGGAAATGGCTGTACAGGAGAGCTATGCTGGTTGAGTGTCGTTTTCTGGGTTCAGCTTTTTCTAGGTTTATTATGGAGAAGAGGTACTTTGAGCTGACTTAGATGGAACAGGAAAACAGCTTGAGAGCTGGTGTAAGCTTTCAATTATTTATTTGGTATACATTTCTCAGCTTGGTATAAATCTCTCAATTTGGTATAAGAATCTCAGCGTCAAACCGAAGTTATACTTTGCAATATTTTCACATGTGAAGACAAATTTTATATATAATATAGAAGTTTTTAGGTTCATACTGACATTAAGCGAGTAACTGAAGTTTTGGAGAGTTGAGGAATGATATCTTTCGAAACGTGGATATTTCGACCATTCTGCCGATAGTGCTCTTCAACGGCTTATGGAAGTCAGTGTGGGCAGCAGTCGGAGGGTGAGTTACTATAGAACCTTAGACCCATGCAAACAGCTGAACTAGAAGCTCGAATCGCCGCGTCTAATTCTCCCCTTTCCTTACTTTTGACACAGACTGAAGCATCCTAGAAGCCAGTAGTAAGAGAGGTGCTGATCCGAGTCGTAATTGCGTAATTTGTCTTACCTCTCGCCTGAGGCATGAATATACAGTGTAGTCTAACCGGTACATTGACTTACCAGGGTCAGTCACCTGTAACTTGATTAGTAGGTTATTTTTCTGTTTTTGTTGTCAATTACACAATGAATGTAGGTCATGAGTTCACATATACATTCTTAAAACTACACGTGATTAAACACGTTATAAAACTACGTGCTATTTGCTTATGTCCTGTTGGTACCATTCCAAACGAGTAGGGATTCCCCGCGCAAATTTGTTTCAACTCCAAGTTTTTTTTTCAATCAGAGTGGGTTTTTTTTTCGAGCTGACACCTGTTTTTTAGGCAGCCAATCAGAGAATTGCTTAACAATTCGTCATTGAAACCCTGTATAAAGTGTTCATGCTTTGGAATTCAATTTTCATTATGTATTAGCATATCGAGCATAGTACACTGGATTTTATTAACTCTGAAACAATGGATATTTCTATTTTCAATGTGAGTACACATTCATTCTTTATTTCAAAAAAAAAAATAAAAAAAAACGTTTTACTAGTAAATTCAAATTTCAGGGGCACTTAGCCCCCTCCCCTCCAACAATACAAAATCTTAAGAATATAATGAGTACATTCGATAGAAAACGGCAAAGCACGCTTTTTTCTATTATGTAAATAAAATCTCTCCTCCATAGCTATGTTTACAAGTTTTGATTGTGTTGAAAAACAGTTCTTTAACATTCAGAAACAAGCTTTTTCCTAACACGTTGTATTTTTCTGGTTTGAATGAGAAGCTTGCGTGTTACAAAGAGAGTGAGAGTTTTGGGAGTCAAATTTCACAGGCTCTTGCTATAAACGGGTTTTGTCTAATTCCGATGTCGCGGCTATACTTACAAGTAGTTTCTCAACTTTTATGATGACAGTCCACGTCTGAACGACTTTCTAGTGCTAAATGATGAATGAGGCACTGATTCCCCTATCCCTCCCCCTAATGATTTTAATAATAATTCTTTTGGGATTTCCTTGAAAAATATCATTTTTTTTATTTTCAGTGAAAAAATAGTGCCTTCATGATTCTGAATAATTCATTCCACCCTCAATAAAATTTTCGGTATTATTTAGCAGTAAGAAGGACGGTAAAGAAATTAATAATAGGAGTACCTTTAACCCATTATGCACATCACGCCTTAATGACCAATACACTTTTTGCCTTTAAACAAGAGGAGGGCAAAATTTGACCTCTTAAGCATTTATCCAACAAAATGGAAAAAGGGGACTGTTATTTTCATGCTAAATTTTGCATTCTTTTTAAGGAAAAGGATTCTTGCAACTACCCCCCTCCGGAAAAGAAACCAAGACGGAACGAATCCACATCTATGCAAGAAACGGACGGCACTCAACAGCAGTCTGAATTTGGAAATGTGAGTATTTTCACCTCTAGCTTCTACCTATTTTCTATCCAACTTTTTTTTTGTTTTTTTTTAAACTTTCTGAGGGAGGAGGGGGGTAACTTTTTAGTTTTAAAAATTTGTTTATGAATAGAAAAACACTTCACTACAGATATGGCTATTATGTTTTTGTGAACTTTCTGAGGGAGGAGGGGGTAACTTTTTAGTTTAAATAATTCTAGGAGGAATTGGGTTTTGTTGGATGGTATGGAAAAATGGTACGTGTTAAATATTCGGGAAACGTACGAGTAGAAAAAATGTTTCACTACAGATAAGGCTATTGTGTCTTTCTGAACTTTCTGAGGGAGGAGGGGGTAACTTTTTAGTTTTAAAAATTTGTTTATGAATAGAAAAACACTTCACTACAGATATGGCTATTGTGTTTTTGTGAACTTTCTGAGGGAGGAGGGGGTAACTTTTTAGTTTAAATAATTCTAGGAGGAATTGGGTTTTGTTGGATGGTATGGAAAAATGGTACGTGTTAAATATTCGGGAAACATACGAGTAGAAAAAATGCTTCACTACAGATAAGGCTATTGTGTTTTTGTGAACTTTCTGAGGGAGGAGGGGGTAACTTTTGCGTTTAAATAATTCTAGGAGGAATTGGGTTTTGTTGGATGGTATGGAAAAATGGTACGAGTTACATATTCGGGGAGACATACGAGTAGAAAAATGCTTCACTACAGATAAGGCTATTGTGTCTTTCTGAACTTTCTGAGGGAGGAGGGGGGTAACTTTTTAGTTTTAAAAATTTGTTTATGAATAGAAAAACGCTTCACTACAGATAAGGCTATTGTGTTTTTGTGAACTTTCTGAGGGGGGAGGGGGTAACTTTTTAGTTTAAATAATTCTAGGAGGAATTGGGTTTTGTTGGATGGTATGGAAAAATGGTACGTGTTAAATATTCGGGAAACATACGAGTAGAAAAATGCTTCACTACAGATAAGGCTATTGTGTCTTTCTGAACTTTCTGAGGGAGGAGGGGGTAACTTTTTAGTTTTAAAAATTTGTTTACGAATAGAAAAACGCTTCACTACAGATAAGGCTATTGTGTTCTTGTGAACTTTCTGAGGGGGGAGGGGGTTACTTTTTAGTTTAAATAATTCTAGGAGGAATTGGGTTTTGTTGGATGGTATGGAAAAATGGTACGTGTTACATATTCGGGAAACATACGAGTAGAAAAATTCTTCACTACAGATAAGGCTATTGTGTCTTTCTGAACTTTCTGAGGGACGAGGGGGTAACTTTTTTTTTTAACTTTCTGAGGGAGGAGGGGGGTAACTTTTTAGTTTTAAAAATTTGTTTATGAATAGAAAAAACGCTTCACTACAGATAAGGCTATTTGGTTTTTGTGAACTTTCTGAGGGAGGAGGGGGTAACTTTTTAGTTTAAATAATTCTAGGAGGAATTGGGTTTTGTTGGATGGTATGGAAAAATGGTACGTGTTAAATATTCGGGAAACATACGAGTAGAAAAATGCTTCACTACAGATAAGGCTATTGTGTCTTTCTGAACTTTCTGAGGGAGGAGGGGGTAACTTTTTAGTTTTAAAAATTTGTTTACGAATAGAAAAACGCTTCACTACAGATAAGGCTATTGTTTTTTTGTGAACTTTCTGAGGGAGGAGGGGGTAACTTTTTAGTTTAAATAATTCTAGGAGGAATTGGGTTTTGTTGGATGGTATGGAAAAATGGTACGTGTTACATATTCGGGAAACATACGAGTAGAAAAATGCTTCACTACAGATAAGGCTATTGTGTCTTTCTGAACTTTCTGAGGGAGGAGGGGGGTAACTTTTTAGTTTTAAAAATTTGTTTACGAATAGAAAAATGCTTCACTACAGATAAGGCTATTGTGTTTTTGTGAACTTTCTGAGGGAGGAGGGGGGTAACTTTTTAGTTTTAAAAATTTGTTTATGAATAGAAAAACGCTTCACTACAGATAAGGCTATTGTGTTTTTGTGAACTTTCTGAGGGAGGAGGGGGTAACTTTTTAGTTTAAATAATTCTAGGAGGAATTGGGTTTTGTTGGATGGTATGGAAAAATGGTACGTGTTAAATATTCGGGAAACATACGACTAGAAATGAACATGATATTTCAACTTTATGAAATAATGCTTATTTCACATAAAAAATAAAACTTTTTTTCTACAGATTAATGATATAGCACCACCGCCACCATTGAGTGATGAAACAAGTGAATTTACAGGACCAATTCTTTCACCACCAACGGAGTTCAGTGATGAACCTACACTAGTTCTAGAGAATATGGAGTGGCATAGGGGTTTCCTCAATGATGTTTTTGGGGAAATGGCTAGCTTAGACGACTTAACCGGTGATATTGACATGCTTGAGGATCCGGGGTGGACAGATAGTTTTATGCGTGAGCATTTAGGTAGTGTTACTAGTGCATCTGAACCGGGTCCTCATAACGAAATTCCAACACAGGACAATACAGGCTGGCTCGACCAATTGTCCCCAAACACCTTGGAATATGTACTAGGGGACCTCATGCCATCTCCAACCAGTGTTATTGAACAGACTGGGAGTGGTGGTGGTGTTATTGACAATTCCCTGTCCCCCTCCACCATTCCGATTAATGATATAGCTAGTACTAGTAGTAGTAATACAACAACAACAGTATCCCCTCTTCCAGATTTTTTTCTGTCCAACTCTGCCTTGTACCACACATTGTTCTACAGCGCCAAATTCGGTGACCCCTTCAACTCTCTAGTGTCGGGGGATATAATAACAGATCCCTTGGCCATTACACATTCATATACTGATAAGATTCGAGCCATTCTTGAACAACAAATGAGGGTGTGGGGAGTGGGGGTCAGTTTAAAAGCATCAATAGCACTAAAAATATTTTTTTTAAATGAAAATGCGGGTGAGATGTATTCGAAATACTTGCGCACAGAGATGTTGGCAATTCACCCGCATTTATCAAATTATGGGGAGGTTTTTCTAAATTGGGCTAATAGTATTCAAAGTAAGTGGGAAAATTATAACGAGGGGGGTAGTAGATCTGTGGTTTTATTTATTGAAAGTTTAAATGTTAATATATGTAGGTTTAAAAAGGATTTTATTGTAAAAGGGGGAGCGGGGAATATTGAATTAAAATATCATTCAGATTTAGAGGGGTGTCAGGGGATACAACGAATCTATTTGATACGAGGGTGCAGTGTTTCAAGTATGCATTTTTAATTGCAGTATACAGACCACTTAAAAAAGATGCATCTAAGAAAAAGTTGGATAAAATGGCAGTTAATGGTTGGGAGGGATCAAAGTTCCCAAAAGTAAATTTTAATTGTTTAAATGGTCAATTTCCCGTGACACTAAAAGGAATAGATATTTTTGAGCGGGCTAATGCACATTTAAAGATTGGTGTCACGGTGTTACAGTATGAAACAGAATTTGAAGAGGGTCAGCGTTCCGATAAGAAGGGTGTATTATTTCCAGTGCGGGCTCCTTCAATTGAATCAGTAGAACACTGGGTGTGGCTTCTATACACCCCACCCACAGACTCCGATTCAATTGGTCATTTCAATCCAATTACGGATATTAGTAGGGTTTTGGGGGAGGGTAAGAAACCTGAGGCACGTTATTACTGTCCAACATGCCCTAATGATTTCGCTCTGATTTAAAGTTAAAGCATCACATGAAACACTGTAAACGTCATGGATACCAGGCTGTGGAGACGGTAAGCGGAGGTAGAGCGATCTTACGTTTTAAAAATTTTCAAAACACGCTCCTGCAGAGCAATAAGATCGCTTTAGACTGCGAAGCTAAATTGACAGACGTGTGCGATCCGTCAAATTCAAATCGTGTTAAAATACATGAAGCCATAGGGGTCTCTTACGCTCACGCGCAACGAGATTCCAATAATACCATGCAAGTGCTGGATGTAGTTGAGATGTTGAGTGACGGTGAAGACTGCATGCGCTCGGCATTGGTCAGTCTAATCAAAACAGTGAACGGTGCAATTACGCGCCTTCGTTATACAAACTATCCTATGCTCCTATCACCAGATGACATAGTGGCCATTAAAAGTCGTAAAATATGTTGGGTTTGCAAGGGGGAATTTGATGATGGTGTTGGGAATGGAGGGAGGAGGAAGGTGATCGACCATGATCATTTGTGGCAGGAAATTACATCGGGAGGGAGTAGCTTTAGAGGGGTAGCACACCAGTCACGCAATTTAAACGTTAGACAACAATATTTCGTACCTGTTTTTATACACAATTCCAATTACGACTTAAAGTTTGTTCTTCCGGCGTTGGCCCGCATTGCCAAGGGAGGAGTTGTAGATGGCGCATGGATAGATGGTTCTTTTTCATATAATATCATACCCAAATCATCGGAGAAGCTACTGCTGCTAGAATTCATGTGGAAAACAGTTGACAAGGGTAACACGTGCCTGAATAAAATCCGTTTTTTTAGACTCTTTCAGCTTCTTCCCCAAATCTTTAAGTCAATTGATTCAGGTATAGAAAAGTGACAATTTTGATAGCTTCCCCCTCCTCAAACAGCGTTTCCCCGATGATGAAATGTATGATTTATTAACGTGTAAGGGTATATATCCATATGATTATTACAACTCTGGCTCGAGGCTAGATGAGGTGTCACTACCGCCCATTGAAGCTTTTTACAATTCTCTTACTGAGAGTGAGTGCACCACTAGCGACTACGAATTTGCTAAGAGGGTTTGGGCAAAGGGCGGATGTAAAAATGGGTGGGATTACTGTAAACTTTACTTGGCCAGTGACGTACTCACTCTTCTGGACATTGTGTGCAAAAATACGGATAAAATCTATTGGGAATTTGGGTTGGATTTAGGTTATTATTTTTCCACTCCCCATTTGGTGATGGACTTGATACTTAAAATCAGCAAAGAAGAAATAGGTCTGATCGCCGATGTGGATCAGCATCTGTTTGTAGAGAGATCAATGAGGGGTGGGTATGTTTTTCACGGGGATCGTATCATGAAAACTGATCCGAGTGGACAGCACACCGATGAAAAGTCGGACGCAGTTTTTTTGGATATGAATTCCCTTTACCCATCGGCAATGTCTCACTACTGTTTGCCGTGTGGCAATTATAAATGGCTTGACAATCCGTGTGCTTCGAATTTCCCCGAACATTGCCAGTGTTGAGGAGAATGGGGCACAGGGATGGTTTTTTGAAATTGACGGTGAAATACCCATGGAAATCCATGACTCGGTAAAAGACTTTGTTTTTCCGTGCATAAATAGACCGGTGGGTAGGGACTCTCTGAGCCCCTACAATTTATCTTTAGTAGAGGACGGGAGTATGCACTGGGTACCTTCAAAACAAAAACTAATTGCCGACCTCCACCCGAAACAGAATATCGTTGTTCATCACGTGCTATTGAAATGGATGGTGTCCAATGGTTTCAAGGTCACAAAGATTCATAGAGCCCTCCAATTTGATCAAAAGCCTTACATGAAAACGTTTATTGACACCTTTGTCAGTAAGCGTTCACAAGCGAAAACGAAAGTTGAAAAAGAAGTCTATAAACTCATTTTGAACTCAGCTTTCGGTAAAATGTGCGAGAGCGTACGACACAGAAGTCGATGTGACATTGTAACCAACCCCAAAGATTGTGCTCGAATCATTGCGGATCAAAACTTCACATCGTTCACAATCATAGACTCTAATATGGTGCTCCTACATCGCAAGAAAAGAAACATTGTATTAAATAAAAATATTGCAGGCGGAAGTGCAATAACTGAAATATCCAAGAAACTCATGTTGTCATTTTATTATAATGTATGCAAGGTACAGTGGCCGATTGAGGGACAAGTTCAAGTGTATTACGGGGACACTGATTCACTCCTGTTAAAAGTCAAAACTGAAAATCTATTGAATGATTTGGAAAATGGCGAGTACATTAGCTCACGAATGGACTACACTAACTGGGACGAATCCCTCTACCGAGAGCTAGTGAAACGCCAGGCCCCAAATCAATTGTTAATGCTAAAATCTGAAACGGGTAGCGATCTGATATCCAGTGGTGTGTTTCCTGGTCCGAAGGTATACTGTGTGGAAACGCACGGCAAGGATATCAAACAAGTTTGCAAGGGGGTACCTACACACTTTGTAAAAAATAATTTCGACATGAGTGTGTATAGAAACTGTGTGGAACGTAGTTTAGTGCCAAGGGCGAAAGTCATGGCGATTCGCTCTTTACAATTTAAAAACTACACAGTTAGAGTTGAGAAAAACGCCATGTCGGCCATATCGGACAAAGTCTATGTACTTGAGGATGGTGTGAAGGTACTACCACACGGTCATTATTTAATTTCAGACCGAGTTGAATGTATAGAGTACAGAAAACAACTCGGTCTAGAAAAATTAACTTAAATTCATTAAAAAAAAAAGTATAAATTGGGTGGGAGGGTTTTTTGGGTAATTGGGTGTTTTTAAAATTCTTTTTAATTCTTTATCACAAACAATTTACAATGGTGTGTTGTGTGTGTGTGTGTGTGTGTGTGTGTGGGGGTGCAAGGCAGATCAATTTCCACAATTTAATGCCAGCCCCGGCCCGGGCCCGCCGCAGCGGGCCCCCGGCGCCCGGCGCTTTCCGGCCTGCCCCGGCCGCCGCAGCGGCCACCCCCCGGGGGGAGGGGGACCCCAAAATTTAAAATGCTGTAAATAAAAGTGATATTTCAAGTGCTTTATTCCAATAAATGTTGTATTTTTTTTATAAATAAATAAACAAAAAAAGCTGTATTTATCTAAGTGTTTTTCTCTCTGTGCCTATGTAAATGTTGTATTTTTTATTATAAATAAATTAAAAAAGTGTTGTTTTTTTTCATGTTTAATGTGCCTTTTTCAATGTAGTATTTTTTAAAAGTATTGTTACTTTTTTATGTTTAATAAAAGAAAATATTATTCTTTATTCGTCTTCTTCTTCTTCTCATTATTATTATTATTATTATTATTATTCTTGAACGGAGTAGTAATAGGGAAATTATTTAGTCATAAGACAGGTATAGTCTACAGTTAGTTGTCTAGGTGAACTGTTGAAGGGAACATGTATCAATTTAAAACACCATTCAGATCGTTTCTGTGTGGACCGTCAATGTCAGGCAAAACAACACTCTTAACAAAATAATTAAAAATTGCGATAAAATGTTTGTGGAAAAGCCAAAAAAAATCTACTATTCTTACAGTATTTGGCAGGAGTCATATGATAAAATAAAAGCAATTGCCACGACGGGGTTGGTGCAGATACAATTCATACAGGGACTTGATGTTTTCAGCATTATTGAACCAAACTCTTGGTTGACAATTGACGATCTGGCTGAATCTATTGAACAATGGTCCCAGGAAATGCTACAACTGTTCACTGTTCGCTCTCATCATGAACAGATTTCCGTTACTCTGGTTCTACACAATCTCTTTCATCAGAGCAAATGTATGCGAACACTTGCATTGAACTGTACCTACTATATCATCTACAGAGTTGTTCGTGATTCTAGCTCGCTAATAACTCTCAATAAACAAATCCATCCAGGAGCCCCCAAATTTCTGCTCTCAGCATACAATCAGGCAACTAATAAACCCTACGGCTACATCCTATTGGATCTTAATCAAAATACACCCGAGGATCTGCGTGTAGTCACAGATATTTTTGACAATGAAATTACAGTATATTTCCCCGTGAACACTAAAAAGACCTATTAGTTGCTATCATGACACTGAAGAAACTACATGAAAATAGACATTTGTTTTCAGTTCTAAGCACTTCAAAACCTCCGCTTAGGAAAGCAATACTCAAACACGGTATTGACAATGATTTCATTAATCTAATATCCGAACTTTGTTTAAATTTGATCGAGGGTAATGTTCAACTGCCAGAAGTAGTTAAGCAACAGGCAAAGCAACATCGTTCCATTGTACGTACATTGGCCTCTAAAAAGAAAGGAAAGAATTTTAAAAGGAAACGACTTCTTCAGGCGGGCGGTAGCTTTTTCACACTTTTACTGCCAATAATTGCAGGACTTGTAAACAGTTTTCTCTAGAAAGAGAGAGAATGGCAAAACCCTATAAATTGACTCCAATAGAACTCGCTCTCTCACCCGTCGAACACTTTGAGAACAATCTGAGTAAATTCCTTGACAATGAGAATATTGAGGATGATAAAAAACTGCTTTTACTTCAAGATGCACTTCGCCGACTGGACAAACACAAGTCCTATCGGTCGAAGCCCACTGCGCTGGTGGTATTGACCTCAAAAAAGAATCATCTCCTCAAGAGTCTGCTGCTGCTGGAACACAATTAAAGAAGGAGGAATTGGATTCGATTGTATTGAAAATTGGAAATCTAATGCCCCAGTCATATCGTGAACAAAGTAAACGACTCCTAGCCTATCTCTTTGAAAGTGGTCAAGATCATATTCAAGTTGAGAGCAATGGGGAAGGGATTATAATTCAGGGCAAGAGCTATAATCTACTTGATTTAATCTATGATATGGTTACAAATCGTAAAGGACTATTATCATTTGACACTCATCTATACAACTTTCTAAATACATTAAACTTCCCCAAAAGTCTTATTGGCAATAGACAAATTCTAAAAAAATTAAATGAACATGCATCATCATCAACAACATTGACACCATTAAAATATGAACTTGAAGAAGAAGATTTTAAATCAATTTTGGAAAATACTAGCACACCGCTGATAGCTAGACAAAAGCGAAGAAGTATCAAGTCAACGTCACCACCACCACCACCACTACCATCATCAACAGCCAGTATACAAAAGGGTAGCGGACGTTACACAACGTGTTTACGTTCAAAATGGTTGAAGTTCTGAAAGGTGTTTATGAAAATATTGGTGAGGTGGGGAGTTTAAGTTCCCCTACCACTCTTTCCAAGGTCACTGGTGTTCACACTAAAAGTGTACAAGACTATCTAAAAAATGAATCAAGTTACACTCTGCATAGAAATCATAGACTTCGTGCCAATCAATATCGAAAAACTAAAGCCTTTTACCCATTGCATATAATGCAAGCAGATCTCCTGACTCTAGATGAGCTTCAACGACGTCACAATACACCGTACAAGTACGTCCTACTTGCAATCAGTGTTTATAGTCGCTATGCATATGCAATTCCATTGCGATCAAAGAGAGGTGTTGAAGTTGCTCAGGCCATTGAAAGTATTCTCGAACAGGATTCATATAAAAAAATTCAAACGGATCGCGGTAGTGAATTTGTTAATCCCCATGTTGCAAAATTACTAGTAAAATATAGTATACTGCTCTATCATAGTCACAGTCCTATAAAGGCTGCAATGGCCGAACGATTGATAAGAACTATTCGACTTTTAATTTCAAGATATTGTACATTGAAAAATACACCGGCTTTTATTCATGGTCTTGATAAAATCATGTTGATTTATAATCAACGACCTCATCGATCATTGTCCAACTCTACGCCAACGGAAGTTCATCATTCTGATCATGATACAATTGACACCTTTCTTAAACAGTATTCCAATGAATCGGTTGTCAAGAAGAAGAAGAAAAATAAATTCAATGTTGGTGATACCGTTCGAATTAATAGAACAACTAATGTTTTTGAAAAGGGGAATTACTTGTGGTCCACCGAACTTTTTAAAGTGGCAAAAATCCTAGACACTAAACCCATAACTTATCGCCTGCGTGATACCAAAGATGAAGAGATTCTCGGCGGGTTTTATGACTACGAATCGCAAAAAGTTAAAAATGCTAGTGAAATCTATCAAATTGAAAAGATATTAAAGACACGTACTCGCAGGGGTAAGAAACAGTTACTTGTTCGGTGGCTAGGATACAACTCTGATTTTGATTCTTGGATCGGTGTTGAAGATATTGACAATGCCCCATGATTTCTATGTAACATTCATGTCCAACGTTTCCGATCCTCTCTACAACGACTTGAATAGAACAAGTGATTTTTGGACAAAACTCTCCCCCGCCATCAAATTTGACGGTGCGTATGAAGTGGCTCTTGTCGACTGTATTCTCAAAAATACCTATGAGATCCTGAGAAAGGATCGTAAATATGATATAAAAATTAGACCCTATAATTGGCCACCACCACCACCACCACCTTCAGTTGATCAAGAACAAATTCGAAAAATCAATTGGATGGATTATCCATATGTTGAATTACCCTACGAAGAACTCACCTGTATGAATGATTTATGTCGTTCTATTAATAAAAGAATTTCCGCTCGTAAAAAGGGAGCTTTTCATTTCAACTATTCAAAGGAGGAGGGCAAGATCTACATTAGTTCACCTATTGCCAGCGAAACGGTTATTCTCAATGATAACCTAAAGGATGTTCTTGGCTTTAAGCTCAATATAATCAATGGTAAAAGTGCCGGAAACACTAATTTCATTTTTGCTGACTACCCACCTGCCTTCTCCACAGACACTTGTATATTTCTCTACGCTTCATTTGTGGAAACATCGAGAGTCGGTAATTCAAATGTTCCCCTCCTACGAGTTCTTGAACGAAAAACCAATCAAGAGCATATTCATCACTACAATATAAAGCATCTTCAGTATATTCCCGTAAACACTTCCTATTTGGAACTCTGTCAGTTAACACTAAGAACTGAATTAGGTGATCCTCTAGCAATTTCAAAAGGCTTAGCAGTGATTACATGTCATTTTCGACCCATTGTCAACGACAGCACAATCACCTAAAATGAACAATAGGAGAATTCCATTTGTCTGTCCCGATATCGATTGCTATATTGGTGCTTTGAGTCCACGTCAAATAGGCAATGGATTGGACTACTACAAGGGTCGTACTACAATGTCTGGCTACGGTCTTGGTAGCTGGTTTGCTAGGCTATTTCGTTCTGCACTACCCTTGCCAGAAAATATCTTGTACCTGCTGCATCAAATTTTGCTGCCTCCACACTACAGGACTTGGGGTCAGGCAAGAATTTCAAGGAGAGTGTTAAGAAAATATTAGATCTTCAGCAAGAGCCGTTGGTGAGCAATTAAAATCTCGACAAAACGGGAAGGGATTGAAAAGGATGCGTTCACGTCATTCACTCATCAGTCTCCACCCAGGCAGGAAGCAAAGGACATCAACAAGGACTTTGAGGAACAAAACAACGAAGGCCAATAAGCAGAAGAAGAAGAAAAAGATTGTTAGGTCAAAGAAGGATTTCTTCTCTTAAGATGACTTATCTCCCCCACAAGGAATCATATCCATCAATTAGTTCCTCATTGAATTTATTCAATGCTGAAAATGTTGATGTCAGTGTCAAGTATGGCTACTATGAACAATTTCACCCCCAACAACCCCTCTCGGAAAATATACACTTTCAAATATTTTCCAATGAAGACTATTTCATTGATTTGTCGTCAACATTTATTGATTTAAATGTTGTGGTGAAGAAAAAGTCAGATAATACAACTCCAAATGCCGGCGATGGTCTCTCCTACGAGAACTGTATTCTACACAACCTATTCAAACAAATTAATGTATTCATTAATGGAACAATGGTGAGCACTAGCAATAATTTATCAAACTATGCAAGCTACATACAATTTATGATGATGACGCCAAAGGCATACAAGGAGTTGAGAGGACAATCATTGGGCTATGAATATCGATCAGGTGTTGATACTGACGGTGAGTTGACTACTGCAGTGACCCAAGAGTATCATCTGGTTGGAAAATTAAATCATGAGATATTCAATATATCCCAATGGCTACCCCCCAATGTCAAGATTGACATAAAGTTACAGATGGCCCCATCGAATTTCATTTTGAGACAAACACTTCCTGCAGCACCCGATGCAAATGTCATTATCACATCGGCAATTCTCCACGTCCGAAAACAACAAGTTATGAGCTCTGTGGCATTGGCAGTGGAAAAGCTAAGAGCCAATGGTAACAACATTAAACTTCTTGTTCCCCATACGATCACCAATCAACGTCACATTGCCACCGGCTCTCGTAGCTATAGCGATTCATCATTTATCAATGGAGAAATCCCATCAAAATTGGCTTTGGCCTTTGTGAAGAGTGGCAGTGCCGTTGGATCCTGGACTGAATCCCCCCATGATTTTAATTTTTTCGGTCTATCTAGCCTTGTGTGCAAAGTGAATGGTATTCCACTGTACACTCTATCATTTGACAAAAAACCCTATAGAACTCTGTACGAGTTGACCATGCAATCCCTAGATCACGACTCTCAACTATTTGAAAATGGAATAACCGATTCAATGTTTTCAAAAAATCATGGGGTTATTGTTTTGGACTTGTCTGGCACACAGGATATGAGCATAGTACGAACAGGGAATGTACGTTTAGAGTGTACATTTGCCAATGCTCTGACTGAGAGTATCACGCTAATATCACTGAGTCAATTTGAAACCTATTGGGAAATCACACCCGACGGCAGTGTTCTACTAGACCTAGCACCATGAACACAAACCAAATAATCAACGTATTTAGTATGGATCCATACATGTCCCAGTACAAGTCCTATTGCATACCTTCGGACTTCATTGAAAAAATTCCAAGTGTTAACAATACCCTTATCATTGTTAATAGCAGTCCATCGACTTTGAAGACCGGTCATTGGCTATGCATCTTTCAAACAGCGAAGAATATTGAATTTTTTGATCCTCTTGGCCTATCGTATAAATTCTACGCTCCATACATCAGCAACTTTATTGAAAGCAGGGGGAAAACCATTATTCAAAATCAACGAAGAGTACAGGATTTAACGACTAAGACATGTGGCTTTCATGCACTACTCTTTTTCATGTTCAGATGTCGTGGCTACACCTACAAGCAGTTTCTCAACATCTACGTTGACTTACCTCAATTGAACGACTTTCTAGTGGAGAATATACTTACAAGTGTATTTAATATTGATTTTAGTGCCCTAAGAATAAAATGTTCTAAAGATGTATGTGAAATTGTTTATTAATAAAAAAAAATTTATATACATGATAAAACGACTTTTCTACTCTTTAGATTTCATCCACTACTAGGTATTTGTCGACAACAACTAGTGCAGGTAGATTATCTGAATTCACAGTGTACTGATCCTGATGTACTGCAATGTCAGGGTCACATTTTCTACAGTAGAGTGTGACTTCACTCTTGTCATATCTCTTTGTATAGTCAATGATACTATTCTCATTCATTCTATAGAATTCACATGTTTCAATTTGCTTATTTGAAGCAATTTCACAAACAGTGTCCTCAAGTGTCGAATCACATTCCGTCACAGCCAAATAAAAATCAGTGGGCTTATAATCATAACACCCAGTGTCTTCACAACGATGACGTAGAAACCATATTCTTTTGTTGTTCCAACAGTTGAATCGTTGACCCGGTTCCTCCTCCCAGAACAATCTAAAACCACGACGATACCAATCTCGTAGCAATAAACTAAAATCACGGTTAGGATTCTTTCCAATCATACCGGGCTATGTATTCTCCCACTGATTACATTTATCATAATGACAATTGGAGCATAGGTGGCCTCTAGGATGAGAGTCACACACCTCTTCAAGACAGGAATTACAACCTTTAATTTGTACAGCATATCCTCTATGCAATTTACACGGGTTGCATAATCTACACTTTTCATCATACTCCTCAATCATTGTGCAATTCTCACATGATGATGACCAGCTGCCCAGTGAGTACATACATAACGGACATGTATGGAACATTTTGTTATGTGTTGACACTCTCACTACCACAATGAAACTGAGCTAGCAACAACAAAAATTGTCTGAGATAGAGAGAGAGAGAGAGGAGTAAATCATCCTTGAGCACCATCTTTCTCATGAAAAAAGTCCTAAATTTCAAAACTAATGTTTAAAAGCATATCCACAATGTCATTTTGTCGTGTCGTGATCAATATATCAATAAATTGGGTAAATGCATTTGGACCACGATGTAGAAGCTTCATACAACAGTCTAATGATGGAGAATCAGTTTTCATTATATCAACAAGCATTTCCCGAGAAAATATCTTCCTTTGAATAGACAACTCTAGAAAATCATCATCTAGAATCAAACGTTTTTCCATAAGAACTAGATTCCTCATGATTCGCTCTTTCTCGAATCTATCCATTTTTTAGAGTCCTAACTCTCTCACAACCAACTTCAGACTAACCAGAATTTCTTTTTGTACTCTAGAAAATATACGCTAGTCTACTATAGAAAGAAAAAAAATACCATTGATCTAGAAACATTTTTATTGAACATAATTACAATAGTAATATTCACTGATGCATTTTGTTCTCATCAATATATTTCGATAGGACATCTAATGCTGACCGAAGTTTATTTATATGGAGAATATTCACTTTTCCAGCAAAACATAGCTGATCCTCCTGCTTAAACTTGCATAATGATATCACGTATCTAGCATACATAATGTCCCATTCAAGGCATAGTCTACAGCCAGCGGTTATTTCCACAGCTACATTGGGTACTCGTATATCGTTGCTGCTGCTGCTGTCGGTTCCATCATTAATCTCCAATAATGTAAATGCACCACTCATTTTTTTTCTCCACTAATATCCTCTCAAATAAACTATTCTCTCTCTGAATTCAATTCTCTTACTAATATGAACTACAATGAAAATTACTCCTTATATCCGAATCCAACTACCAATCAAGTTAGTGTGACCGCCGCTCTCTCTAACCGACTGACCTCAAAAAAAAAATGAGTGTCACATTAGAAAACCCGTTTGGTAGGGCAAGTATCGTTCGTAGTAATAGGTGCTTGACCCTGGCAAGCCAATGCACCGGTTAAACTACACTGTATATTCATGCCTCAGACGAGAGGTAAGACAAATTACGCAATCACGACTCGGATCAGCACCTCTCTTACTACTGAAGCCACACTGTGATAGTACACTCTATAGCTTAGACAGCTAGTCGTCCCAGATACTTTTAGTTTTAGTCGTCCGGTCAGGCTTTGGAGAGAATTTGCCCAAGCCTGCGTTAATTTGGCCGCTGACGGCCCGTTCGTGAGCCCTTCAAAGGGGGAGTCAAGTTTCTTCACGAAATCATGGTTACCTTACGTTCTTCCAATTTACTCCCATAGATAAGTCGATGTTCTAAAATTATGATATGGATTTACAAGGTTTGTGTCAGTGTTTATACTATGCAAACTTGTGTCTTTATTGTTATTTGAAGTTCACGAATGAACCATTCCTGATTGGAATTGGAATACTGCCTATAGAATTTAGAGTGAATACATATTTTTTTTTGTATTTTCCAAATGCTATGCATCGATTAGGGGTACGTCGAATCGGGGCACGAATCGAAATCCCGCTGTGTCTGAACAAAAAGTAAATAACCGTAACAGAAGTGGGAAAGTCGAGCGCATTTAATCAGGATTGACCCCACGTTTCTTCATGCTAAACGTTTTCTAGCCAAATCACCTATCTTTTCGTACGAAGAAATCAGCCGGAAGAAAACAGACGCGATGGTCCAGCTGATTTGAGACCACCATTGTGCTTACGGCAGTTTCCTACTTCTTTTACGGTTATTATTTGAAAAAAAAACTACGTTTTCTAAAGAGTTAAAGAGGCTGAGTCACAAGTTCCAACCTTAAAACGTACAGGGATTAGGAGGTGCAGTTGGGGGGCTGCCGCCCCCCAAACCCCCGCTTACTTATATGAAAGGGGCTGTGCCCTCCTCAACGCCTCGCTCTTTACGCTAAAGTTTTTATTGTTTAAAAAAAAGAGTTGTGAGAAAGTCAAACTTTAGCGTAAAGAGCGAGGCGTTGAGGAGAGCACAGCCCCTTTCATATACGGAAGCGGCGGGTAGGGGTACGGCACCCCCCCCCCCAAACTGCACCTCCTAATCCCTGTACGTTTTAAGGTTCGAACTTGTGACTCAGCCTCTTTAACTCTTTAGAAAACGTAGTTTTTTTCAAATAATTTCTGCACGTTTTTGTACAGTTTATTACTTATTATTACTTGACTAACTGTTAGCTGATCTTTTCAGGAGTTAAAGATGGGGGGCTGCCGCCTCCCAAACCCCCCGCTTTTGAAGATTCTTGTGTTAAGGCTGTTAATTCCTGAATACTCAAATCAAATGCACAGTAAGATTTTCTTTTTTCAACTTTTCTTCGAGCATGTGGGTATACGGCATGTTATCAAAGCAGTGGAGACTTACCTGTAACCTGAAGGCCGACTGTGATATTCTTCTGGAGACGCCTGTTGAGCCGAAGGATTTAATAGATTGGATTTAAAAAAGAAACTGAGTTTCTTTTTTAAACTTTAAATTCAGTATATAAAAAATTTTCTCTCACAGGGAATCGAACCCGGATCTTCCGCCTGACAATCAGGAACAGCGACCATTGTACCACAGAGACACTTGTTATATTATTTTAGCCTCCCGTATATATTTTTGACGCAAGCAAATCCCCACAAAACTTGATATTTGGTTTTTGGAAAATAGGGAAGGAAGGATCGGATTGAGCTGAAATTTTGAGGATAAGCTCCCAGGCCCCAGGACAGCTTATCCTTTAAATTTCAGGCCGGTCGGACAACGTTAAAGGGGGGTGGTTGTGGGAAAAATTAACATGGGCTCTTATAGGAAAACGAGGTTTTTCGTAAATGTAAATTCGGGGGATAATTTTTTCGGTCTGAAAATATCAAAAGGCCCTAACAGGTCGAATTCCGCTTCGAATGAGTCCTCATTCACCCGGATCCGTTGCCAACTGTGGCCTGTAGGCGTGGCTGATAAAAAAAAAGAGAAATGAACTTTAAGTGGCTATATTAGTTTTTTGGAAAACAGGGAAGGAGTGATCGGATTGCGCTGAAATTTCGAGGATAAGCTCCCGGGCCCTAGGAAAACTTAACCTCTAAATTTCAGCCCAATCGGACAACGTTAAAGGGGGGGCTGTGGTCGGAGGGTCGAAACTTCTGGCCCACTTTTACCCATGAAGATAAAGTCGGAGGGGGGTAAAATTTTGTACGTTTCTTAGTTGGAGCTTGGGCTACAAAATGCGATCACCGCTGTCTCTCTGCGACCGCTAGGACTGGAAATCGCTTAACATTGTGGTGGGTCGCCTCTTTAAAGAGGCACAAGTGTGCCTCCTTGATTTACTTCTGGTCAGAACCTAGCTTTAACCTTGGTTCACACAGATGCGATCTCACGGTTTTTGCATTTACTCACGGTTTCTCCCTAATGACAGAATATTCTACATTTTGCTGGTTTGCGAGGTACGTTGAAATATTCCAGCGCATTCGATTAACTATCACAAGAAAAAAAATGCAAACCGTGCACTTTCCCGTTCCATCTATATGAACGAAGATCTATGTCATCGAAAAGCCGTACCTGCGAGCGTCGCGAAGCTTCGCGAGCGGCAAATTTTTTCGTACCTTTGACAACAGTGCTTGCCATGGATATTTTTTCTTCGGCTGGTGTCAACCCAGAAGGATGTCGTCTCTAGTTTAAAGGACTACAACATTGTAAGATAGAATTTTGAAGGAAAATTGAGAAACATAAGGAAGAATCCAAAGGCTTAAATAGTTCTGCTGCAAAAAAAGGTTCTATAAGATTGCCATTGTAGCACTTATTATACTTAGATAGCAGCTTTGAATGGTAAATCAATCGTCCTTTTTTTAGTTGGAACTTACAGGTTAAGTATGCTATATAGTGGGGGAAATTTTAATGCAGAAAATTATGTTTGGTTATCCATTTAAACGCCTCTATGATGTTTCAGTGACCCGGGGAAAAGAAGCGCGTGGGAGAAATAAACAAGAAAGAAAAATAAGAACGTCAGGGTTTCAAGCTCTTTTCGAAATTCCCGAAAATTTCTTTTCGCAATTAATTTTACTGGTGAGATAAAGATAAATAGAATATACCATTTATGGCTCAGCTTTCATTTAAATAAAGCTTTTTTTTTACTAAGTAGCTTTTTTAAACTTTTTTTTTTCACTTGCTAAGAGGACTCGAAGGGGGACTATTCAGGAGGGGGATTGTAAGCACCAGTTTAAATGTTGATGACCATGAAGATTTCAATAGTGGACTGTTTTTGGTTCCAACGCTATACACTCCAGAAATGACACTAAAAAAAACTATTATTTTGTGCCGTATGGCATTTTATAATGGTGTTGTCGTGACAAACTAAGCCCATAAATGTAAGTATAAGTACATTCTAAAATGAGCTTTTAAAGAGCTGTGCCCTGTCCTTGTCCAGTACCCTATTGTAGAAATAAAAAGAAAAAAAGAGACTTCGTTGCAAGCTTTTTTTTTCAAATTCACGAAAAATTGTTCAGGTGATCCAATTTTAATGTTAAGATTACAATTTGTATTCCTGAGTAAATTTTAAAGAAACAATTTTCTATCATTAGGCAGTTTTTTTCAAAACATGTTATTTTAGTTTTCACTTTCTAAGGGGGCTGGGAAGAGCAATATTTAAGATGGGGGCCAATGGCTTCCAGTCAAGGTTTTTCGAACAAGTAGATCTCAAAGAGGCCCTTTTTATGGCACCTAGCCTTTCAGCTTTATTTTTAGCCTTTTTACAACTAGCATTTCTACCTTTCAAGTTTATTCAGGCCTTGGGCATGAAAGGTTGTGCTAATTTCAAATACGTAAGATGGAAGGATGAATTGCTGGTTGTTTTTTTTAGGAGGGGTTCAGCTTTTAGAGTCAATATTTAGCACATCCGACAAAACAGGCCGAGTTACTTTCTCTAATTATGTTGTTGAGTTAAGGAGGTTGAGTTGAATAGGGTTGAGTTACATAAGATTGATTCTAATGAAGGTTGAGCTAAACGGATTTTGAGTTACATAGGTTGAGTTGAATGGAGGTTGAATTGCACGGGGTTACGTTGAATGAGAGTTGAGATGAATAGGGCCGAGTTTAATGGTGTTGAGTTAAATAGTGTTGAGTTGCATGGGGTTTGAGTTAAATGGCTTTGGATTGAATGAGGCTGAGTTAAATGTGATAAACGGAAATTTAATTGCATTATGGCTAACATCTACGAAGATTGCGCTGAGTAGGATTGAGTTGAATGGGAATGAATTGCATGGGAATCACTCAAACTGCGCCACAAAAAAAAATTAAAGGTACATCCATTTGCAAAATTTTGCAACCCCTCAACCCTGAAGAGGAACACGCCTTACGATTCTTTACTTATAAGTCACTCTCCATGATAGAGGAGAAATATTCAAAGGATAATTTTTTGAAGCCCGCTAACGCTTGGGCTGTAAATGGTAACGATCTAAAAGCTTCTTAATTAGCGACTCCTTGGTTTTAGGTATATCTCTACGCAATTTATGTCACACTTAAGGGCCGAAGATAATTTTTACACAGATAAGTGGGGAGTGACACTGAAAATCCATCTACTCTGCTCCTTGCCCTAAAATTATTTGCCACATAACTTTCATAATGACTGTAGCTTTTTCGTGTAAGGGCCAGAGAAAGCGAGTACATCTCTGAAGATCATAAATTATCAAATTATCCCATATGCTTCGAAACCACAAATGAGAAGAAATTGCACACCTAACCTTTCCACTGAAATCTTGGTGATGGGAGATGGTATTTGAGGCACCGAGGGCCCACTTTGTATCTCGAATTATAGAGATAAAATGTTTTGTTGGTGAATTTATTTATTTTTTGTCTCTCCTCGTTTTTTTTTTTCTTTTTGCTATAGAGCCTTGCGTGGGATACCATGTTGAAGTGTTTTTGTTGTAAATTTAACAATGGATAAATAAACTTTAAACTCTGAAGGTGTAAAGTGCCTATATTTCTGCAAAAAATTGGCAAAGAGAGGGGATGAGTCCATAGGTCCACTTTTTATCCTGGATCATGCTGATTGAAAATTTTTGTATGACTGCCCCTTTTATTTCTTAGTTTTGTTATTTTTATTTTAGTTTTGTAGGCTTGAAGCTATAAATATATAGTAGATTGTATCGATGAAAACAACCATCATAAACAACCCAATGGGTTTCCCTGGTGGCTGTTGAAAGATGGTATTAGCGTTGTTAACAAGTCTTATCCACTTTGTCTACTAAAATGTGGTTGAGGGCAAGGAGACAGCTTTGAAGGGTCTGGTATTACTTTTGATGTTCAATAATCTTGAGTCGCTTTGGTGAAAATGTCAAGTCGCTACGGTTCAACCAAGATGCGACATTTCCCTATCGTAGAGTAAGATACCCTTCTACACAGATGGGTAGTAGGTAGGTCGAGGTAGGGTGTACCTTTACCTGCTTTTCGACCCTATTCTTTCGTTCCTTCTACCCTTCTTCTGGCCGTCTTTCATCTGAGAAGTCGGTGTGGGAGGGGTGGTGGTCTGTTGAAGTGTCCAAGGGCCCATTTTGTGGCCCAATAATATAGACCGAAAGTTTTTGCATGGTTACATTTCAAAGGATCCAAAATACCTACCTTTTGGGCAACAGTTTGGTGTGGGAAGGGTGGCTAGGGGGGAAACGCACCCTCCTTGTGGCTTCATTTCTTATGATGAATAAAGAAAGGACTTATGTTTTGTTTTTTTTGCACAGAGTCATCATCTATTTTTATATGTATTCCGCCAAAATGAAGTTGCCAGGCCCTCAAAATTCTCGAAATGGTGCATATCATCAACAATTTTTTTTTTATGTAGAAAAAAAAAACTTCTAAAAATATGTTCATCCACTCTTCACCGCTATCACCGCTAAAAAAGAAGCTTAAGGTATATCTCGCTTAGGTCAAAAGTCGATTTTCTTCCCGTGGGGCTGATTTTCTAATGCCGGTACTTTCTAGTGTCTACTAAGAAAAAGTAAAGAGTAGGTTTCAATTTCACAAGAGTTGAGAGACCTATTAAGGATTAAGAGGAACAAGTGATACCCTTCCTCTCCCTCAAAGCCTAAAGCAGAACATGAAATTGCAAACTCGACCAAAATATAACAGACTGTGGTATCGAACTGTAAGTAAAGAGCGAGGCGGCCCAATAGTAACCTAGACTTTAAAAATCAGTTTTTGTAAGCAATCAAACCATCAAAAGTATTGGCTTTTTATGCGTATTCCTAATGTAGAAAATTCATTAAGTTTAATATTACCAATCAAAAGCTACGAGCCTTGGAAAATTTGCCTGATTTTCAAAAAAGGAGGAAACATCCCCTAAAAGGCAAGCGATCTTAATGGAAATCAGACCATTAGATTCAATATATTAGAGAACCCTACTGTAGAGATTTTAAGCTCCTATCTGAAAAAATGTAGAATTTCGCATATTTTTTTGAAAAACAAACTCCTTCCGCAACTAAGTTTTTCAAAGAAAAGTAAAGAACTCCATTAAACACAAATGAGCAAAAATAAAATCAAATAATCTACCAAGCGTGAAACTACCACAAATCAGCATCGATAAATAAATGAAACTCAAAACGAACAGAAATTACAATAAATAACCGAGTCAAACTCAAAACAAGCAGAAATTAACATAAGTTGGGCGCAAAACCCCTATGCCTTCCCAAGGCCAGGACAAAATTTGCACTTTACTGAAAAAATATAAATGTTTTTACTTTTATAACTTTAATAAATCAAATAATATTAAAATTTTGATTACTACATATCAGTATATGTATATTAAACTGACAATGCACATTCATTTGTATTTTTTCAAATAAAGTGCAAATTTTGTTCTGGCCTTGGGAAGGCATAGGGGTTTTGTCACCCTTTAAAAAATCTGGACACAAATAGTACTGTTTAATTTAGTTTCATTCCTCCTCTAGTTGACCCGAAATGGAAAACTTGATACCATTTGCAAAAAAATCTTTTTACTTTCTTTGATAGCTTGGATTCACTTACGCTATTTTGATTTGGTTAAATTTTAAGAGCAGAAGTAGCCCCGAAAGTTTGAACATAATACCTTCAGTCGTTCTTGGGATACTGCTGAGATGCCTTATTGGGAATTAGCATTAACACAGTGCATTTTGATTTAATCTTAAGGCAACATTTAGTTTTTAAACATATTGGGCAAATGGGAGGGTGGGCGTGGGAGGTTGGGAGTGGGAGGGGAATTAGTTGCCCTCCAATCACTTTTGACTATTAAAAAGGGCATCGGCCCTTTCAATTTTCAATAGAATGAGTCCTTTTCGAAGTTTCCACGACAACTCTGTCGATACAAAGTGCCCTGGTCTAAACAACAACAACAACAACAACAAAAATAATACGTTATACCCACATCGATCTTTACTATAAGACTGTCAAGCCTTCCAATCACTTTTGACTATTAAAAAGGGCACTAAGCCTTTCATTTTCCAATCGAATGAGCCCTTTTTGAAACGACAACGCTTCCTACAAACAGCTTATATGCCCCCTGGGCATAAATTATAACCCTTACCCTAAGGTCTGTTAGGGTGGTTGTCATCCTCTAAGACCGAATTTCCAAAACTTTCAACTACGTTAAACAAAATGGTTATCTCAAAATTTTGATAGGAAGTGTTTGGGAAAATGGTGGGCGTGAGAGGGACGTTAGTCGCTCTCCCATCATTTCAACTATTAAAAAAGGCACTAGACCTTTCAACTTCCAATCACATTGAGCCCTTTTGAAGTTTCTACAACAACGCTTTCAATAAAAATCTTATATGCCCCCAAGGCATAACTTACAACCCTTGCCCTGACTGCTGGGGGGAGGGGGTTGTCATTCTCAAAGACCTAATTTCCAGAACTTTCTACTACGTTGAACAAAATGGCTATCTGAAAATTTTGATTGGATGTGTTTGGAGGAATGGTGGGCTTGAGAGGGGGGTTAGTTACCCTCCAATCCCTTTCGACTATTACAAAGGGCACCAGCCCTTTCAATTTCCAATTGAATGAGCCCTTTTGAAGTTTCTACGCTTTCAAAAAACCTTATATGCCCCTAGGGCAAAACTTACGACCCTTGCCTTCAGGGCTGTGGGGGGGGGTTGTCATCCCTAAAGACCTAATTTCAAAAACTTTCAACTACGTTGAATAAAATGGATATCTGAAATATTGATTAAATATGTTTGGGGAAAAGATGGGCGTGAAAGGGGGGTTAGTTGCCCTCAAATCACTTTCGACTATTAAAAAGGGCACTAGCCCTTTGAATTTCCAATCGAATGAGCCCTTTTTCAAGTTTCTACGACAAAGATTTCAATAAAAACCTTATATGCCCCCAGGGCATAATTTATAGCTCTTTCCCGGAAGACTATGGGGGGAGTGTCCTGCTCAAAGGTATCTTTTCCTGAACTTTGAACTGCGTGGAACAAAATGGCTATCTAAAATCTTTATTGGATATGTTTGGAGAAATGGTGGGCGTGGAAGTGGTGTTAGTTGCTTTCCAATCACTTTCGACTATTAAAAAGGGAACTAGCCATTTCAATTTCCAATCGAATGAGCCATTTTTGAAGTTTCTACGGCAACGTGTTCTATAAAAACCTTATATGCCCCCTCGGAATAATTTACAACCCTTGCCCTAAGGGCTGTGGGGGACTGTCCTCCTCAAAAACATAATTTCTATCTGGAAATCAACTAAGCTGAACAAAATAGCTATCTGAAAATTTTGATTGGATGTTTTTCGGGAAATGGTGGGCCTGGAAGGGTTGTTAGTCGCCTTCAAATAACTTTCTACTATTAAAAAGGGCACAAGCCACTCCAATTTCCAATTGAATAAGCTCTTTTCGAAGTTTCTAAGACAACTTCTTTGATACGAAGTGCCCTGATCTAAAGGAAAAAATTAATAAATAATACATTGTGCCAACATCGTTCTTATATGCTCCTAGGGCATAACTTAAAACCCTTGCCTTGAGGGTTTTGGGGGAGTGTCCTCCTCAAAAATATATTTTCTACCTGGAAATCAACTACGCTGAACAAAATGGCTATTTCAAAATTTTGATTGGATATGTTTGGGGGAATGATGGGCTTGGGTGGGGTGGGGCCATTTGCCCTCCAATCACTTTCGACTATTAAAAAGGGCACTAGCAACTCCAATTTCCAATCGAATGAGCCCTTTTCAAAGTTTCTAGGCAACTCCTTCGATACGAAGTACCCTGGTATGGAAAAAAGATAATACATTGTGCCAACATCGTTCTTTACTTATTGTCCTCCTCTTTACTTAGTCCCCGGTTCTTGTCTCGTTCTCGAGTGTCCCCTTTTCTTTACTTAGGCAGTGCGATCGCGCTGCCTATGATTTATACAACAACTTTCTATTTAAACCTTATATGCCCAAAGGACATAGCTTACAACCCTTGCACTGAGGGCTCTGAGGGGTTATCATCCTAAAAGTTCTAGTTTCCAGAACTTTCAACTACGTTGAACAAAATGGTTATCTCAAAATTTTGATTAGATGTGTTTGGGAAAATGGTGGGCGTGGAAGGAGTGTTAGTTGCCTTCTAATCACTTTCGACTATTAAAAAGGGCACTAGCCATTTCAATTTCCAATCGAAAGAGCCCTTTTTGAAGTTTCTAAGACAACGCGCTCTATAAAACCTTATAGGTTTTTAACTTACAGGGCATAACTTAGAACCCTTACCCTGTGGGTTGTGGGGGTGAGGGGTTTTCATCCTTAAAGACCTAATTTCTAAAACTTTCAACTACGTTGAGTAAAATGGCTATCTAAAATATTGATTGGATGTGTTTGGGGACAAGATGGGCGTGAGAGGGGGGTTAGTTGCTTTCCAATCACTTTTGACTATTAAAAAGGGCACAAGCCACTCCAATTTCCAATCGAAAGAGCCCTTTTTGAAGTTTCTACGACAACGCATTCTATAAAAACCTTATATGCCCCATGGGCATAGTTTACAGTCCTTGCCCTGAGGGCTGTGGGGGGGGGCTGTTTTCATCCTTAAAGACCTAATTTCCAGAACTTAAAACTACGTTGAATAAAATGACTATCTCAAAGTTTTGATTAGATGTGTTTGGGGAAAAGGTGGGCGTGAGAGGCGGGTTAGTTGCTCTCTAATCACTTTCGAGTATTAAAAAGGGCACTAGCCGTTTGAGTTTCCGATTGAATGAGCCTTTTTTGAAGTTTCTACGACAACACCTTCTATAAAAAACCTTATATGCCCTCACGGCATAACTTACAACCCTTGCCCTAAGGGCTGTGGGGGACTGTCCTCCTAAAAAATATAGTTTCTATCTGGAAATCAACTACGCTGAACAAAATAGCTATCTCAAAATTTTGATTGGATGTGTTTCGGGAAATGGTGGGCGTGGAAGGGGTGTTAGTCACCTTCCAATCACTTTCGACTATTAAAAACGGCACAAGCCATTCCAATTTCCAATTGAATGAGCCCTTTTCGATGTTACTACGACAACTTCTTCGATACGAAGTGCCCTGCTCTAAAGGGAAAAACTAATAAATAATACATTGTGCTAACATCGTTCTTATATAACCCCAGGGCATAACTGAAAACCCTTGCCCTGAGGGTTGTGGGGGAGTGTCCTCCTCAAAAATATATTTTCTATCTGGAAATCAACTACGCTGAACAAAATGGCTATCTAAAAATTTTGATTGGATGTGTTTGGGGGAAAGGTGGGCGTGATAGGGGCGTTAGTCGCTATCCAATCACTTTCAGCTATTAAAAAAGGCACTAACCCTTTCAATTTCAAATTGAATGAGCCCTTTTGAAGTTTCTACGACAACGCTTTCAATAAAAACTTTATATGCCCCCAGGGCATAACTTACAACCCTTGCCCTGAGGTCTGTGGGGGGAGGGGTTGTCATTCTCAAAGACCTAATTTCCAAAACTTTCCACTACGTTGAATAAAAGGGCTGTCTAAAAATTTTGATTGGATGTGTTTGGGGAAAATGTGGGCGTGAGAGGGGGGTTAGTTGCCCTCAAATCATTTTCGACTATTAAAAAGGGTACTAGCCCAAATCGAATGAGCCCTTTTTCAAGTTTCTACGACACAGATTTCAATAAAAACCTTATATGTCCCCAGGGCATAACTTATAACCCTTGCCCTGAAGACTGTGGGGGGAGTGTCCTGCTCAAAGGTATAATTTTCTGAACCTTAAACGTCGTGGGACACATTGGCTATCTCAAAATTTTCATTGAATGTGTTTGGGGAAATGGTGGGCGTGGAAGGGATGTTAGTTGCCTTCCAATGACTTTTGACTATTAAAAAGGGCACTAGCTATTTCAATTTCCAATTGAATGAGCCCTTTTTGAAGTTTCTACGACAACGCGTTCTCTAAAAACCTTATATGCCACCAGGTCCTAGTTTACAACCCTTGCCCCGAGGGTTGTGGGAGAGTGTCCTCCTCAGAAACATAGTTTCTATCTGGAAATCAACTACGCTGAACAAAATGGCTATCTCAAAATTTTGCTTGGATGTGTTTGGGGGAATGATGGGCTTGGGGGGGGGCTAGTTGCCCTCCAATCACTTTCGACTATTAAAAAGAGCACTAGCCCTTTGAATTTCCAATCGAATGAGCCTTTTTTGAAGTTTCTACGACAACGCCTTCTATAAAAACCTTATATGCCCCCAGGGCATAACTTACAACCCTTGCCCTGAAGGCTGTGGGGGAGTGTCATCCTCAAAAACATAATTTCTATCTGGAATTCAACTACGCTGAACAAAATGGCAATCTCAAAATTTTGATTGGATATGTTTCGGGAAATGGTGGGCGTGGAAGGGGTGTTAGTCGTCTTCCAATCACTTTTGACTATTGAAAAGGGCACAAGCCACTCCAATTTCCAATCGAATGAGCCCTTTTCGAAGTTTCTACGACAACTTCTTCGATACGAAGTGCCCTGCTCTAAAGGAAAAAAATAATAAATAATACATTGTGGAAACATCGTTCTTATATGCCCTCAGGGCATAACTTAAAACCCTTTCCCCGAGGATTGTGGGGGAGTGTCCTCCTCAGAAATATATTTTCTATCTGGAAATCAACTACGCTGAAC
The DNA here is from genome assembly GCA_027921565.1 of Artemia sinica. NCBI lineage: Eukaryota > Metazoa > Arthropoda > Branchiopoda > Anostraca > Artemiidae > Artemia > Artemia sinica. Next base: position 155,926 of record JAPEVW010000157.1, on the reverse strand, counting down.
AAAATGGCTATCTCAAAATTTTGATTGGATAATTTTAGGGGAATGATGAGCGTGGAGGGGGGGGCTAGATGACCTCCAATCACTTTCGACTATTAAAAAGGGCACTAGCCCTTTGAATTTCCAATCGAACGAAACCTTTTTGAAGTTTCTACGACAACGCCTTTTATGAAAAACCTTATATGCCCCCAGGGCATAACTTACAACCCCTGCCCTGAAGGATGTGGGGGAGTGTCATCCTCAAAAACATAATTTCTATCTGGAATTCAACTACGCTGAACAAAATGGCAATCTCAAATTTTGATTGGATGTGTTTAGGGAAATGGTGGGCGTGGAAGGGGTGTTAGTTGCCTTCCAATCACTTTTGGCTATTAAAAAGGGCACAAGCCACTCCCATTTCCAATTGAATGAGCCCGTTTCGAAGTTTCTACGACAACTGCTTCGATACGAAGTGCCCTGCTCTAAAGGAAAAGAAATAATAAATAATACATTGTGCCAACATCGTTCTTTTATGCCCTCAGGGCATAACTTAAAACCCTTTCCCCGAGTATTGTGGGAGAGTGTCCTCCTCGAAAACATATTTTCTATCTGGAAATCAACTACGCTGAACAAAATGGCTGTCTCAAAATTTTGATTGGATGTGTTTGGGGGAATAATGGGCGTGGGGGGGGGGCTAGTTGCCCTCCAATCACTTTCTACTATTAAAAAGGGCACTAGCCATTCCTATTTCCAATCGAATGAGCCCTTTTCGAAGTTTCTACGACAACTCCTTTGATACGAAGTGCCCGAGTATGGATAAAACAAAATAAATATATAATACATTGTGCCAACATCGTTCTTTACTTAGGCAGCGCTATTGCGTTGCCATTGATCAGACCATTCGATTAAATGTATTAGCGAACCCTACTGCAGAGGTTTTAAGCTCCTATCTAAAAAAAATGTAGAAATTTGTTTATTTTCCCAGAAGAAAGACCCAGGATGAATGTTTTACTTGTTCTTTTTTATTCCAGGGGTGATCATAATTAACCGATGGTACTAGGGTGGCCAGGGTTTGCCCACCCGGGGATTACCCCCGGAAAATTAACCCCGTCAGTAAATACCCCCACCAGATAATAACTCCCCCCCCGGAAAATACCCCCTGCGGAAAATACCTCCTCGGAAAATACCCCCCGGAATATATCCCCTTGCGGAAAATACCCCCGGTTAATACCTTCACGGAAAATACCCCCCCCCCGTGAAAAATAAGGCTTTCCAAATTTGAGAATTTTATTTGAGTTTTATTTTTTAATTTCCGTAGGGGAAGGAATTTTAGTACTTTTGTATTATGCGCCACTCACCCAAGTTTACGCTGTGTAAAATTCAAGAACATACCGGTTTTTTCGTTAGTTTCTTCATTACTTTAGAAATAAATTTGGGCTATAGATTTGCGCATTAGAGGGGGGGGGGGGTAAAGTATAGCGGGTCTCCATACAAAATGTGTTTGGTACAATTATTCTGCATGTTTGATAGATAAGTGTATTTTAAAGCCAAATTTACGGCCATGAACACAGTAAATTGTCACTTGTCTTTGTCTTGTCTCGCGCTAAGCTGAAAAAAAACTAACCAAGAAACCGGTTTGTTCTTGAGTTTTACAAACCGTAAACTTGAGTGAGTGGCGCATAATACACAACTATCAAAATTTCTTCCACCTACGGAAATTAAAAATAACAAAACTCAAATAAAATTTTTGAATTTTGAAAGCCTTATTTTCCACGGGGGGGGGGGTTATTTCCCGAGGGGGGTATTTAATGGGAGGGGGATATTTTCCACCGGAGGTATTTTCCGGGGGGGTTATTTTCGGAGGGGCTTTTTGCCTCTGGGGGAGGGGGGTAAACGCTGGAGGGGGGGGGGGGTGAAGCGCCTAGATCCGGTAGTGGAAGAGGGCTCATTCAATTGCAAGTCAAAAGTTCTAGTTCCAATTTTAATTTAAAAATATAGATTGAAGGGCAATTAGCCCCAAGATTAGAAGAGGGCTCATTCAATCGCAAGTCAAAAGTTTTAGTTCCATTTTAAATTTTAAAAATTTAAAATGGAACTAAACTTCCATTTTCCCAAAAACTTCCCTTTCCCAAAATACATCTGATAAAAATTTTATGATAGCCGTTTGATTCAATATGGTTGAAAAATCCAATAACTGTGTCTCTGAGGAGGATATGACCCCCAAAAGCACTGAGAAAAGGATTTTAAGTAATGGAATTTCCCCATTGTTTATATATCATATTTGTCATTGGAAAACATACGGATATAGGTTTTTTTTTTTGGGGGGGGGGCGATTCTGTAGGGTACTTTTCTACATAGAGAATTTTCCGTGCGGAGGAAAGTTTGAGGGAATTTTTTGATGAAATTTTTTAAAGGGGGAGGGGATTCCCTGGCATCATTTGAAAAATAGTCAGAAATTAAATAAATAAAACAAGTTTAAACTTGTTTTAAACTTGTGAGCAACATTAAAACTTAAAATGAGCAGAAATTATTCCGTAAATAAGAAGGACTGTCCCCTCCTCAGCCCTGGCTCTTTACGATAAAGTTTGACTTTAGGTTACGTTTTTTTTTTTTTTATTATTATTATAAACTGAAATAGATCGTTATAGTAGATGGTAGCATCTCCCTATGCATAGAAAACATTCTCCTTTTTTGGATATATAAATTCTTCTTTTATCACTCTATAAAAAATATTTTAGTCTTACTGACCCAATTAAGTAATAAAAATATCAAAAATAATAAAAATATAATAATATTTTCACTCTATTGTCGCAATAATAAAATTTCGCTCTATAAAAATATTAAAAAATAATGTTTTTTGATATTTATAAAAAATATTAAAAGTATTTTAAGATCAGGGAGGCGTCAAGCCTCTTAAGTACGGTTAGACTTTAGTTCAGCATCAGTTTGAAACTGCTGTCTGCTATCTTGCCTCCTTGAATAGACCTTACCACTTGAAAACAGGAACATAGTTTCTTCTAGATAGAACAAATCCCCCAAAACCTCTTTGACATACATACTCTGGCTCAACGACAAGCAAAAGCACTCTTTTTAGGCGCAGGCAAGAACTAGACAAAATTTTCCAATACCAAATTTTAATATACATCCGAAGGTCCACACTCTTGGTAAAAACCGCAGAGGTTAGACCCTTGCCACTTTCTCGCAATAAAATGAAATTAGCAGCATAGGAGGAAAACAAGCGAATGCAGTGTTGCTCCCGCAACACAAATACACGAAATGATAAAAGAGCGAAAATGTTTCGAAAAGGTAACTAATTACTAGTTGATAGCCTAGGAACTAGCCAATAGTATTCTTTTATCCCGTTGAACAGCAAACTCTGAAAGCAGAAGCAGCGATAGATGAAGGATAGAGACTGCGTAAATAATCAAGTTAAGTGTTATATATGGCCGAGGTTTGATAGATTCACTATTTTAAGATGGTTCGAACAGTGCAATAGTCTATATTAATTAGTGATTAAGATCATGAGGATGCCTTTAAATCAAAAGGTAATTAGAATTATGCTAACACTAAATAGGAGTGGTACATTACCACCATATAGTGGTTTACATAGTGGTATATTTGAAATTAATGGTATTTAATGTTAGGAAGAGTTTGTAAAAGAATTTGAATTCTAATTCTAAAATACTAATTCTAAAATTCTAATTCTAAAAGGTGACGACCACTAGAGAAATTTGGAAGCTGATTTCTTGTAATTTTTCTTTTATTATTTTGCGAATGAAATTATTAACAGATTTAATTAATTAGTCCGAAACGTCGGTATAGACAATACTCGGAACCCATTACTGAAGTTATTCTATTCTTAGAGCCAAAATTTTTAGATCTTCTGCCGGTTAGCATAGTATTGTCTCTTAGTAATAATTTTGTCCCTCTGTACGGCCCTTTGTTGCTTAGCAGCAGAAAATTCGGTTTTATCCTAATTGTCACGTCATTACTTTCCCTGAGAGTAAAATTATCCTATCCCATCTATTTGTCTTCACTATGATTAATGGCCAAAGATAAAATAAAGCTGATGCAAGTTTATTATAGCCCCCTTAACAATAAGATTTTACTAATATCGGGATTTAGTTAGCGGTAATTTGAGCGAATCACATTTTTCATGGAATTTGCTAATTGGCAGAAAAGTTCCATGAAAAATTATGATTGGCTGATATTAACGCTATCTTAGTATTAGTAAAATCTTATTGTGAATGGGCCTTAACTGGACTATGTAACGTTGCAAAAAGAGCCTTTAAAATCTTTAATCGTGTTTTCCTTAGGAAGAGTTATGGAGGAGTAGTACAATTTAGCTCTCAGGTCGCGTATTGCTAACGGTTTTGTTTTATAATGTGAGTTAAGTAATGATAAAGATGTAAGTAGTAGACAAATAAGGGGTGTTTAAAGCTTTGCTAGACCGTTTTAATACTTATTTTCGAAACCTGACATTCACCCTGAATTTCACCCTGAAACTGAAAAAGAAGATAAAATACGGTTCTTAGCTATGTCGATGATGCGTAATATTTGTAAGCTCGATCTTGTAGTTTACAGAAAACCCTTACTAAATAATAGATACTTTTACCTAAAAATCCGTTTATCAGATCTTGTAAAGTTAACGAAGTGTAAAAAAGAATAACTCGTGCTAAATGTAACCAAACCTCTAAAAAAGAGAAATTTGACAACGATACTTCCACTCAAATTATTGAATTTTTAATAATGTTATTGAATTTTTATTATTGAATATTATTTTGAATTTTTATTACTCAATTGGACCTACTATTGAATTGGAGCTATTATGATTGGAGCTACTAAGAATTTCTTATAGAATATTAATATTGGCTTTTTAATAATATTAATCCGAAATATATAAAGTTTGTTAAGTTTAAAGTTACCCACCAGAACCTAGCAGCCTGAGAATATCTGTCAAATTTTTGAAGAAGGGCATAGTATTCCCAAAACGGAGAATGATCGAAACAAAAATTAAACAAAAAAGAAAACATTTTTTTCAACTCAAAGTAAGGAGCAACATTAAAATTTACAACCAACAGAAATTATTACGTATATGAGGGGGTTGCCTCCTCCTCAATACCTCGCTCTTCACGCTAAAGGTTTTTAGTACTTTTAAAAAAGCTTCTTGTAGTTCTAACTAAACGACCCTTGTATTTCAGGATTCGTTCCCAAGGAATTGGGACAAAAGTTCTAACTTTAGCGTAAACAGCTAGGTATTGAAGAGGGGGCAATCCGCCTCATATATGTAATAATTTCTGTTCGTTTTAAGTTTTAATGCTGCTCCTTATTTTCAGTTTAAAAAACTTGATTATTTACTAAATTTTTGATCGTTTTTTGAACAATGCCGAGAAACCTGTCTCCCCCTCCATGGAAAAGTTCTTACCGCGGATATATCCTCTATAAAATTAATCCCGGTGAAAATTCATCCCGGACAATTATCCTTAACATCTTTACAAGTAAAATTGAGTCAGGAAAGAGAAAGTAAGACAAATAAAAAACATTTCGTATAGGAAAGCTAGAAGATTTTCACAATATAAAAATTCCGCTGAAAATTTCATCCCCCAGAAACTTCCCTCCAAATGGAAAACTCTCCCCATGAAAAATTTCCTCCAGCAGAAAATTCGCGCCTCCCCCAACCGATTAATATATGCACACTTCCCAATGACAAATACTATACGTAAGGAATGGGCAAATTTTGTAACTTAAAGACCTTTCCCGAACAGCTATTGGGGTCAAAATATCTGTGAAGGCAGAGTTATTGGATCTTTAAACTATATTGAGCACAATGGCTATGTCAAAATTTTAATCGGATGACATTGAGAGGAAAGGGGCGTGGGAGGGGGCTAGTTACCCTCCAATCTTTTTGTTCAGTCAAAAACGATACTTGAACTTTTAAATGCCGTTTGAATGAGCGTTCTTCCGATATTTTAGGACCGTTACTTCGATACGATCATCCCAGGAAAAAAAAAGCAAAAACAAATAAACACGCATCCGTGATCTTTCTTCTGGCAAAAAATACACAATTACACATTTTTGCAGATTGGAGCTTGAAACCTCTACAGTAGGGTTGTCTGATAAGTAGGATTCTCTGGACAGTTGTCTCGTCAATACTCTCTAACAGATTTTTTGGAACTCTTTTGATTCGACTCTTCAATTCACAATACAGCTGGAAGATTCAGGAAAGCTCCCATTCTTGGATGTTTTGATTATAAAAATTACTCCTAGCCTTGAATTTTCTATATACAGAAAGCCGACCCATAATGATCGGTATCTAAATTTCTTGTCAAATCACCCTCCTTCTGTGAAAAGAGGGGTAATAGTCTCTTTAGTCGACAGAGTTCTAAAAATCTGTTCACGTAATCATGTAAATTCTGAATTAAATGATATCAAATACATTCTATTCTGCAATGGCTACCCAATAAACCTTATTGAAAATATCACTGATATACGATTAAAAAAGATAAAACAGTAAAATAGGGAGCCTGTCCCCCTTAATTCAGTTATGTCGGCAATTGAGAACAAAACTTTCACCACTTTACCATACATCTGGAAACTCAGTGACAAACTTGGAAAAATTTTTAAAAAGCATAATCTCTCTGTTTCTTTCAAAACCGAACAAAAAGTTGAACATTTTTATAACTCGGGAAAGGATAACACTGACCCTGTACTGGCTAGCGATGTCTACAGAGTCCCGTGTTCTGGTGGGAAACTTTATATAGATAGGACCCATCAAAAACTAAGGGAACGTTTGCATGAACACAAAATTTCAATAGGTAAGTCCCTGAAATTCGAAAATATAAATGAGAACTTTGATTCTGCCTTGGCCCTCCATATCTTTGAAAATCCCGTACATTTGGTTCTTTTGGAAGAAGCAGCTTTAGTATCTACTGTATCCTGTCTGCATATCTAATAAAAATGGAAGTTGCAGAATAGCGAAGTCTATTACCAGGCAAAAAATACATATTCAATCCAATTAGTGAATTTTCTTTCATTTATCTCTGGTTCGTTTTTTGATTCAGTATCTATTCCGGTCTTGCTAGGTTCACTTCGAAAGGTTAGATTTCGTTTGTTTGTTTGATTTGATTTTATTTTTTTATTTTTTTTTTTATTTTTTAGCACTGAGGACGAATTGGGGAAGTCCTTGTTGAAATATTTGCCTGTTCTTCGTCTTCACATTTTGCCACTGGCTGACAAAATCCTCGTTTTCTCACCTGTTTGATTTTATTTTTCGTTTATTATATCCTTTCCTCTCTTGGTTTCATACGTCTCATAAGCTGAATCTGAAGGTGGAATTTCATTAAAATTACTTGACTTTTACGGGGGGTCTCCCCCTTTTTCTAAAATCATACGAATTTTCTCAGGATCGTAGCTTTTGATGGGTAACGCTAAACTCAACGATTCTTATATATTTGGAATCAGCATAAAAAGCCAATTCTTTTGAACAAAATTGTGCTTTTTAGAGTTTTAGTTTCTGTTGAATCAAGTCACTTCTTACTTACAATTCGTTACCACGGAGTGTTTGATTACACCATCAAAGTCGACAATCAGTGAATATTGCTGTAGAGGTTACTACAAAAATGTGCAACTTTGATTTTTTATTTGTTTTCGAGAAAGATGATCACGGATGATTATTTATTTGTTGGTTCGTTTTTTTTTTTTTTTTTTTTTTTGTTTTTTTTTTTTCAAGCGTAAGCATATCGAACCAACAGTCCCAAAATAGCGTGAACGGCTCAATTGAACAGAATACTTTTCAAATAAAAAAGGAGATAATGCCAAATTCCAAAAGTTACACCTAACCCATACAAAATAAACGGTTTATATCGACGACTTTTTTAAAGGTTCATTCGATGGAGTTGATTTATTTGAGCCTTGAAAACGTTTTGTCAATGGGCATATATATGGAGGAGGTTCAGTGAGTGTTTGCATAGGTGAGGGGGTGATATACCTGAAGCCTCAAAAGTGTCCTTATACATGAATTTTCTGACTTTCAGTGAACCTTCAGATTAATTCAAAAGGAAGTTTGGGGCAGGGGTAGAAATTGATGTCTAATCTCTGCTCCTTCCCAGGAATATTTTTGGACAAGCAATATGGATGTTGCAGGTTGACAGCTCCACTCTTTTTATAGATTGGTGAATTTTTTTTTTTTTTTTTTTTTTTTTTTAATGAGAGTAGAGAACGATATTAAACCTTAAAATGAACAGAAGTTATTTTTTATGTGGTATTAAATGCCCCCTTTTCAACCCTCCGCTCTTTACGATAAAGATGTTATAGAGCATCTTGAAAATCAATATGTTCTGCATATTAAGAGTCACCATAAATAATAGAAGTGGTTGCTGCATATAGTGTAATCAAAACTTTTTTTTCTGGAATTTCGATTTCTATTGACAAAGGTCGCTTTTCACTTGCAGTTTGTTGCTACGAGCTGTTTAACCCAAGGCCCTCTTAAATGTGAAGGAGTGCTACTTATCCCTGATTCAACCCCTTTTTTTACATTCATGTTTAATACTCGTCAAACAATGTTTCGTGAATTATCGTCATTCCTGAAAAAAGTCTACCACTCCGAAAATTTATTAGGAGGGGGGTGGGGTCTGAGGTACAAAAATGATTATATGTTCAGCATTTCAAGGTATCAAGACGAATTCTTAGAACAAATGTTTCTTAAAGGGATGCTCCTGTGAACGCCAGTAGAGGGGCAATCTTCCTGGAAAAAAGAACCATTTTATACGTGTAGAATTATGAGGTATATTGCCAATTAAATCTTGGCCAAAAATCCCTAGGCAGGTCTTGAACCCCCCTCTCCCCAACTAAAAAAATTTTCTAGGAGCACTCTTAACCCCCTCCCCTTTCTAAATTTTTGCCGGTAGGCATATAAATGTAATATTCTATGTTATATACAAAATATTTTCTGTAATAAGAGAGGCGATATCACCCCTCCCCCCGAATACCAATGTTGCAGGAGCATTCCAAAAATATTCTTGGAAATCAAGAAGGTTGAATTAATTTATATCTTCTCTCCCTCCTCCCCCCATCTACATTTATCTGAAGGCTCACTGTGACTTAGAAAATTCAGGCACAAAAGTACGCTTTCTGAGGCTTCAAGCTTCACAAAGATCCTCCAGCCGAGGCCACATCCAGCAGGGTGATGGGGAGACTATGGAGTTTAAGCTCCCCCCTCACCCCCCCCCCCCGATATTCTTGTCTGACTCGTAAAAACGTAAAATTTAATTATTCATTATTACAATTTTTAGTCACCCCCCCCCCCGAAAAAAAAACTGGATATGCCCTTGCCACCATCCCCCTCCAAAATGATTATGCGCAACTACACCACTGTACATAATTCTATCAAGTCTTACTGAATAAACCTAGCTAAAAAAAGCTTTAAAATAAATTACTATATTCACCGTCTTTTTTGTATGAACTACTTGCATCTTTAGGAACGACAGCACCACCGCCGGTCATTAATATTTCTAAGACTGGAAAGCTCTAGATTCGAGTGGTGAGGTACGGGTATCACCAGCTATTGACGCAAAAAAGGTACTACACCACTTACTGGAGGGGAAAGCCCCGCTGGTGTCAAATATTGTAATGAGATGCCCGCGCTTACCACAATGATTATGTAAATATAGGGTATGTTAATACCCAATTTACAATATACCCTGTCCCAGGGCATGATAACGTGATCAAACGGTCAGACGGCCAAACTCTAAGGCCAAGGTTGCACCCGACCCGGGTCACAACTAAAATCTCTAGCTATCTCCTTGGAGGGCGAACGGACCCCCCCCCTGTAGATATGATAATGACGGTATTTCTCGCAACTCTTTTCCTTCCTTTTCTGGGTTCCTGGAAAATAGTCTACAAAGCTGTAGAAAATAGATTACTTGTAATCGTCCAAAAGAAGTTCACAAAAACACATATATAAACTCTGAAAAAACAGACTGCTCAAACAGGGTCTCAATGAAGACTAAAAAATAATATTTAACACTAAAAGAATCTTGGCACTTGGGGTGTGGCCCATTGTGACGTGCGCCAATCAAATGTATCAGGTCCCTCAATTGAATTTGCCCTGCACATACTTTTGGAATCAATGACTTGAATTTTAGCAAGCTCATGCAAAGACTCATACTAAATTATAATCAAAGCAATTTACTTTCTCTTGCAAAATGGTTGCCTTGACGATGAGTTCAACTTACGACTGAAAATTATCTGATAGGCAACTGTAATTACACAAAAGAAAATAGGTCATTTATCTGATAAGAAAAGAAAGAAGGGGTGGAACCCCAACACCTCCCCCCGTAAGATAAATGACCCCCCATGCGCCACGCTGGTCCACTCTTACAAACATAATACTGAACTTCAACTTTACAAAATCCATTTGTCTTCTTTCTTCAGCCAGTGCCTGTGCTTCCGCCGCTTGGCTCAGGATCTGTCGTCATCCAAACGTATCTACTTTAGAACCACCATGGTCTCTATCGTACGCCATCCGCATTAGGTTTTGAAAATTGAAGTCCCCAAGATTCACAGAAAATGCTCATGCCCAGCACAATCAAAAATGCAACTTTTCTCGCTCTCGCGAATTTAAAGTTGAGAGGAGCAGAAAATCAGTTTCTGGCACATTCGATGATGCAAGCCATCAAGAGAAATTGGCTGCACTAGCCTCTTAATATCCATCTGTGGAAGCAGCACCGCTTCTTAATTAAAATTTAAATTGCCCCTTGGCATACTTTGAAGTAATCCAAGGCCGAAAGTACACAGGCCTTTGAAAAAGATAAGGGTTCATGAAGTAAAATTTAAAGCAAACCATGAATCGCTTTTTTCTGGGGCCCATCCCCTAAAATAATTGAATGAATAATGCTCGTCGATGCGGGCTGAAGATTAAATTGAATGCTGGAAAGGAAAGGCCTCGGTAAAGGGATCACAACTTGTCCACCAGTTGTGCAATGAGGAAAAGGGCTATCTTTCACGTCTTCCCGCAGGGATCTTCCCCAAGGGATTCCTCCCCCTCACAAAGGATCAAAATCTCTTTTGAGCTGATAAAACAAGCCTCAGATTCCTTCCCAAATTTCTTCAATCCAACCAAAAATTCAGTACCTCCCAATCGTTCCGTAGCCCGTTGTTGACAAGACGATTCTGTTTCATGATTATCTGTAGTTTCTCTTAATATGTCATGGGCCTTTTCCTCCCTCTTAAGCTTTTTCGTCTTATTGCAGTTTTGTAATTTTCCCAGTGGGTCTTGGAGCTCTTTGTTCCCCCTGTTATTTATGTTAGCTAAACACAGCCAATCTAATTTTTCATTTTTCGCCACTTCAGGCTGAATCCGCAAATTTTGTCTCTTTTCTGCATTTTTTTCTTTTTTCTTTTTCTCAAATTTTTCAATCGCGCAAAATAAATTATACTTAAATTTGAATTGGACTCCAATGTCCACCGTCTTTGACTGCATTTTTTCATTGTAGCTTCGTTTAATATCTTTTTTCTCTCTTTTAGTTTTCTTTACTTTTACTGCAGAAACAAATATTTCGTTATCAAATGGGAACTGAATTCCGACATTTGGTTTTTGAAATTGGACTAAAACTTCTCGAACTTTACGAGGAAAAGCGCATACAATAAATTTCGTCTCATTTTTCTCTGGCACAGTGAGTGTTTCACCATGATATGTACTTGTCGGTATCTCATATTCGTTAAAAGTGTTCTCAAGTTTTCTATTTTCTGAAAATTTTCCCGAAAAATCATTTTTGCACGTCTTATTTTCAATTTTACGGGGATCAGCCACTTCCGCATCCCACTTCTCCAGATTATCAACCTTTCAAGCTGGTGTATCAAGAATTTCGTTTTTTCATATATTCTCGGTGCTCTCTCTCAAAGGCCTCCATATTAGCCTTTTTTTCTATTTTTTTACTTTTTCTATGGGCTTTACTTGCCGTTCTCGGTCTTGAGTTAATCTTATCTCTATCCGACATAATTTCAAAATTCCGTTAAAATCAAAATATTTCTTCAGTCTAAATGAAAATTCTTTACCAATGTAACTTCCGGTCTCTCGCAAAAAATTGCTGCGTCTCAAATAACCTGTTATTTTTGCACACTAGTTAGTTGCGCGATATATTGATTCATATTTCTTTTTTATTATTGTCTAACTAGGCACAGCCCATTTACTAGGCACAGCACAGCTCTTCGTAATTCTGTATTTTTCTTTCTCTCTTGGTTTTTTTTATATGTAATCACAACAGGCTACTCTGTAGGCTAAATTAACTTGTCTCTTGGAAAACGCGAAATTCTTTACTATCAGTTTTACCGATAGGACCTTTGTTGCTGCCACCAGTATACGTGTGCCACCAGTATCTGGTCAATGTCACCATATATTGACGCAAAAATGGTGCTCCACCATTTACTGGAGGGGAAAGCCCCGCGGGCGCCAAATCTTATAATGGGATGCCTGCGCTTACCACAACAGTTCTGTAAATATAGGATATGGCAATACCCAATCTACAATATACCCTGCTAAAGGGTATGATAACGTGATCGAACGGTCAGATGACCAAACTCTAAGCCCATGGGTCCACCCAACCCGAGTCACTACTAAAATCTCTAGCTATCTCCTTGGAGGGCAAACGGACCCCCACCCCCCAATGTAGATATGATAATGACGGTATTTCTCGTAACTCTTTTCCTACCCTGTATGGGTTCCTGGAAAAGTAGTCTACAAAAATGTAGAAAATAGCTTACTTGTAATCGTCCAAAAGAAGTTCACAAAAAACACATATATAAACTCTGAAAACAGACTTTCAACAGGTCTCATGCAGACTAAAAAATAATATTAACACTAAAAGAATCTTGCCACTTGGTGTGTGGCCCAGTGTGACGCGGGCCAATCAAATGTATCGAGTCTCTCAATTGAGTTTGCCCTACACATATTTTCAGAATTAATGACTTGAATTTTAGCAAGCCCACACGATGACTCATACTAAATTATAATCAAAGCAATTTACTTTCTCTTGCAAAATGGTTGCCTTGACGACGAGTTTAACTTACGATTGAAAATTATCTTATAGACAACTGTTATTACAGAAAAAAGATAGGTCATTTATCTGAAAAGAAAAGAAACGAGGGGTGGAACCCCAACACTCTATATATTGTTTTTTGATATTCTAGGTCGATTGACCATCTCAGGATTTTTCCCTCCATAGCTTTAGGCCTCCTTTGAGCAAAAATCTTCGTTTGCGCCACAGAATGGCTGGAAACGCCGCTTTGCCAATATGTGATCTTTATTACTATCCAACACGGTCGATAAAACTTTCTTTTTAAAGAAAGTTTTGTCCTTTTTAAAGTGCCTTCTCCTAATACTTTAGGACCATTTGTTCGATACAATCAGCCCTGAGGGAAATAAGCAACAAAAAACAAACAAACAATAAGGACGAATCCGGCATCATCCTTCTCAGAAAAAATACTATATTTCATATTTCTATAGACAGGAGCTGAAAACCTCTGAATTAGAGTTCTCTGATAAGGTGATATTTACGAACTATGTAATTTCCATCGAATTCATGCATCCTTTTGGGAATGTTCCCCTTTTTCTCTTTGATGTTCCCCTTTTTTTTTCTTTCTCAGGCTCCAGACCTTTGTTGTGTAACTTTGAATTTAATTAATTATATACATTTTGAGTAATCATATAAATTCGATTTATAATGTATAATATGTTCTTTAAAATCTTTTTTTTTAATTCTGGTTACTATTAGTAGAAGTGGCTTCTTACTTAAAATTCGTTGCCACGAACGGTTTGAAATATAAAAAAATAAACGCAAACCCAATATTTCTGGTTAAACGTCGATAATACAAAGTTCCTGGTAACAATGTCCTACCCCCTCTTGGGACATGACAACACTCAAGATTTTCCCCTCCACCTCTTGTGACGGTAATTAATGTAATTTTTTGTGTTGCATAATAAAATTTTCTGCAACAGGAGAGCTATCAGTCCGCAGGAAGTATATTCAGGCTTAATCCGCATGAAGGGAGATTAAAGATCAATTTATGCACCCCCACCCATACTCTTTTCTGCGTTTATCTGAAGGCTTACAGATAGTTATAAAATTTGAATTTAAATATACACTTTTTGATATATCAGGAATCCCATTCCCCCCTAAACAATGACTCATTGGGCCTCCTTAATATTAGCTGATTCACAATTTTACATCACTGTACGTAATTTTGTCAAACATGAAGTGAATCAGCTTATAGTACAGGCAAACTAGCCAAAAATATGGGTCGACCCCAAACAAATTGCAACAGAAATGATTTTTATACCATATTGTAGAGAGAAAAAAAGCTTAACAACAAATCCAAAGTTGCCTTGGTCAAGGTCGAAAGTTGCCTTTCTAGGTTGATGCAAAACTAGGTTTTTTTGCATTTCGTGTCAATTTTTCAGTTTTTTCTAAGAAAAATGAATTGTCGATAAATGTTCGTTTTTCTCTATATGAAGTATCACCCCGATGTAAAATGAAGAGCTGAGCCCGAAAATGAAAGCAAATTTTATGTACAATGTAGCCTACCAGAAAAAGTTCCATAATAAAACAATATGTGATTTTAGCCTTCTCATCGTTGTGATCTCTTTTTCACCATACTATCAGAAGGCAACTATTCTGACATAAAATGATGAGCTGAGCCCAAAAATCAAATTGACCGGATGTGATGTCAACAAGAATTCCCGTTTCATATTCATCAATGTACATTTTTTTTAATTTCATTTGACATGTTTCTTTTAGCACTTGTTGTCCACGATTTCGTAGATTGTTGGTAAAAACAAATTGGAACAGAAATGATTTTTACATCATAATGTAGAAGAAAAAAAGCTGAACAACATTTCAAAAGTTGCACATTCTAGGTCAACTCAAAACTAGTTTTTTTTTTTTTTTTGCTTTTCGTGTCAATTTTCAGTTTTTTCTAAGAAAAATGAATTGTCGATAAATGTTCGTTTTTCTCTAAATGAAGTATCATCCCGATGTAAAATGAAGAACTGAGCCCGAAAACGAAAGCAAATTTGATGTACAATGTACTAGAAGAAAGTCTCATAACAATCATATGTGATTTTACCCTTCTCATCGGTGTGACCTCTTTTTCATCATACTATCAGAAGGCAACTATTCTTACATAAAATGATGAGCTGAGCCCAAAATTCAAATTAACCTGATGTAATGTCTACTAGAAAACCTGTTTCATATTCATCAATATGCACTTTTATCGATAGGAAGAGACTGGAACTGCTCCAGTACAGAACCTTGAAACTGTGGTTCCAATACTATGGTATCCGTAATGCAAAATTTCTTAAGAGCCGAACGATCTGGGTCACGGGATCTCCAGTTAAAATCCACCTTTGACATGCTAACTTATCTTGAGACATCTGGGTACAACAATTACACAAAATCCTGTCAGCTTTACATCCAGCGAATAGTCAAGCTTCAAGAAACCCATCCTGACGTTTATCAAGCCTTCCAGAGTGGGATGCATGTGATCAGTCGTTCTGATAGATTCTGGGCTAGGCTCTCTACAGATTTTGTCATTGAGCAGGAGCTCATGTGTTGTCTTAAAATGGCTGGTGGCTTTACCGATGGAAGTGGTATGACAAAGGTTCAAAGGTATTTATGGGTTCTGTCTATACTAGTCTGCTCTGCACTAAATCTACTGATGGAGGGTATGTCACAGGATTTCTATGGAACTATTGAACAACATAAGGAAACGTCCGAGCCGAGGCAGCTAAAAGATTGTAAAGACAAACAGATCGTTATCGGTTTCCTAGAAAAAGGATCACCAATTAATGAGGATCTTCAACTAGAAAACATCAACAACGGTCTGACAGCATATGAATCTGCCAACATTTTTTCTTCTAGAGATTTAGGCCTAAAAATCATTGGCTCCATGTCTGGAAAGCTGGTCGCTGATTTTGTGTTTCAACGAAAACAACAGGCAGTTCAAATTACTACAAAGCAGAATCCAGGAGGAGATTGTAAAAGACTGGACCCCATTCTCCTTTTTCAGAGGTTCATCACGCTAGCAAAGAGGATCCATCTCACGGAATCTGAGTACTTTTAACCCGAACTGTGTTCCTACCCGGCATCACTTTTTGACAGTTCTTGCATACTCAGGTCTCCAAACAAGCCAGAATTTGCCAAGGCTATAGCACAGGCTTGCAATCTTGAGGGGCGCTCCACCCCTCTTCCCAAAGGCATTCGATATATCATCGACGGTTACGCATCCCAAAAGTATCCATCTACCACTACTGTGTCCGACGGCTACGGTGGCGGAGCTACTATAAAGGATGTGGCCCAGTCGAAGAGAAGTCGTATAATCGGCCGTGAGATCTTCTTCACATCAGATATGCAGCTGAAGGTAAAAAAGGATGAGTTCTTGTCTTGCAAGAAAAACAAGGCCAGGTTTATCTGTGCATAGGTTGTTTATCTCCGATCAAAGGGCTTCGTCGTAGTCCAGGCCCCAAGTGATGCAGATGTCCCAATTGTGCAAGCTCCTGTTGATTTTTCCCGGTATTACGACACTGCCGTCATTGGAGATGATACTGATCTTTTGGTTCTATTGTGTTATCATGGTCACCTATCAAGCAAGAAACTATTCTTTGCACCTGAGCCAAAGTCGAACAAAGCTCCTGAATATGGGATATTCACAAATTGAAAGAGAAGTTGGGCCTAGAGACGCCTCAACTGATTTTTTTGCTCAGGCCATCGTAGGTTGTGATTCTACTGTAGGGATTCAAAGTGTGTGAAAAGAACTTGCTCTGAAGAGGCTAATGACAGATGTCGATGTTCGTAAATCAGCTGCAGTTTTCATGCTGAAGTCAGCTTCGAAGGAGGAAGCAATGGTTGCTGGAGAAGAAGCTCTGCTCATGATATATGGCTCATCAACAGGGGGAAATCTGAATGAAATCGGAGGAAAGTTTTTAAAAAGAAGGTGACTACTGCTAGCACGTTCGTCCACCCAGAACAGTTACCAACAACTTCTGGTGCGGCTAAAATCCACAGTTACAGGGTTTTCTACCAAGTTCAGGTGTGGAGTGGAGATCCTTATTCTGAACTTAAAGTCGAGGAATGGGGTTGAAAAAATAAAGATGACTTCTTGTATCCATTGACTACTGACGTCCCACCAGCCCCTTGTCTGCTTCTAAAAATCGTGAAGTGCTCCTGTCAACTGGAATGTAGCTCAAAGAGATGTAGCTGCTTTAGAAACAGCTTTGCTTGCACTGCAGCGTGTAAAACGTGCAAAGGGACAGCATGTTCTAACTCTCCAAGAATCAAAAGCTATAACAACGAGGAGAACGTTGAAGCTTACTACTACTACTACTACTAACAACTCACCGCAGCACCAAGCCGCCTGAGGCCAACACAGCTACGCACGCTCCTCCTCCACCCCAATCTATTCAAAGCCTCCCTTTTTACACCCGCCCACGAAGTTCCCATTTCCTTTAAATCTTCCTTTATGACGTCCTCCCACCCCAGACGGGGACGACCTGCTTTCCGTTTAGCCCTAGATGGTTGGCCGAAAAGGACAATCTTCGGCAATCTGTCATCCTTCATCCGCACAACGTGCCCTAGCCACCTCAACCTTTGTTTCATTATAGCCCTAGAGAGCGGTATTAAACCACATTTTTCGTATAGCCTATTGTTTGAAATACGGTCAGTCAGCCGGGTACCCAGAACAATCCTTAAGCAATTTCTCTGGAAAACATCTAGCAAATCTTCATCCGCTTTCGGAGAGTCCACGCTTCAGAGCCATATTTGACCACTGTCATCACTGTAGCTTCTAATATTCTAATCTTGGTTTGCAGACTTATCTTCCTATTCTTCCAGACTTTTTTTAACTGTGAAAAAACACCCTGAGCCTTGGCTATTCTATATTTAACATCTTCATTGCTTCCACCATCTTTACTAATAATACTACCAAGGTAAGTGAAGCTGCCCACCTGATCAATCTTTTCATTACCCAACGTCACCTTTTCATCTTCACTTATTCCTAGACTTAGTGACTTACTCTTCCTAACATTAATTTTCAAACCAATTCTAGCACCCTGAACTCGCAAAACCTCTAAAACTTCATTCATTTTGCTCACACTTGCATCTAGGATGCTTAAATCATCAGCATAATCCAAGTCCAGGAGACTTTTTCCTCCCCATTTGATTCCGTGGTCTCCCATTGCCTTTCCTGTGCTCCTTAAAACAAAGTCCATCAAAATAATCCATACAAAGGGAGATAGAACACAACCCTGCCTAACTCCTGATTTAATACAAAACCAGCTGCTAACCTCATTGCCTACCTTAACCGCAGCAGTGTTATTCTCGTACATAGCACTAATCACTTTAATGTATTTGTCTGGTATACCATACAAGGATAAAACCTTTACTAAAGCTCTTCTATCAACAGAATCGAACGCTTGCTCATAATCTATAAAACTGAGGACCAAAGGTGTTTGAAAACTCAGGCACTTCTCAATTATTAGCCTAAGAGTGAAAATTTGGTCGACACATCATCTACCTTTTCTAAAACCGCACTGCTCTTCTCTTAAAACTTTCTCTACAGCATCTCTCAGTCTAAAAAGTATCATATTACAAAGTAACTTACTACCTACAGAGACCAGACTAATGCCTCGATAATTACCACACTCACTTTTATCACCTTTCTTATAAAGTGGCTTAATTAAGGTTTTCCTAAAATCGTTAGGTACTTCCCCTTTTTCGAAAATCATATTCATAATCTTCAGTAACTTATTTCTAACCTCAGCGCCACCATATTTAAGAAACTCATTTACCACCCTATCAGCACCTGGAGCCTTATTATTCTTTAATCCTTTTAGTACTGTTGCTAATTCCTCCTCACAAAACAAATCTTCCTTCACATCCAAGGTATCACAAACTTTTTCATTTTCCTCTATATTTTTTTCTGCAACTCTATCACGGTTTAGCAAATTCTCAAAATGTTCGGCCCATCTCTCTTTAGTTTTTTCCTTATCGCTAATTGTGACCACATTCCTATCTTTAACTGGGCCAAGTCCGGATTGACTACTACCTCTCAATTTGTTAACGTGCCAGTACAATATTTTACTATTATGCCGTCTAGCTGCATCTTCCAGATCCTCGGCAATTTTATTCATGGCCTCCACTTCACAACTCCTTAGTTCATATTTTAATGCTTTCTCCACTTTCTTTACATTTCTTTTGTTTTCATACGATCTATCACTCAGATAATTCTTGTACAAGTCCTTTCTCCTTTCTATTAAACATAAAGCTTTTTCACTAATATTCTTAGCTGCAGTTCTAGCTTTTTGCCCTAATACACCTTCAGCAACTTCACAAATTATTTTTCTAAAATCATTCCAACCATCTTCCACATTATCGAATTTTAAACTCTCAAGTTTAGTATTCAACTGTTCCTGGAAAGTTTCTCTCAAATTCGCATCCTGGAGTCTACCAACATCATAACTTCCCGGGAGGTGGTTACCCTTCCGATATTTCAGCTTTAGATTAACCCTTGACACTACTAGATGGTGATCTTTACTTTTAACATCAATAACAGCACTCCTATATACCCTAGTATCTTGTATTGATCCTGCCAGTCTTCGGTTTACTATAACATAATCAATAAGGTTTGCTGTCTTACCATCACGTGAATACCATGTTAACTTATGAGCCATTTTATGACCAAACACAGTATTGGTTATAACTAGATTGTTATACCTACAAAATTGCAAAAGTCTGTATCCATTACTGTTTTCTTTTCCTACACCAAATTTACCTAGGCTGGGATACCATCTATCCCTATTTCTACCAACCTGGGCGTTAAAATCTCCCAGTAATAACATAATATTTCTACCTGGGACCCTGTCTATTTGCTCCTGTAACTGTAAGTAAAATTCATCTGAGTCACTAGTATCTCCGTCAGTCGGTTCTACAGGGGCGTATACTACTATAACTGATACCCTGAACTTTCTAGTCATAAAATGAGCAATTAGTATTCTATTATTAATACCTTCCCAGCCTAAACAAGACTTAGCAGCTTCCTTATTCATCATGAGCCTTACTCCATGTTTATGTACCCCATCCTTCCTGCCTGAGTAAACAAATTCTATATCACCTAATTTCATGCTTCCTACCCCTGGGATATGAGTTTCTGAAATTCCTAATAAATCCAGTTCGAATCGTCTGAATTCGTCAGTCAAAATGTCGATACGATGGGTCATTTTTTAACGTCGTAACATTCCAAGTTCCAATTTTCATGTTCTTTAAATCATTGAAATTATTTTCGCCTCAGGAAAAGCAATGATCCCGGATACCAGTGCAGGATGGGGATCACATATCTTCTCAAGTCTACACCGAAGTGCTTAAGCCGGCTTAGGACCGGACAGCAAGAAGTCCCTGGGACCTCCAGTATGAATGAAGGCTTTGTGCATTCCTGGGCCCATCTTGGTCACAACATGGTTTTCAGCACTTGGCGATCTCCCAGTAATAATCCCAGAAAACTAGTTTCATAGATGATTTCCTTTTTCTAATATTTTTAATGTTATAATAAACATCTTGCAATCACTTTTTTTAGGCCTACCCATCAGGTGATGGAGCCAGTGATGATCAGATTCAGGCTAGCCAATTATTAGATATAAAAACCGACAATTTAGCCAGCGAAAGATGGTCTGGTAAAAAAAAATGGGGGTCACGACGACGAGAAGCGTAAAATCTCATATTGATGATTATGAAACTTTTTTTATATACCGTACACCAAATTTGACTCCATTTTCGCACTCATCTCGTCATTTTACATTGGAATAATAATTCAGTTCAAGAAAAATGAACAATTACCAGAACTTAATTTTTTTGTTACGAAAGCGAAAAAACTGACACGATACGCAAAAATTTTCATTTTCGGGCAAAGGTCTTCATTTTACATCGGGATGACACTTTATATACAGAAAAACGAACATTTACCGACAGTTCATCTTTTTAGAAAAAAACTGAAAAAATTGACACGAAAAGCAAAAATAAAAACTAGTTTTGCGTCGACCTAGAATATGCAATTTTGGATAGGTTGTTCAGCTTTTTTTTCTCTACAATATGGTGTAAAAATCTTTTTTGTTGCAATTTGTTTGGGTTCAAACTCTAGTTTGCCTGTACTATTAGTTAAATGAAATTTCAGAATAGATTTCTACGTTAGCAGTTGTTTTGAATGAACTACTAGACTCTTTAGGAATGAAAGCAACAGCACGCGATGTTACTCTAACTAAAATCGGAAGTTTAAACATAGTTTCTCAATGATTTTTAATCAAGTGGCTATCTCAGAATTTTCAATCAACAGTAATTTAGTTTTCTGTTGGAAAACATAGCAGTTTTGTGTCAAAAAAATGGAAGAAACACCACTTTGCTGTGTCCCAATTTTTTTTGACCACTTAGAGATCTATAACTTTTTATTTTTGTCCGAATGAGTGGTCTCCTTATCTTCTAGAAAGATTAGTATGATGAGGTCATCCCTGGCAAATACAATCAAATTAAAAAAAAAAAACGAATAAACACACACCCTTCTCGAATAAGGTATAGCATTCCAAATTTGTACATGAGAGCAAGAAAACTCTAGAAGGGGGTTCTTTGATATGTTGAATTTGATGGTGTAATTTGGATTAAGATCAATTGCCTCCTTGAGGTGTTTTCCCCTTTTTCTGAAATCAGGTAAATTTTCTAATACTCGTTGTTTGTGACGGGTAACTTTAAACTTGACGAATTTTATGTGTTTGGAATCAGAGGCAGCACTCTGGTGTTGCCTACAGTAGAGAGCCATAAGGCTTCAATATATATATTTTTTTCAGAGGCACTGAATACGGAAGGAGTGGTCGTAGGAACTTCGGCGGGGCTCGTTCAATTGGAAATAGAAAGTTCCAGTGCTCTTATCATAAACCAGCGCATTAGCGCTACCTAAGTAAAGACAGATATGGGTACAATGTATCATTATTTATTTTTTTTAGAACAGACCACTTTGTATCGAAAGAGTTGTCGTAGAAACTTCGAAAAGGAATCATTCGATTGGAAACTTAAAGGGATAGTGCCCTTTTTAATAGTCGAAAGGAATTGAAAGTGAGGGCAACTAACCCCCTCCCACGCCCACCATATCCCAAATACATCCAAACAAAATTTCGAGATGGCCAATTTGCTCAGCGTATTTAAAAGGTTTGGAAATTATGTCTTTGAAGATGACAACCCCATAGCCCTCAGGGCAAGGGTGGTAACTTATGCCCTGGGGGCTTATAAGGTTTTTATAGAAAGAGCGGTCGGATAAATTTCGAGAGGGAGGGGGCTTATTGGATTGGTAATCAGAAGTTTAGTGCCCTTCTTAAGATACAAAGTGATCAGAGGGTGGATACCCCCCCCCATTCGTATTTTCCCGAAATGCGTCTTAAAAAATTTTTTGAGATGGCCATTTGTTGTCGTAGAAGCTTCAAAAAGGGCTCATTCTATTGGAAATTGAAAGGGCTATTGCCCTATTTAATAATCGAACGGGATTGGAGGACAACCAGCCCCCTCCCCCACCCATCAATTCCTAGGAAATATCTAATAAAAATTTTGAGATAGCGATTTTGTTCAGCGTCGTTTATAGTCCTGGAAATTATGTCTTTGATGATGACAACTCCCCCCCCCCAATAGCCTTCAGCGCAAGGGTTGTAAGTTATGCCCCAATCGCATATAAGGCTTTTATGGAAAGGGTAATCATATAAATTCTGGAGGCGGCTCATTGGATTGGAAATCAGATGCTCTAGTGCCCTTTTTAAGAGTCAAATTGATCGGGGACAGCCGCCAACCCCCCCCCCCCCAAGTTGTATGTTCCACAAATGCGTCCGAAATTTTTTTTAGATAATCATTTGTTCAAAAATAGTCCAAAGATCATATAATAAGGTCTTTGGGGTTGACTTTATCCCCCCAGAGTCTTGGAGTAAGGATTGTGGGTTATCCCTAGGGATATCTAAGGTTTTTATGGAAGGAGTGGTCGTGTGAACTTTAAAAGAGGCTCATATGATTGGAAGTGTATAGTTCTAGGTACCTATCAAGAATCAAACATAGCGGAGAGCAACTAGCCCCCCCCCCCTTCTCCCTGACATCCTCTTTCCCCAAAATGCATTCAATTGAAATTGTGAGATAGCCATTTTGTTAGCAATAGTCTAAAAATCATATAACAATATCTTTAGGGTAAAGACAATTCCCCAGAGCTCATGGGCAATAGTTGTAAGTTATGCCCCGGGGCATTTAAGGTTTTTATGGAACTGGTAGTTGCATAAACTTTGGATTGGATGGAACTCATTTGACTGGAAGTCGGAAGTTTTGGTGCCCTGTATAAGAGTCAAACGTGAATGGATGGAAATCAGCCCCCCCCCCTCCCTTCAAGCCTATCATTCCCGAAAACATATCTGATCGAAATTTTAAGAGAGCTATTTTGTTCAGTATTGTTGAAAGGTCCAGTAACTATGTCTTCGGGGAGGTTTACCTCCTCACATTCTCAGGACAAGACCTGTAAGTTAGGCAATTCTTTCATTGTTTACTCATAGTATATGTTATTGACAAAGGTATGCAAGTGTGAAATTTATTTTCCCAGAAGATGAAAGGCTTTTAGGTGAGCCTTTCAGAGAATGTTGAGAGGAGTGTTGAACTAAGTCAAAACACATTACGCGTATACGGATTGTCAAAAGGGTGTTAACAGAAATACGTAACTGAGTATACTAATTTGGAAAATCCAGGAAATTAAAAGGGAGATGATCAAAAAGGGTCTATTTGCATGCTACCAATACTACTACAACTACCACCACCACTACTACCACACTACTCCGATTACAATATTGAGGGGAAATTTGAACTAAATTAAAAGAAACTCTGTGCAAGCTCACTGTTAAAATAGGGTATCTCAAGAATTGATTTGGGTATTAAGTTGAAACTTCCAGAGAATGCTTAAAGGGGGACATCGTCTCCCCAAAATTCAATATGTGTACACTACTGTTAATGCTACTGATACTACTACATTTACTACTACTACTACTGCTACTAATATTGCAACTACTTGGAAGGTTAAGAGCATTGAGATGAAAGTTTCAAGAAGTATATGAAGATACAGGTTATCAAAAGAGCACATCAGCAATGTCATAGCAATGGCTAATTGTATTAAGTTGAAACATCCAGGACTTGAAAAGAGGATGCTCTACTGACCAAAAGGCAACATGCTAATACTACTGCTGCTAGTAGTACTACCGCTGTCCAATACAATTACTAGTAATATCAATATTAATGCTATTACAACTCTGCCTAAGGGTATGAAGATGATATTTTAAGGAATTTTGAGGGGGGAGGTGAACTGAATCACAGCACCCCGTCTGTATGGAAGTTGTCAAATGTGTGTAACAGCAATATCTTATTGATTATGTAATAGAAAACCGAAGACTCGCAGGATCAATACAAGATGTAGGAGTATATAGGAGTGCCGTTATTGATGTTAAAAGTAAAGATCATAATCTAGTAGTGTCAAGGGTTAATTTAAAGCTGAAATATCGGAAGGGTAACTACCTTTCGGAAAGTTATGATGTTGGTAGACTCCAGTAAGAGAATTTGAGTGAAACTTTCCAGGAACAGTTGAATACTAAACTTGAGATTTTAAAATTTGATAATGTGGAAGATGGTTGGAATAATTTTAGAAAAATAATTTGTGAAGTTGCTGAAGGTGTCTTAGGGAAGAAAGCTAGAACTGCAGCTAAGAATATTAGTGAAAAAGATTTATGTTTAATAGAAAGGAGAAAGAACTTGTACAAAAATTATCTGAGTTATAGATCATATGAAAACAAAAGGAATGTAAAGAAAGTGTAGAAAGAATTAAAATATAAACTAAGGAGGTGTGAACTGGAGGCCATAGATGAAATTGCCGAGGATCTGGAAGATGTATCTAGACGGCATAATAGTAAAATATTGTACTGGCATGTTATCAAATTGAGAGGGAGTAGTCAATCTATACTTGGCCCAGTTAAAGATGAGAATGGAGCCGCAATTAGCGATAAGGAAAAAACTAAAGAGAGATGGACCGAACATTTTGAGAATTTGCTTAACCGAAATAGAGTTGCAGGAAAAGATATAGAGGAAAATGAAAAAGTTTGTGATACCTTGGATGTGAAGGAAGATTTGTTTTGTGAGGAGGAATTAGCAACAGTACTAAAATAAATAAAAAATAATCAGGCTCCAGGTGCTGATAGGGTGGTAAATGAGTTTCTTACATATGGTGGCTCTGAGGTTAGAAATAAGTTACGGAAGATTATAAATATGATTTTTGAAAAAGGGGAGGTACCTAACGATTTTAAGAAAACTTTAATTAAGCCACTTTATAAGAAAGGTGATAAAAGTGAGTTTGGTAATTATCGAGGCATTCGTCTGGTCTCTGTAGATAGTAAATTAATTACTTAGTAATATGATACTTTTTAGACTGAGATTTACCATAGACATATTTTAAGAGAGGAACAGTGCGGTTTTAGGAAAGGTAGAGGATGTGTCGGCTAAATTTTCACTCTTAGGCTAATAATTGAGAAGTGCCTGAATTTTCAAACACCTTTGGTCCTCAGTTTTATAGATTATGAGCAAGCGTTCGATTCTGTTGATAAAAGAGCTTTAGTAAAGGTTTTATCCTTGTATGGTATACCAGACAAATACGTTAAAGTGATTAGTGCTAATTACGAGAATAACACTGCTGCGCTTAAGGTAGGAAATGAGGTTAGCAGCTGGTTTTGTATTAAATCAGGAGTTAAGCAGGGTTGTTTTCTGTCCCCCTTTATTTGGATTATCTTGATAGACTTTGTCTTGAGGAGCACAGGAAAGGCAATGGGAGACCACGGGATCAAATGGGGAGGAAAAAATCTAATGGACTTAGATTATTCTGATTATTTAAGCATCCTAGATGAAAGTATGAGCAAAATGAATGAAGTTTTAGAGGTTTTGCGAGTTCAGGGTGCTAGAATAGGTTTGAAAATTAATGTTAAGAAGACTAAGTCACTAAGGCTAGGAATAACTGAAGATGAAAAGGTGACGTTGAGTAATGAAAAGATTGATCAGGTGGGCAGCTTCACTTACCTTGGTAGTATTATTAGTAAAGATGGTGGGAGTAGTGAAGATTTTAAAAGTAGAATAGCCAAGGCTCAGGGTGTTTTTTCACTTTTAAAAAAAGTTTGGAAGAACAGGAAGATAAGTCTGCAAACCAAGATTAGAATATTGGAAACTACAGTGATGACAGTGGTCAAATATGGCTCTGAAGCATGGACGCTCCGAAAAACGGATGAAGATTGGCTAGATGTTTTCCAGAGAAATTGCCTAATGATTGTTCTGGTTACCCGGCTGACTGACCGTATTTCAAACAATAGGCTTTACCAAAAATGTGGTTCAATACCGTTTTCTAGGGCTATAGTGAAAGACAGGTTGAGGTGGCTAGGGCATGTTTCGCGGATGAAGGATGATAGATAGCCGAAGATAGTTCTTTTCGGCCAACCTTCTAGGGTTAAACAGAAAGCAGGTCGTCCTCGTCTGGGCTGGGAGGACGTCATAAAGAAAGATTTAAAGGAAATGGGAACTTCGTGGGCGGGTGTAAAAAGGGAGGCTGTGAATAGATTGGGGTGGAGGAGGAGCGTGCGTAGCTGTGTTGGCCTCAGGCAGCTTGGTGCTGTGGTGAGTTGTTAGTAGTAGTAGTAGTAGTTTGGGGTGTAAAATTGAAACTAACAGGGATGTTGCAGGGATGTTGTGAGGGATGTTGCACTAACCAAAAGAAAATATTTACGCCCTAATACTACTGCTTCTACTCATACTACTACTACTTTCACTATTGTTACTACTTCTATTACTGCTACTGCCACAAAAGTTTAGGCTACTACAACTAATTCTACTGCTACTACTATTACCAGTGCTATTAAAACTAAGGATATTATGGCAAAACTTAGGGATATATCGAAACTGTATGAAACAAATTCAAAACACACTGTACCCACACAGGTTGTCAAGCGGATGCATCAGAAATACTTCAGGAACTCTTGATGGTATTAAGCTGAAACTTTCAGTGTGTGTTCAAAGGGATCTTGAAGAAACCAAATGCGCATACTGCTACTAATGCTACTACAACTATTACTACTGCGCAAGCTAAGGGTATTAAGGTGAAGCACTAGACTAGAGTCTAGTGCTCTTTTTAAGAGTCAGAGTGATCGGAGGGCAGCATTTTTATGGAAGGGATGGTTGTTTAAGCGAAGAATAGGCTCAGTCTTCCTCCCTCAAAAAGACTATGTCAATATAAACGAACGGAAATTAATTAAAAAAAAAAACTTTTTCCACCAAATAAGGTTATAAAAAAAAGTAAAGAACTCCATTAAACCAAAAATGAAAAAATAGAAACAAATAATCTACCAAGCATACAGCTACCACAAATCAGTATCAATAAATAAATGAAACCTAAAACAAACAGAAATTAAAATAAATAACAGAGTCAAACTCAAAACGAGCAGAAATTAATATGAGTAGGGTTCTAAACCGCATGCTTTCTAAAAGCCAGAATATAATTTGTACTTACGCTTGTTGCAGTTCACGTGATTTGTCGTAGTTTTACGCTTGGAAGATTATTTGACTTTATTTATGCTCATTTCTGACTTAACGGAGCTCTTTACTTTTCTTTGAAAAACTTGTTTTGTGGAAAAAGTTCCTCAAATTAATTTCTGTTCGTTTTTTATGGATATGGTCTTGTTCATGAAAAAAAAATAATTTTTATATCTTTTCAGTTTTTTTCTATAAGAATCCATAGTTTGGGTTGCTATTTGTTGGGGAGACTTTTTTGAACAATTTTTAGTCCTGACACAAACAGTATTTTTTAATTTAATTTGGTAACGCCTAGATTTTGTAGTTTAATTTAGATTTTTTAATTTACTTTTGTAGTGACTAGAGCGTCTAATTACCAATCCAATGAGCCCCCTCCGGATTTTATATGAGCACGCTTTCTATAAAAACCTTATATGTACCCAGGGCATAACTTACAATTCTTGCCCTGAGGGCTGGGGGATTTTTTATGCTCAAAAACATAAATTTTCAGACCTTTCTGATACGATGAACAAAATCTCAAAATTTTGATTGTAAGTATTTGCGGAAATGATGGGCGTGAGGGGGGCATTTGCCCTCTGATCACTTTCGACTAATGAAAAAGGCACTAGTCCTCTCAATTTCCAATCGAATGAGCCCTTTTTGAAGCTTCTACAACAAAACTTTCTACAAGAACCTTATATGCCCCAAGGGCATAACTTAGGACCCTTGTCCTGAGGGCTTCGGGGGGAGGGTTTTCATCCTCAAAGACATAATTTCCAAACATTTCAAGTACGTTGAACAAAATGGCCATATCAAAATTTTGATCAAATATTCAAATGAATTTACTGAAAAAATGAGCATTGTCAGTTTAATATACATATGCTGATATTTATTCCTTAAAATCTTCATTAATTTTGATTTCTTAAAATTATAAAAATTAAAACATTTAAAAGAAATTTTTTCAGTAAAGTACAAATTATATTCTGGCTTTTAGAATTCATAGGAGTTTAGAACTCTACTCATATTAATTTCTGCTCGTTTTGAGTTTGATTCTGCTATTTATTTTAATTTCTGTTTGTTTTGGGTTTCGTTTGTTTATTGATACTGATTTGTGATAGTTGTATGCTTGGTAGATTATTTGATTCTATTTTTGTTCATTTTTGGTTTAATGGAGTTCTTCACTGTTATTTCAAAAACTGATTTTGTGGAAAAAGTTTTTTTAATTATTTTCTGCTCGTTTTGTATTGACAGAGTCTTTTTCAGGGAAAAAGACTGAGCCTCTTCTAAAGTTAAACAACCATCCCTTCCATAAAAATCTTAAATACCCCCTGAGCATAACCTACAACCCTTGCCCCTAATCTCTGGGGTTCGTTTCAACCCCAAAAGCCTTGTTATATGATATTTAGAATATTTTGAATAGAATGGCTATCTCAAAATTTCTATTAGATACATTTCGGGACAATACAAGGTGTGTGTCGGGGGGGGGGGGAGGGTAGCTGCCTTACGATCACTTTGACTCTTAAAAAGAGCACTAGAGCATCTGATTACCAATCCAATGAGCCCCCTTTGAAGTTTATATGACCCTGCTTTCTATAAGAACCTTTTATGCCCCCAGGACATAACTTGCAACCCTTGCCCTGAGGGCTGGAGGGATTTGTTATCCTCGAAGATATAATTTCTAGATCTTTCAAAAACTTTGAAAAAGTTGCTATCTCGAAATTTTGATTGGATGTGTTTGAGGAAATGATGGGCGTGGGGGGGGGGGCATTTGCTCTCTGAATACTTGTCGACTAAAAAATTAGGCACTAGTCCTCTCAATTTCCAATCGAATGAGCCCTTTTTGAATCTTCTATGACAAAACTTCTATAACAACCTTATATGCCCCAAGAACATAACTTACGACCCTTATCTTGAGGGATATGGGGGAAGGGTTGTCATCCTCAAAGACATAATTTCCGGACCTTTCCACCACATTGAACACAATAGCCATATAAAAATGTTGATCGGAAATGTTTGGGAAAATGATGGGCGTGGGGGAGGGGGCATTCACCCTTCGATCGCTTTGACTATTAATAAGGGCACGAGCCCTCTCAATTCCTAATTGAATGAGCCCTTTTTGAAGTTTCTGCGACAACCCTTTCTGTAAAAACCTTATATGCCGCCAGGGCATAACTTACATCCTTTGCCCTGGGGGTTGTGGGGGTTTTGTCATACTCAAAGACATAATTTCCGGACATTTCAACTACGTTGAACAAAATAGCTATCTCAAAATTTTTATTGAATGTGTTTGGGGAAATGGTGGGCGTGAGGGGGGGGGGTAGTTGCCCTCGAATCACTTCCTACTATAAAAAGGGCACTAGCTCTTTCAATTTCCAATCGAATGAGCCCTTTTTGAAGTTTTTACGACAACCCTTTCTATAAAAACCTTCTATGCCCCCAGGGCATAACTTACAACCCTTACCATGAGGGCTGCGGGGGGGGGGGTGTCATCCTCAAAGACCTAATTTCCAGAACTTCCAACTACGTTGAATAAAATGGCTATCTCAGAATTTTGATCGGATGTCTTTGGGGAAATAGTGGGTGTGAGAGGGGGGATAGTTGCCCTCCCATCACTTTTTACTTTTAAAAAGGGCAATAGCCCTTTCAGTTTCCAATTGGCTCAGCCCTTTTTGAAGTTTCTACGAAAACGCTATTTATAAAAACCTTATATACCCCCAGGACATTACTTACAACCCTTGCCCTGAGGGGTATGGGGTTTAGTCATCCTCAAATACATAATTTCAAGAACCTTCAGCTACGTTGAACAAAATGGCTATCTCAAAATTTTGATTGGATGTATTTGGGGAAATAATGTGCGTGAGAAGTTGCCTTCCAATCACTTTCTACTATTAAAAAGGGCACTGGCCCTTTCAAATTCCAATTGAATCAGGCCTTTTTGAAGTTTCTACGACAACCCTTTCTATACAAACCTTATAAGCCCCCAGGGCATAACTTACAACCCTTAACCTGAAGGCTGTGGGGGGGGGGGGTTCATCCTCAAAGACCTAATTACAGGAATTTTCAACTACCTTGAACAAAATGGTTATCTCAATATTTTGATTGGATGTGTTTGGGAAACTGTGGGCGTTAGAGGGGGGCTACTTGCCCTCAGTTTTCAATCAAATGAGCCCAATTTGAAGTTTCTACGGCAACGCTATCTATAAAAACCTTATATGCCCCAGGGCATAACTTAAAACCGGGTTCTTCACCCTCAACGACATTATTTCCAGAACTTTCAAATACGTTGAACAAAATGTCGATCTTAAAATGTTGATTGGATGTGTTTGGGTAAATTGTGGGCGTGAGAGGGGGTTTTTTGCCCTCCTATCACTTTTGACTATTAAAAAGGGTACTAGCCCTTTCAATTTCCAATCGAATAAGCCCTTTTTGAAGTTTCTAAGACAACACTTTCTATAAAAACCTTATATGCCCCCAGGGCATTAATGAATACCCTTGACCGGAGGGATGTGGGGAGGGTGGGCTGTCATCCTCAAAGACCTAATTTCTAGAATTTGCAACTACGTTAAACAAAATGTATATCTCAAATTTTTGATTGGATGTTTTTGGGAAAATGGTGGGCGTGAGAGGGGGTTAGTTGCCCACCAATCACTTTCGACTATTAGAAAGGGTACTAGCCCTTTGAATTTCCGATCGAATGAGTCCTTTTTGAAGTTTCCAACATAACACTTTCTATAAAAACCTTATATGCCCTTTACAACTCTTGCCCTGAGGGCTGTAGGGGGAGTGTCCTCCTCAAAGATATAATTTCCAGATCTTTCAACTACGTTGAACATAATTGTTATCTCAAAATTTTAATTGGGTGTGTTTGGGGAAAGGGTGGGCGTAGAAGGAGTGTTAGTTGTCTTCCAATCATTCTCGGCTATTAAAAAGGGCACTAGCCCTTTCAATTTTCAATCGAATGAGCCCTTTTTGAAGTTTTTACGACAACATTTTCTATAAAAACCTTATATGCCCCAGGGCATAACTTACGACCCTTGACCTGAGGGCTGTGAGGGGTTGTCATCCTCAAAGACTTAATTTCCAGAATTTACAACTACGTTGAACAAAATGTCTATCTCAAAATTTTTATTGGATGTGTTTGGGGAGATGGTGGGCGTGAGAGGGGGGTTAGTTGCCCTCCAATCACTTTCGACTATTAAAAAGGGTAATAGCCCTTTATATTTTCAATTGAATGAGCCCTTTTTGAAGTTTTTACGACAACGCTTTCCATAAAAACCTTATATGCCCCCAGGGCATAACTTACAACCCTTGGCCTGAGGGCTGTGGGGGGGGGGGGCGTCATCCTCAAAGACTTAATTTCCAGAATTTACAACTACGTTGAACAAAATGTCTATCTCAAAATTTTTATTGGATGTGTTTGGGGAGATGGTGGGCGTGAGAGGGGGGTTAGTTGCCCTTCAATCACTTTCTACCATTAAAAAGGGTACTAGCCCTTTGGATTTACAATCGAATGAGCCCTTTTTGAAGTTTCTACGACAACCCTTTCTATAAAAACCTTATAAGCCCCCAGGGCATAACTTACAACCCTTAACCTGAAGGCTGTGGGGGGGGGGGGGGGGGTCATCCTCAAAGACCTAATTACCGGAATTTTCAACTACCTTGAACAAAATGGTTATCTCAAAATTTTGATTGGATGTGTTTGGGGAAATTGTGGGCGTTAGAGGGGGCTATTTGCCCTCAGTTTCCAATCAAATGAGCCCAATTTGAAGTTTCTACGGCAACGCTATCTAAAAAAACCTTATATGCCCCAGGGCATAACTTAAAACCGGGTTCTTCACCCTCAACGACATTATTTCCAGAACTTTCAAATACGTTGAACAAAATGTCGATCTTAAAATGTTGATTAGATGTGTTTGGGTAAATTGTGGGCGTGAGAGGGGGTTTTTTGCCCTCCTATCACTTTTGATTATTAAAAAGGGTACTAGCCCTTTCAATTTCCAATCGAATAAGCCCTTTTTGAAGTTTTTAAGACAACACTTTCTATAAAAACCTTATATGCCCCCAGGGCATTACTGACAACCCTTGATCTGAGGGATGTGGGGAGGGTGGGCTGTCATCCTCAAAGACCTAATTTCCAGAATTTGCAACTACGTTAAACAAAATGTATATCTCAAATTTTTGATTGGATGTTTTTGGGAAAATGGTGGGCGTGAGAGGGGGTTAGTTGCCCACCAATCACTTTCGACTATTAGAAAGGGTACTAGCCCTTTGAATTTCCGATCGAATGAGTCCTTTTTGAAGTTTCCAACATAACACTTTCTATAAAAACCTTATATGCCCTTTACAACCCTTGCCCTGAGGGCTGTGGGGGGAGTGTCCTCCTCAAAGATATAATTTCCAGATCTTTCAACTACGTTGAACATAATTGTTATCTCAAAATTTTAATTGGGTGTGTTTGGGGAAATGGTTGGCGTAGAAGGAGTGTTAGTTGTCTTCCAATCATTCTCGGCTATTAAAAAGGGCACTAGCCCTTCCAATTTTCGATCGAATGAGCCCTTTTTGAAGTTTTAACGACAACATTTTCTATAAAAACCTTATATGCCCCAGGGCATAACTTACGACCCTTGACCTGAGGGCTGTGAGGGGTTGTCATCCTTAAAGACTTAATTTCCAGAATTTACAACTACGTTGAACAAAATGTCTATCTCAAAATTTTTATTGGATGTGTTTGGGGAGATGGTGGGCGTGAGAGGGGGGTTAGTTGCCCTCTAATCACTTTCGACTATTAAAAAGGGTAATAGCCCTTTATATTTTCAATTGAATGAGCCCTTTTTGAAGTTTTTACGACAACGCTTTCCATAAAAACCTTATATGCACCCAGGGCATAACTTACAACCCTTGACCTGAGGGCTGTGGGGGGGGGTGTCATCCTCAAAGACTCCAGAATTTACAATTACGTTTAACAGAATGTCTATCTCAGAATTTTGATTGGATGTGTTTGGGGAAATGGTGGGTGTGAGAGGGGGGTTAGTTGCCCTTCAATCACTTTCTACCATTAAAAAGGGTACTAGCCCTTTGAATTTCCAATCGAATGAGCCCTTTTTGAAGTTTCTAAGACAATGCTTGCTATAAAAACCTTATATGCCCCCAGGGCATAACTTACAACCCTTGCCCTGAGGGCTGTGGGGGGAGTGGGCTTCTCAAAGACATGATTTCCAGATCTTTCAACTGCGTTGAACAAAATGGCTATTTTAAAATTTTGATTGGAGGTGTTTGGGGAAATAATGGGCGTGGAAGGAGTGTTATTTGCCGTCCTATCACTCTCGGCTAATAAAAAGGACAATAGCCCTTCCAATTTTCGATCGAATGAACCCTTTTTGAAGTTTTTACGACAAATCTCTCGATATGAAGTTCCCTGGTCTAAAACCAACCAAAAAAAAAAAAATAAATAAAAAATATATTGTGCCAACATCGTTCTTTACTGAGGCAGCCCTATTGGGCTTCCTATGATTTCTGGTCGTTTTAAGTTTGAATTTATAATCCTAACTTAAGAACTTTCTTTTTCCCTATAAAAGGGTCTACTAGTTCCTTGTGATCGATAGATATTAATGACAAGGATACAATTTTGAAGACAAAAAAATGTTGGTAGCAACTAAAATTGGGTTTTCGGCACTCAGAACGGCACTCTCTTGGATCTAAATTATGTGCAGCAGCTTACTAATCTTAGGACCCAAAGGTATCTAAAGTCAGGATAGCAGCTTTTTAATTCCAGTATCCTTCGGGAACCAACAAATAAAGTAGAAGACAGGATATAGTCTGTCCAAGGTAGGGCAGCCATCTTTACTTTCAAGCAAGAATAAATGTTTCATCCTGATGACTCAAATTTTTGATGGTTTACTTCCTGATGATTCCTCAACGAAGATGTGCCTATTTTCTTCTACACACTGTCGACTTGGGTTCTCCCAGCCCAAATAGATCTAACAAGCAATAACTCCAACCGTACTTCATATACGCCGAGCCACTATTATGTCATCTGCATTATTTGATTCATTTATCTGAGCACTGAAATTGGCATTCGCGGTCACCAGATTTATATACCCTGGGCATATAAATCTAATGTCTTGGGTACCGAAAGTTAGCAAGCTGCTACCCTCGCTTTAGATTCAAAGAGGCCTGATCTGGGTACCGAAGAACTGACCTTAGGGTGGTTTTCGAGAAATTCCTGGAAATACTTCCCTGCTCGGTTGTACGTCTCGAAATCGACTGGAAAGCAAAAATCGGGAATTGGAAAGCGAAGACGACCCTTGAAGCATGAATACTAGTGGAATAAGTTTCATGACCACTATTTAGCTTACCTGCACTTTTTGAACAGGAACTAACCCTCTTCATTTGTTCCACACAAAATTTCTTCCGTAAATTTGGCCAGGTTCTTCCATTTTCTTTGGCTTTCTTGAAAATTATGCCAGAAATGTGGTATCCTGCCCCGCTTTGCACCACCTGTCTGGATTCACTTTCCGAAAAAGTGGAAAGCGTTTTCAAATCGCCAAAATATGAATAGAAAGCTATTCCTGACCGCCTTCATCCACGGAAACACTTGGAAAGTGATTTCTTATCTAATTTCCAAGCTGCATAAACACCTTTTTAGTTCTACCGACAAAAGTTAAGATATTAATTCTGAAGAAAGTCTTTTCATTTAAAACTCGGGAAATTGTCTGATTCTTTTGAAGTTTTTGAAAGAGGAACACATCGTTCATGTTTATCTTAACCTAAAGAGTATAGGAAACCTATAGGAGTGAAAATTTGCTCCAGTATCGAAAAAGAAAATGACCCAGTATCCAATTTCCAGTATCGAAAGCTAACGTTCGGCAACTTTTTGACCCAAAGCTGCTGCATACTCTTCTTTTGAGATACTTTAAAACTTAGGGGAGGTAAAACATAAAACTGTTTTCAGTAGGCCTTCCAGCTTTAAATAAAAAGCATTTTTGACCTACCAAGATTTCTGCAAGCTAACCTAGGCCTACCTCGTGCAGTTTGGATTTTTACTTCCATGACACTTGAAATTAAAAATACTGAATAATTATTCCTTTAAGCGAAATTTCAGCTTTAATTCGATTGC
Source organism: Artemia sinica (assembly GCA_027921565.1). Lineage (NCBI taxonomy): Eukaryota > Metazoa > Arthropoda > Branchiopoda > Anostraca > Artemiidae > Artemia > Artemia sinica. The sequence continues at coordinate 120,199 of JAPEVW010000157.1, read as the reverse complement.
ACTATAAATTGGTTATACAAAATATCCAATTTTCGGGGTAATACCTAAAATTAGTGGGTTTTTTTCCAAGACTACACTGGTTTTCTATGACGAAAAAATAAACGTTCAGGCGGGGGTAAGTCCTTTTATTAGACAGTAAAAGCAGAAACTTTACACTTATTTCAGTGAGAACAGAAAAAATATCAAGAAGTTAATATTTTGTTCTGTATAAATATGCTAGTTTTAATTTTAATACTTTAGTATTTTTGCTGATGACGATCGCTGTATATGTGGTCGAATTATCCAGATTTTTGTATCTGTTTCCACTGTATAATATATGGACTTATCCCCATTTGAACGTTTATTTGTTCCTAATATACAAATTCCTGTGAAAATTTCTGGTTTGTAAATCAAGCTGCTAGACGCTACACTGACGGCTCTATTAGTTATGAATCCCTATCTTCTCATGCTAAACCGCTGACTATTTTTATAATATTCCCATTCTCTTTAAGCCAGACATCTATAATTTTTTATTTGTGCAAATTATTGCGTTTTTTTTCCTTGTAGATTTTTATATGGCTTTTCGTATTCTTTCAAATACTGATAGCTGTTAATATATGCTCCATCAAACGAACGCAGAGATGGTTCTCTAAAAGAGTATCTTCTCGTTGTAGATTTTTGTATGGCTTTTCGTATTCTTTCAAATACTGATAGCTGTTAATATATGCTCTTCCACACGAACGCAGAGATGGTTCTCTAAAAGAGTATCTTTTCGTTGCAGATTTTGTATAGCGTTTCGTATTCTTTCAAATATTGATAGCTGTTAATATATGCTCTTCCACACGAACGCAGAGATGGTTCTCTAAAGAGTATCTTTTCGTTGCAGATTTTGTATAGCGTTTCGTATTCTTTCAAATACTGATAGCTGTTAATATATGCTCCGCCATACGAACGCAGAGATGGTTCTCTAAAAGAGTATCAACAGAGGAAGAAGCTTCAGGGGACAGTCGACCGCATCCATATTTCTTAAGAAGGGTTATGAGGAATGAAAACGAGTGTGCCCATCAGGTAAACATATTTGTATCCAAATAAAGTGTATATTTGTTATTTTTTCCGAAGTTGCGACACCAGGCTCTTTTAAGTAGCTGATATGCCGCTAGTCTTTCTCCTCAGTTCAATGTGGGGCTCTAAATATCTGGTAAATTTTATTTTGAGGAAAACTTCGAGGAAAACATCCCCGAGAAGACCGTTCCAAATCGAATCTGTTCAATATAAGTTGTTGTACTACAATTAATGTGGTATTACTTGCTTAAATTGTCTGTATCTTTATTACTTTCTTTTAGCTTAACTTAAATTCCCACATAACGTGACATTTTTCTTTCTTTTGATTAATTAAAAAAAAACTTTTTCCACAAAATAAGTTTTTCAAAGAAAAGTAAAGAACTCCATTAAACAAAAAATGAGCAAAACTAAAACCAAATAATCTACCAAGCGTGAAACTACCACAAATCAGCATTGATAAATAAATGAAACCCAAAACGAACAGATATTACAATAATTAACCGAGTCAAACTCAAAACGAGCAGAAATTAACATAAGTTGGGCGCAAAACCCCTATGCCTTCCCAAGGCCAGAACAAAATTTGCACTTTACTGAAAAAATATAAATGTTTTTACTTTTATAACTTTAATAAATCAAATAACATTAACATTTTGATTACTAAATATCAGTATATGTATTAGACCCCGGCGCCGCGCCGATGAGGGAAGACCGGCGGCGGCGGGGCCAAAAACAGCGCGCCACGCCGCGCCGCCGGTAAGATGTCGGTGGCGCGCCACCAGTATGATATCGGCGGCGCGCCGCCGGCGCGATCAATGTTGACTGCAAACATTAATGTTTTCATCAGTATTTCTCAAATCACAGCTTAAATTTACAACAGATTCGAGCCTATTCATGAGTTCAAAAATTCACAAGTCGCTGGTTGGAAACTGGTCTTCTTCTTTATGCATCAAGAGAAGTAGAACTCTGGTAGAGACGAAATGGTTGTGACGTTTCAGAACCCCTGCATAATACGAGTAGTTGAAGTATCTATTAGCTATGTATTCTTAACATAAATAATTATCAAAATTATAGTTTTTTTCATCGAGCGTTATTGCATACAAAACTTCAAATACCGTATCACAAAATTCGTCAGTTATTTGGGTAAAAACTTTGAATATAACTTTGAACTTAGAAGCTTAATTTTTTCATAATGCTCTTTGCCTATATCTATTTTGTCACCTTTAAAACAGTTGAAATGGGCGACTTTGATATTGATTGTTTGTTTGTTTTTTTTTTTTTTTTTTTTTGCTCTTTTGGATTCCTAAAAAGCCTTCTTGTATTAAAAACTGGTTTTTAATAACAACTTAAAAAAATACAAATTTAAGGTTTATTTTGGTTCCTTTATAGAATATATGTCATGTAGGCTAAGGCTGAACTGCTGCTTTTTTATTGCTTTTGGCTGCTCTTTTGGATATTATTCATTTTTTCTTTTGGGGATTCATTCCAAATTAAAAACTGATAAATACCTAATTATCAGTCAAATTATAAACTACATCTAAAAGGAGTAAATTTATCAAATTGAAAAATACATGATGAACACTACACATGAGAACACTTCAATTACAATGAAACAAAAAACACTTAATGGTTTATTCGGTATGAAGAAAAATGAAGTGCCAGCTATTTTCTTAGGTAAAAAATGAAAAGCTCATCCGTTTTAAATGTAATTAAATGAAATAATAAGCAGACTGAAGTAGCTCCAGGAAAATATTGAAATTTTCATCCTAGTTCGTCACTTTTAATCCAAGCAAAATGTTAGGACACTTAGTATCAGTTATTGAGTTTAAGCTTTGATTTCCAAATGCTCACAAAAATTACCAAATTTAAGAAAGTCGCAACAATAAGTCACCTGAGGTCAAAATACTCAAAGACTCCTCTTTGATCCCCACCCAGGCTCAAACCTTCTGCTATGGTCATTTCCATGGAAATCTCCAAAGAGTTTCTTTTTAAAATAGCTTTCAAGCGTAGTTAGGGGTATTTAGCCTTTTTTGCTTTTCTTCAAAGCTTTGAAAAAAGTGTTATAATATTCCAAATGTTACATTTGTTATATTTGTGCATATTTTTGGTAATCATTTGTGGGGTGATAGAATTTTTTAAACCACTGTAAATACGAAAGAACGTTGCAACATCTAGTACCCTGAGGTCATAAGACTGACAAAGACTCCTGCTTGAACCTTCCAAATTGAAAGCTTTTATTATGACCTGGCCTTTTAATGTAACTTGGGCACTGGACCAAGGGCGCCATTGTCAGTCGAGCGCAACGTTAGGTGGGGATGTCGATACTGCTTTCCTCACACCAATTCGTTTTAGTGTGAATCTGCCTGGTACTTATGAATGAATGTTTTCAAAGTAAACCCGTTTCATCAATAAGAAAAAAAACGGGTTGGACGCATATGTCCCTTTCCCTTTGGACAATAAAACCATGCAGGAATTGTATCTAGTATACCTTACAAAAATCTTGTTAATTTTTCTCAACTTTTCAACTTTTTGGCATCCCTGCTTTCAATAAAAAAAAAAATCAAGGTACTATCACTTAAATATAATAACTCCCTTTCCCCCCCCCCCTCTGGATACAATCTTGATAGGATACCGTTTCTGCTTTAAATAAAAAAAAAATAATTAACTTATTGACACCCCTGCTTTCAAAAAAAAAATCGAGGTATTATCATTTAAATATGATAGCTCACTACCCCCCCCCCCCTCTGGATACCACCTTGATACGATGCCGTCTCTGCTTTAAATTAAAAAAAATAACTTTTTGGTATCACTGGTTTCAATAAAAAAATTTCGAGATATTATCATTTAAATGTAATACCTCCCTATCCCCCCCCCCTCTGGATACCACCTTGATAGGATACCGTCCCAGCTTTCATTAGAAAAATAATTTACTTAATAATAAACTAGGTCAATATATGGTTCAAACAAACACGCAAAATAAAAACAAACAGCTTAGTGTTCCTTGAAACAAAATTGAGTGAACGAGTAAAGGGGTACAAAGACAACAACAAAAATGTCGAAATTATTCAGATATACCTCAAATTATTGGAAAACTGAGTCATAGATTCGCCATGGCATTCAATAAGATCCAAAGATTCTAGTTAAAAGGGAGCACACACAAAACCCAAATTAGGCCAGTAGCCTATGAGAAATCGCAAAATACGCAAGACATGAACAAGTTCTAATGGGGTGCCCTGGGTCTATCAAAATATTTCAATGGTTTCCCAGGGAAATTGATATCATTTTCTTCTGTCTCCACTTTAAATGAAAAAAAATAATTATCTTTTTGGCATCCCTGCTTTTAAAAAATGAGGAATTATCATTTGAAAATGATAGCCCTCTATCCCCCCCCCTATAAGCAATAATTTACAACTTATTTATGAATCATATTTTTGGGGTAACTTCCGGTTTGATATTTAATTCCCTAACCTTGTACATAGCTTAGTCTATAGCTAAATTTTGTCTCAATAGAAGGGTTGTTTTTTTTTTGGGGGGGGGGGAGCAAAAATGTTTCAGAAACAAGATTGTATTTTCTATCAGGCGTTCAAGAATTGAGTATTTAACATTAATAAAATCTTATCTAAATACGGCAAAAAAAAAATCTGCAAACTTACAATTCAGCTGTAGAAACAATCTGTCGGCTGTCAATTTCAAAATGCAACTGAAGGCTGAAGCTGTATAGTAGTGAATGCGTTCTATAATTCTATACAACTTGAAAATAAAATTCTTGACTACGAATGATGTAAGAAATAGCGATTGGGAAACTGTATTCGAAATGATTTTAACTCATTTCATAAAGACGATACTTTTTTTTGTCAACATATTAAGAATTGTGTATATTGTAATATTTGCAATTGCATATTGCATCTGTCTGGTTTTTATGCAAAGTAACAAAAGAGACTAAAATTAATGAAAAAGAGAGTAGTGAAGAATTATGGTATGCAAAGTAATATATGGCAGGGAAAGTCACTGGTGATAAATCGCTAGGGGTGGCACCGTGATTGCGTAATTTTCGGGTCGTCGGCGGCGTTCGGTCGATCCGCCGGCGCGGCGCCGGGGTCTAATATGTATATTAAACCGACAATACACATTTATTTGTATTTTTTCAGTAAAGTGCAAGTTTTGTTCTGGCCTTAGGAAGGCATAGGGGTTTTGCGCCCAACTTATGTTAATTTCTGCTCGTTTTGAGTTTGACTCGGTTAATTATTGTAATTTCTGTTCGTTTTGGGTTTCATTTATTTATCAATGCTGATTTGTGGTAGTTTCACGCTTGGTAGATTATTTGATTTTAGTTTTGCTCATTTTTTGCTTAATGGAGTTCTTTACTTTTCTTTGAAAAACTTATTTTGTGGACAAAGTTTTTTTTAATTAATTTCTGTTCGTTTTATATTTACATAGTCTTTTCAGGGAAAAAGAAGATAATACTTTAAATCTTTTCGTTTTGTAAGACTTTATAGTTTGGCCTGCTATTTGTATGCCGGAGAAAAATTTTCAGTAATTTTTAACAGCATACACCCTTTTAAAAATCTGGACACAAATAGTACTGTTTAATTTAGTTTCATAACTCCTCTAGTTGACCTGTAATGGAAAACTTGATACCATTCGCAAAAAAATCTGTTTACTTTCATTGATAGCTTGGATACACTTACGCTATTTGGATTTGGTTAAATTTTAAGAGCAGAAGTAGCCCCGAACATTTGAACATAATACCCTCAGTCGTTCTTGGGATACTGCTGAGATGCCTTGTTGGAAATTAGCATTATCACAGTGTATTTTGATTTAATCTTAAGTCAACATTTAGTTTTTAAACATATAAAAATTGGATTTGAGGAAGACTAAAATCTATTCTATAAATCATATACAAAAACTTTCTATATAAACCTTATATGCCCCAGGGTATAACTTACAACCCTTGCACTGAGGGCTCTGAGGGGGTTATAATCCTAAAAGACCTAATTTCCAGAACTTTCAACTACGTTGAACAAAATGGATATCTCAAAATTTTGATTGGATGTGTTTGGGAAAATGGTGGGCGTGAGAGGGGCGTTAGTCGCTATCCAATCACTTTCAACCATTAAAAAAGACACTAGTCCTTTCAATTTCCAGTTGAATGAGCCCTTTTGAAGTTTCTACGACAACGCTTTCAATAAGAACTTTATATGCCCCAAGGGCATAACTTACAACCCCTGCCCTGAGGGCTGTGGGGGAGGGGTTGTCATCCTTAAAGACCTAATTTCCAAAACTTTTAACTACGTTGAATAAATGGCTATCTAAAGATTTTGATTGGATGTGTTTTGGGAAAAGGTGGACGAGAGAGGGGGGTTAGTTGCCCTTAAATCCCTTTCGACTATTAAAAATGGTACTAGTCCTTTGAATTTCAAATCGAATGAGCCCTTTTTCAAGTTTCTACGACAAAGATTTCAATAAAAATCTTATATGCCCCCAGGGCATAACTTATAATCCTTGCCCTGAGGGTTGTGGGTGAGTGTCCTCGTTAGAAATATGTTTTCTGTCTGGAAATCAGCTACCCTGAGCAAAATGGCTATCTCAAAATTTTTATTGGATGTGTTTGGGGGAATGATGGGTGTGGGGGGGGGACTAGTTGCCCTCCAATCACTTTAGACTATTAGAAAAGGGTTCTAACCCTTTGAATTTCCAATCGAGTGAGCCTTTCTTGAAGTTTCTACGACAACGCCTTCTATAAAAACCTTATATGCCCCCAGGGCATAACTTAAAACCCTTGCCCCGAGGGTTGTAGGGAAGTGTCCAACTCAAAAACATATTTTCTATCTGGAAATCAACTACGCTGGACAAAATGGCTATTTCAAAATTTTGATTGGATGTGTTTGGGGGAATGATTGGCAAGGGGGGGCTAGTTGTCCTCCAATTACTTTCGACTATTAAAACGGGCACTAGCCCTTTAAATTTCAAATCGAATGAGCATTTTTTGAAGTTTCTACGACAACGCCTTCTATAAAAACCTTATATGCCCCCAGGGCATAACTTAAAACCCTTGCCCCGAGGGTTGTGGGGGAGTTTCCTCCACAAAAAGATATTTTCTATCTGGAAATCAACTACGCTGAACAAAATGGCTATCTCAAAGTTTTGATTGGTCGTATTTGGGGGAAAGATGGGCGTTGGGGGGGGGGGGGGGCTAGTTGCCCTCCAATCACTTTCGACTATTAAAAAGGGCATTAGCCCTTTGAATTTCCAATCGAATGAGCCTTTTTTGAAGTTTCTACGACAACGCCTTCTATAAAAACCTTATATGCCCTCAGGGCATAACTTAAAACCCTTGCCCCGTGGGTTATGGGGGAGTGTCCTCCTCAAAAAGATATTTTCTATCTGGAAATCAACTACGCTGAACAAAATGGCTATCTCAAAGTTTTGATTGGTCGTATTTGGGGGAATTATGAGCGTGGGGGGGGGCTAGTTGCCCTCCAATCACTTTCGTCTATTAAAAAGGGCACTAGCCACTCCAATTTCCAATCGAATGAGCTCTTTTCGAAGTTTCTACGACGACTCCTTCGATCCGAAGTGCCCGGGTATGGAGAAAAAAAAACAACACATTGTGCCCACATCGTTCTTTCCTTAGGCAGCGCTAGCGCGCTGCCTATGATTTGCTTACTATTAACTAATAACCTAAACTTGCATATGACCTAAAAACGGATTTATCTTCAATTTTGTCCACAGAAACGTGGTTGCGTCTATTGATCCGTATTCTGGGGTACAGACCGTTACAAAATTGTTCCAAAATTGTCTATGATTTTTTGTTTTTCTACTTACTAGCGGTGTGTTAGCAAGATGTAGGAAATTACCTAAAACCTAATTTTTCACCACGTCTGCCCCCAAATAAGTCAAACAGATCCGTGGATCCATTTTCTGAGCTAAAGAATGTGACATTTGTTAGGTTTTATTATATTTTGTTTGCTAATATCTTGAATTTGTAAAACATCCAGAAATCCTTTATTCTCTATTTTTGCCTGTAGGAAATTAGCTAAGAGCTAAAATTTATCCGCGTCAGCTCTCGGTAACGTCAAGACACATGGGGGCCCGCAGGTCCGTATTTTCAGCCATGGACAAGTTTCAACTATAGCGAATGTCTCAAAACAGATTATTGTTTATTTTAGCCTGTTAAAACGTAGACGTGTATGTGGATCCGTATTCTGGGCCCCAGAACGCAGGTCTTTCGTTCAATTTTTTTTTTTTTTTTTTTTTTGGTTTTCAAACATCTTGAATTTAACAAATGTCTTTGAATTCATTATTTCTTAGGTCTGCCTGCACACACGGTGATACGTCTGTGGATCCATATTCTGGGCCAGAGAACCCAACGATTATATGTCAACGATTTTGTTTTCTTTTTTTTTTACTCTGCTTGCTAACATAGTGCTTGATAGTTTGAAATAGTGCTCTACTTGATAGTTTGAAATTACTGAAAAACCCAATTATTCTTCACATCTACACCCCTGAAACGCCAACACATCCATGGAGCCGCATTCTGAGCCACAGGATTTTGTTATTGGGAACTATGCACACATTTCTATGGGGGCATTTTCAAAGGGGAGGATTCTCCAGGGGGAGGAAAGTGTCCGAGGGTGAATGTTCCAGGAAAAATTTTACACGGAGGAATTTGCCAGATTTCCTATACGAGATTCTGTTTATTTATCTTACTTTCTCTTTGGCAACTCAATTTTACATGTGGAGATGTTCAGGGATAATTTTCCGGGGAAATTTTTCAGCAGGGTTGGAAATGTCAGCGGTATTTTACCGTGTGTTGGGGTGGGGTGGGGGTATTTTCCGTGAGAGAAACTTGCTATTGGCGGGAAGGCTTTCGGGGGAAATTTTAAACAGAAAGAGATCTCTAGTATGATTTGAAAAAAAAATCAGAAATTAGTTAAAGAACAAGTCTTTGTTCAAATGAAAGTAAGGGGAATTTTCCAGTCCAAATTATTTGCAGGAAATTTTCTAGGAATAATTTTCAGTGAGGATGAAATTGTCTTGGAGGAACATTCCTGGGAGTGGATTTTAAGCGGGAGGAAATTTCTGAGGAGTAATTATTCATGGGGGGATTTTCCATGGAGGGAGAGACAGATTTCGCAGCATTTTTTGAAAAGCGATCAGAAGCTAAATAAAAAAAAATTAACTAAATTAATGATCAACATTAACTTAAAACATAAAGATTATTCCGTACTTGAGAGATTGCCCCCTCCTCAGTGCTTCACTCTTCACGCTAAATTGTTTAACTTCTTTAAAAAAGTATCTTATTCTAATCACAATCCTGACCATTTCGCACAGTCTGAGGAGGCAACAGCAGGGCCGTATCCAGTATTTTTGTTCGGGGGGGAGGGGTTACCCGATTTTTTCCCGTGGACTTTGTCTTACATCCTCGAGCAACATTACTTTAGCTCAAGACCGTTAGTCCACCCCTTGCGAACGAGGACGCGTCCACTAGGCATACTTTCGTATCTTTAAGGGGCATTTTTTTTTTTTTTTTTTTTTTTTTTTTTTTTTTTTTTTTTTTTTTTTTTTTTTTTTTAGTAACGCAAAAACAAGACGAGTATTTACATACAGTTAAATACTACAAGCTAATTTTTTGATTTTTTTTTTCGAGACAGCAAAACAGTTAACGCAAAAAGAAGCCAAATAGTAGAAGTAGTCTATATAGTTTTTAGTTTTAGCTAAAAGTAAGGGCGAATATCTATAAAACGAAATCCAGGCGACAATTTTTCTTCCCTGCAAAAATGTCGATGACCTTGTCAGGGCATATGTCAACGTCCCTATGGACTGCAAGGAGGGCTAAGCCACTCAATCGTTCTTCTCCTGTTGAATTTCTCAGCCAGGTTTTGAGCCTTCTGAGCGTTGAGAAACTTCTTTCCGGAGTAGCAGTGCTAACAGGTAACGTCGCAAGAGCAGCCAGAAGAAGAAAAACATTTGGAAAAAAGGTGGCGTCGCATGCCTGAAGCGAAGACACAGCACAAGTAGGCCTCTCTGATACTGGAACATTCTCCCACTTGATGCGCCATAGCTCAATTTCTTGCTTCAGACAGTCTGGCTCGGGAAGAATATCGCCATACAATTCAACCAATGACTCCAGGTTTAATGCCTTCAGATCGACAGAAACAATTTTTGCAGGAGAAAGGACGCTGAGATTTGACAGCAGTTTCTGGTGAAGCACAAATCGTTGTTTCAGCTCGGAAGTGAAATGGTCCAGGAAAGGAATAAAGAACGAGGCTCTACAGTGGTTGAGAAGGTCTGGATCGTCTGCATGCATACTCCAGCAACCTCTCGTCCTTGGACGAGTCATCTCCAGTCCTAGGTCGCTGGCAAAACGCTCAGCTTCGTCGAAAATAGACGTGAAAGCAGTAGCAGCATTTCCTCGCATTTCCTTTGTTTTTAAAAGGACAGTTTCCACGTGCCTGCATGCAGCTGCCAAATCACAGTCAACTGACTGAAGAGTCTTGCACAGTGAAAGCATAAGGCAGAAAAGCTCTTTGACCATATTGAGACACACAACAAATTGCGACTGGTTCATCGTGTCCAGCAACTGCGCCGCTTTTGCAGAAGTTTCTGCATTTCCGTTCTCTTCAAGAGCTTCCAGGGATCGCAGGATTGGTCGGAACAGCTCAAGAAAACGCACGACGTGGTGCTCCACCCATCTTGTTTCGCAGAGTCCGGTTAAAGTATGTTTCCTCGAATCCGGTAGTATTTCGTTGATCTTCTCTTTTAAATTCTGTGTCCTGAGTGGGGAAGTACGGTAAAACTGCAGACTTCTGACAAGACACCGAAGAAATGCTTAAACGTCAGAATAGAGCATACAGAAGAGATGACCAAGTTGAGACTGTGCGCACTACAATGGACGTAAAGCGCCTTCGGATACTTTTCACGTATAACAGCCTGGACACCCCTAAGATGCCCACTCATCGCTGCTGCACCGTCATATCCCTAACCAACCATCTTGTTCAGATTAATACCAAGGCTTTTGAGAAATCGCAGGATTGATGAAGCCAGACCTTGCCCAGTCAAATCAGAAACTGGGGTAAAACCAAGGAAGTCCTCATGCAGTTTCCCTCTAAAAGTGTAGCGGACGCAAACAGACAGCTGCTCGGTATTCGAAACGTCCGCCGTTTCATCGGCAAGCACCGAAAAGCATGGACTTGCGTTTACTCTTTCCAAAATAGACTGCTGAAGAAGCTCCCCGGATGCGGCGATAATACCATTCTGGATGATGGGAGAACGATATGTGGCATTTCCGGCCGCAGAAAGAAGATGGTTCTTCAGAACATCGTCACCGTGTCTCGCCCTCAGCCGCAGTAGTGCTCGGAAGTTGCCATCATTGTGAGAAGGTTCTGGATCCGAGACCGAAATGGGGCCGGAATCGTTGGTACTACGAAGGGCAAGCTCTATCGCATCCTTCCAGTTTCTGAATAGTTTAGTGACTAGATTCCCCAAGCGCTGGTGGCAGCCTTTGCCAGCTGTCTCTGACGAGAACAGAACGCAAAATCTGCAAAAAGCAGCGTCCTCAGACGGAGAGTAGGACAACCAACTGAAACGAGTGAGCCAAGTTAACTGAAACTTCAGCTTCCGTTTTTCGGATACTGGAAAAATGCAGGAGATATCTGGAGCCCAAGGGCTCTTCAGCAAACGAAGTTTAGAATTTGCATCAAGACTGGATGATTTGTTGACAAAACGACCGATGTCATTTGCAAACAACGACAGAGACTGGGTTGGTGCAGGTGCGTGTTGCGTCGTGGTTGGTTCCAGTGTGCGTGATTCAGAAGCTTCAAAGATGGCTTCAGTGCCCTTCAGATCCACAGGTGTAGATGAATGCTCCGCAGACGTCCCGCTAACGCCACTGTCAGAAACATCTACAATGGACCAGGAAAGCAAAAGATATTAAAAAAAATATTTTTACAGATCTGATAATCAACATAGACACTGGAAACTTAAATATTGACTCAAGATATGATATTATTTCAAAAGATGAATCTATAGTCAAAAATTGGCATAAGGTCTTGCAAAATCACCCGGAAAATAGAGTAAATACAAGACCAAAGAGAATAGCAGTATTGGATGCCAACGAAAACATTGTTTCCTAACAGAACAATGAATTTAATGCTCAATTCATTTCCTTACTTTTGTCCAGTGGCTTTTGTATTTTCATAGAGTCATCCCGCAAATTGCTTTTTTTTCCCTACATATGCGTTTACCATGAAATCAGAGGCGTCATTATTCGAAATGTGTGGTTTTTTTTTTGGGGGGGAGGGGGGGTTGGATTTTACCGACTCACTGGTGATTTTATCAACTGATTTAGGTGATAGTGCTATTAAAATTGGTAATTTTTTGTTTTTACTGACTGAGACTGATCTTCTTTTATCGATTTTACGTCATTTATATTTTAGCCCATTTACCCTAAAAACTGAACCAGTAAAATAATGGCGCTACGTGCCACTATTTAGGCGACTTAGTTTTTTTTTACCATCTGGCAAAAAAACTGGGCCAGGGGTCTATGGTTTCCCATACATGAGGCCACTGCATCGACAAGCTGTTAAATGTTCATATTGATTGATATTTTATTTTATTCTTTTTAGTTCATATTTATTCTTTTTTAAATTGTTATGGTTTAAATTATTTCTGTTCTTAACGGTGAAGACGCCTAGTTTTACAAGGCAAGTGTTGATATTAATATTTAGTCAATATTTATATCAATATTTTTATTACTGTGATTAAATCCCCCCCCCCAGCATTAGATATATTGGCTACTCTGAACAAATCAAAATAGTGTTTCACAGGCCTGAAGATTAGTGAAGTGATTGGCTGAGTAATACCGACATAGGAAATTATGCAGTAACCGTCACTCGTTGCTGCGATCTCAAAAGAAAGAAATTCAAGGAAAATTCCTCCGTGGAAAATTCATCCACGGGAATATCCACCGCGAAAATTTTCCTCTGCTGAAACTCCCTCTCCGCATAAATTTCTCCCTCGGGGAAATTCTCTCCCAGTGGAAAATTTCCTTCACGTATTAATTAAGAATCTTATTTTTAAATTTTATGAAAAATTACTCCGGAAAATTCACCCCATGCGGATTCCCCATTGGGAAATTGTCCCTCCGCAGAAATTACCTTTCGCGCTTATTGATACCATAAAACTTCGTAAGAGTGTACGCATAAGCTTCTTAAAGTCTCCGATTTTAAAGATTGGACGAACAGTATAGTAATTCATACAGGACGCTCACACACACACACATTCGATTTTATGTTGCCTTGAATACTTTCAGGTTTGGTCATCTAATTGAAGGTTTTTTCCAGGAATTTGTTCGAGATTTATGTCAAAGATGTGCAAAAGTGACACGTTCAAGCATAGCATATCCTTTGTGTTGCCAGTCTGTTCCTGGTGGGCATAAGGAAACACAGCAAGTTAGAATGTGGTGCGTTAAATATCTCGCGTTTGGAATCAGCTGAATTAATTTTTAACTTACTAGAGTGCCCTGGAAGGTGCTACCTCCTCTTAGACATTGTTAACTCCCTAAATATGTCTAAAGTAATTTGATTGTATTGTTCCTGAATGTTAACGATGCTACGTTTTATTTGCTTTCAATACTTAGTGAATTAGATCTCAACAGAAATATTTTTTCAAATATTCCATGCTTGGAAAATGCTCCAAAATTGTAGGGTTTTTGTACTATAGTTAAAGTGTTGCATTATTCTCTTGAAATTGTTAATATCTTCCTTGCTTCCTTTTAGCTTATGTTCCCACAGAATGTGACAATTTTCTTTATAGTTTTTTTTTTACGGTCATTTTGGACATTTTTTTCAAACAACCATGCTCTCTCAATGCAGTTAAAAAATCATTCTGATATATTTTTGTGTTCCTATCATGAATACTGCTAGTGAATTTAAGCTTTTAACCTTATAGCTGTATTTCGGGCCATATTCTCTTTCTTGAAAGGGTGGAAAGTTAAAATTAGAAAGCCCTTCTTATTAAAAATAAAGCGAAAATGCAAAAACAAATATCCCTGGTGGTGGGGTTCGAACCCATGAGCCCTCGAGTAACTAAAGAACGCTTCTATTTGTTTTAATGATACACATTCGACACCTTTTTTGTAACAACGTAGTTTAGGAACTATTGTCCGAACTTTACTCCATTCATCTTTTTACCGTCAAAAATATCCCATGTCTTAAATACTATTTCAGTTTATTGATTTATAATCCGTATTCCGTCTTCTGTCTACGATCTTACTCAGGTATATTTTTATTTTATCTTATTTTATATCTATTTTTTTGTCTTTTTTATTTTATCCATTTCAGATTTTTTTTGGTTTTTGTAGTAGTATTTGTTCAAGGTTTTAGATTTTACCAAAACCTGGGTTTTGATTTTGTTATTGCTTGACTCTCAACCTGCTTTTTATTTCTCTTTACAGTACCTGTTCGTTTTCTTTATTTTGTTGGTTTAAAAGTATGTTTATTTTGAGTTTAAAGTGCAATATCTATTTTATCGTGTTTTCATACTATTTTTCCAAAAAATTTGATTATCTATCATCACCAATCTTGGTTAAAGCTGATAAATTATTCCATTCTGAATTATTGAAATTTTGTGCTCCAAGTTTTGATGAAATTAAAATCACATACTAATATTTTCAAAGATTATCCATTTTGTTACTGCCAGTGGATTCAATTCGACAGTGGGGCCATTGGCGAAGAATACCCTTATTTTGGAGTTTTCATTGAAAAATATATTTTTCTTTGGTATTTTCCTTGAAGAAATTGAAAATAAAGGAAAATTACCCCCTTCCTAATTTCTGTGAATTGACAGCATTGGTTATTATCAGATGGTTAACAAGAATTCTTACCGAATAAAAATGTATTTAAATGATTGGACAGATAATACTCATTTTCTTAGCTTTAATCTATAGCATTTGATTTAAGACTGATTATTTTTATTTTTTAAAGGGAATTGCAATTTTTTTTTCATTTCTTAGGTTTCCATTCTAGCCTTTGAAGAATATTTATAGACTGTTTTTATTTTGACCGACTAGTTTAAGTACTGAAGAATTCATTATATTTTCATCATCAGTCAATGACTTTAGTGTGAGAAATAGATGGCACTGTTTTACTTGCAAAAAAATATATCCGAGTTTGGTCATAGACCACAATTGGTCTACGATAAAGATAATAGCACCGTCAGACAGTAGATTCAATGGCGTAATAAGAATTATTCATTGAAAGTGAATACGAAGATGAAGACAACACGAAATGAATGTAGAGTTTCAATCTTTTGTTTAAAGCGCTTTTGGACTAAACATGGAATTAAAAGTGTTCTTTGATTTTCTGGAGGGAGCTGGGGCTCGTAATCTTATTAAAAGTCAAATATGAAAACTTAATTCTTATCGATTCTAACGAGCCCATTCAAGTTTTTTTTGTTTATGGGTCGAGTCTCCAAAGCCGTTTTTCATGCATTAGCCCCCCTGCTTATCTTACCCTAAGTTGATGCATATGTCCAAAATAATTTGAGGTAAATTTTTTGGCAGTAGCTCACCAGATTTCGTAATACAAACTGGTTGGGATTCAATTTTCATTTTCAAGTTGATACGAACTGAGAGGGTGGGCACTTGAAAAACAGGTGATTTGAATGATCAGAAGAAAGCTGGAAACAAAAATAGTTAATAATCAGAATAAAGTTCGACATAAAAGCAATAAATGCGCTTGATTAGTTGAAGTATCAATCAGTCATATTTTTACTCTTACTAAAGGTGCCCATTTACGAAGACATAGGGAGAACAAAGATTAGGAAAAAAATAAATCAAGAGACAAAAAGGTATTTTTCGAAATTTTGGGGGCCGGGGTGCTTTACTATGAAAATAACAAGAAAATACCATTTTTAAATCTAGCCTACCCCCCCCCCCAGTTGTACCCCCTCACTCCTAATTTTGCCTGTATGTTTTTTTGAGTTTTTAGCGCTTATTCTTTATTGTTCTTTTTCTTATTTGCCGCTTATTCTTTGCTATCATATTACAAACAAAACGTCCCAATCGCATTTGACAGAGTACACATTTGGTGATATTTGCATCAAAGTTGGGATTTTTTTTTCAAAGATAATCAGAGTAAAACTTAATACTTATGCAAGCCGTCTAAGGATTTGTGACGCTGAACATTCATTAAAAAAAGATGGTACATCAGAATTGTTACAATCACAGAAATTTATGAGACAGAATGATTCATAAGTATCTTAACTTCACTTTAAATTAAAGACGCAAATTGATGACATAAAGTAGCTAATGGCGTATATTAGTGGCTCGTAGGCTTAGTTAGCCTTTGATTTGACGAAATAAATTTTGATACTACCAAAATACAAGCTAGCATACTGTCTTCCGGTTCATATGCAATTATTTGACTAAAAAAACAATTTTAAAAGCGTTTAATCCTAAAATCATAAGTCAATACAAACTCCGCTTAAACAGGAGTGACAAAGGTTCCATAAGCGTTGAGAGTGCCACTTCAGTGTGAGTACAACCGCCATTCACTTTTTTTAGTATATCGTTATTAGATCTATTGTTGTTGTTGGGTTTATTTATCTTTATTTTGGAAAAAAACTATTTATTTATCGCTTAATTCTTTCTTGTTTTCCTTTTTATGGGGCTATCAGTCATTTAATAATTGAAGTTTTTCCATAAGCCGATCTGATCAATTCTATCTGTGAATTTTTTAAAGTTTGGCCTAAATAACTTAATTATGTCTTAAGTTTTTTCGGTGGCAAGAATTTAACAGTCCCAAACAGTCAAAACTTAACCCTTATAATAAGAAGACATGCACAAAAATCAAAAAGTTTGGTTTTGATTAGCATTAGTATTTGAAATTATTTTGAACTGATGCACAGAGCAAAAAACGACAGAAATACTTATTTTATTTAAATTATTTTAATCATCATGTTAAAAGATTGTCACAAGTTCATCAACATGAGCAAGACTCTATGAAATCCTGAGAATGTTCAAAACAACATATTTTCTATATAGCATAACTGAACTGATAATTCTTATTCTTGATTAAAGCTAAACAAATCGTGATTATGCTCGTTTTGTTTTCATGAAAACAAAATTGTCTCAAATACGACGTTGTATGATAGTATTCGCCAAGAAAGTTAAAACCATAGAAGAAAAACAAGTGGAACCCCAACGAAATCTATTTTAAGGAAGTTTAGTGCCATCTAGCTTTCCATAGACCGCTAAGAGTATACTGAGCTTTCGTATTAGGCTGGTGTAGAAGCTACAAATATTTTGTTAGCAAACCACCAAAGTGTCTTCAATGCGTAATAATTTTCAGAATAAAGCTGAAGGCTTTTCTTTTTCTGCATTTATTAATTTCCTGAGCCGCAAGGGATGTATAAGTTAGGTATATCCCGCAATTATCACATCATATAAAATTTCCATTATTCTTTGTGTGATTTTTTAAAATGCAATAAAGATAAAACTATGAGACAATCACGCATGTGAGAATTCATTTCACCCGTAAAAGATCATGTCAAATCTATTGATTTTAATCGGGACACTCCTATATTAGAGAGTTTTTGTACTACATACGTGAACTAATTTACGTACATAAAGAACTATGCAGATATGTTTTATTTAAATATTTAATATATAAAGTGGGCTCCACCCAAAAAATTCAATCCGGCCCCACACCTATTCGATCCGGGCCTGCTACTAAGCTGTACTATTAAGTTGATTTATCAAAATTATTAGTATAGAAATAAGTAATGCCCAAGCTACACTATAAACCTGTTGATACAACGCCAAGTCTTATGAACTACAAGGGTTTTTTTTATTTTTATGACATATTAATATTGGTTTTCCTTCCGGTTCACATTGGCACACTCAAGGTCAACTAGAATGTAAAATTGATTTCAATTGGTGAATTATTTTGAGCTAACCAATCACAGACCATTTTACATTTTTACGTTAAGTAGCTTATGTTATGGAATGGCAATGTCCATCTGGAATAACATCATATTAATATTCCAGAACAGAGAAATTAAAATGGCGAGTAATGTGTTTGAGCAGCTTGAATTAACTCTAAGCTGCTTCCATTTATTCTCTAGTAATACCATTTCTTCGTAACTTTACCAGATTCGGTAACTTGGTAACAGATACAAAAACTGCTGCTTCAAGCTTCCATCTTTTCTAGTTTCAGAAAATCACACCGCGCCTCTTGACTCTAATTATTTTAATATCATTTGCTGTAAACAAGATATGACGTTATTGTACATATGGCGTCAGTATATATCAAAAGATACAATGTATATCATCTCGTATATGACGATGCAGTTTTTAGTCAAAAATTACATTGTATTTTAAATATCATATTCAGTTAATTATAAAAGGCACTAGATATAGCAATATTCTTTGAAATGAAATCTTAAACACCGCTCTATGTTGTTCTAGTGGTTCGCTTTGACATTGTGTGTCAAAACCACAGTTTATAGAATTAGCAGTATGATCATTCTCTATCTCTCCCATTATAAAAACCCGGACAGGGGTGCGAGTGCTCCGGAGAACGTTTTTGCAGATAGAAACATAGGCGTTATCAGATCTTTTCGCGGGTAGACAAGTCAGATTTGTCTTGGACACGAAACAAGTGGAAACCCGCTATTACGAATAATGCAGTTGGTAACCATTTCTCAGTGATTGACGATAACAGACTAATCCGCTAAGGCAGAAACAAGTGGGAGGAGCTTTTTGTTCGCACCGAGACCGAAGACCAGAAATTATCTGCGATAAGCTTACTGTCTATAAACTGTGGTCAAAACATACGCTTTGTACCATCTTATATATGAAGATGGATTTTTTTTTGTAAAAAATTGGGTTTCATTTTAAATATTATATTTAGTTAGTTGAAAATAGCAGCATATCTAGTAGTTTTCTTTCAAAACGTCCTTAAACAGCTCTCTATGAGGCTTCAGTGCCCTGCTAGCGTTGAAGAATAAAAAAGAAAAGAGAAAAGAAGACATATCAGTGCTACCCATGCAAAAAAGTGATTTTCCTTGTTGTTCAAGCCAGAAAACTGTAAGTCTCCTAACTAGGGTTTTTGGTCACTGGAAATTCAATAGTTTCTTTTTTGTTTCTAACACAATTTTTAAGGGTTAAAAACTATCATTCGAAAATATTAAAAATTTATTTTCAAAATAATATTTTACTATTAAGACTAATCGAGATTATAGTTGTAATTACTGTATCAGCTACAAATGAAATTTCTTTCTCACTAGCCACTTTAAAAAAAAAACATCTTTTTAATTGTTTATTACTACGGGCCGTTGTTCGTTCTTTACTCGGTTGCAGTTACTAGTGCAACCATGATTGGTCAATCACAAATTTTATGTTTTAAAGTCGAATAGTGTTGGTCTCCAGAAATTACAAATGACATACATAATTGACTCTGTAGTCTGCGTAGTTTGAATTTTACCGCGTAGTTTGAATGTGATCAGGGCATAAAGCACAATGCCTGTATTTAACACACAAACATTTCCAAAATATATATGACTGATTTTCTTTCCTACACTTCATCCCCATTAGCCGAGAGAGGCGCTGAAATCAACACATTTTATCTTAGTGTTACAACACGGGAAACGCTCCAAAAGTCACCCAAATGTTGGAAATACACCCTACCTGATAACCCTGAATGAAACTGTCACATACAACAGCATTAATAACATAATGACTGTTGCAAAACTTTATATTAGAGGCATGGAACTAATTATAAAGCTTGCAATACCATTGATGATGGTGAGAAAAAACAGAATCAGTGTTTCCAAATGCCTGATATTAGATAGTGCAGGAACAATAGCTTAAATACGTCAAATCCACCATTTTTCAAGCAAAAGTTCGCCGATGATTAACTTTCAATAAAATTCACTTTTAAAATGATAAACACGCAGTAAATTCCAAAAGTCATCCAAATGGCGTAAACACACCTTTCCTGACAACTCTCACGGAAACTGTCACATAAAACTGACAAAATAGTTTTTAAATGTATATGTTTATTTACAAATATGTAAAATAGTACCTTAAAGTTTCCGCAATTTCTTCTTTTATTCTCGTATAATTTTTTTAGAATTTCTAGACCCCCCTCCCCCCACCGCCCCATCGCGTCTGTGAGCCTTGGATTTGGCTTCCCTTCTCTATGATTTCATTTATACAAGATTTCGAGAATATTCCTATGTGTCTGATAGAATGGCTCACAATTTGACTCTGTGATACGAATATCTCTACAGTAGCTATTGCAAAATAACCAGGTTTCAGAAGAAAAATTGGAGATTATTCAATCCTCCCGGGCTTATAAATTTTAGTCCCGAGTTTTAATGTTTAAAAATGTGTGCTTAAATTGAAATAATAATAGCTTTGTGTCCCTTCATTTTTGAATGTCCCAGTAATTTAAAATATGTATTGTGTTCCAAAACAATGTTTGTATATTCTTTATTATAACATTTGTGTGATTGATTTTTTGTAATTCTGCCATCAAATTGTAATTCATTAGAAAGTGTATGCTAAATTTATTTTCGCAATAAATGTAAGCACTGAAATGAGTTTTAGATGTTTGACACTACTTACGATATAGGATTCTGTCTTATTCGTTGGACAGAGGGGACAGAACCAAATACCTCATGATTTTTACTAGTAGCTTCATATATATATATTTTTTTTTTCCAGGGAGTCAATTGTATCTGTTGACAAATCACTGATTTAGAGACCAAGTGTTGACCCAAAGAATTTTTATCAATGTTCTGTAATATGAACAAAGTATAAAAGGTGCCTTATAGGGTAAAAAAAATCCACCCTCTAGTACCGCCGTGGAGTAGCTGCAAAATTTCAATTGTAAACCCCAACAAAATTTCTTCCATTAGAATAAAACATGCAGAAACTATTGGCACAGGATGTATATTTTTAAAGTAAATGACCTCTTTTCCCTCAGGGAGTGTCAAAAATGAAAGAGCAAAGAATTTTGCGGTTAGCGGCCGCACAAAATTGAATACCAGAATGCGTCAAAAATGAAAGTGAAGAGCAAAGAATTGATCTGTTAGAAGTCAACCGACAGCGAGAATTAGAACGAGTCAAAAATGTAAGTGAAGAAGAAAAAATATTACGCTTGAAGAGCAACGCCATCGCATCTTTTACGCCAGAAAATTGTGGTACAAAACCCAAAACAGACCTATAAAGATGCAATAGACCACGCAAGTGTTAATTACAAGTCATTGGGAGTCTTTAACGTTGATTGTATTCACTGTGGAGCCATCCATTTTCCCGAGGAAAGAGCAGCCAACAAAGATAATTCTTTTGGAGGTTGCTGCTTGCTTCGAAGAATTGCAATGCCACCTCCACAATTTCCAAACGAATTGGTTTGCCCTTTAGTAGGACGTCACTTTCTCTCTAAAGAGTTCCAGAAACAAATCCGAAACTTGGACTCATTTTTTGCCTTATTTAACGTAAGCGATGATCGAGCCATCATTAGTCGTAATGTTTTCAGCTTCGAAGTAGCTGGACAAATTTCTCACAAAATAAATTTAGCGGTACATCCATCAGTAACCCCTGAAGGTGATTTTGAACCACCTTCATATGGCCAAATGTACTTTTTAGACCCATATGAAGCTGCTGAAAAATGCCTTTCACATTCTTTAAATTATGGGATGTCTCCTAACCTAATGGATCTCTTGGAAGAAATATTGCTTAGGACAGAAACAACTACGCCAAAGTTGTTTCTTACATGATTACATGAAAATGTGAGAAAAGGAGGATGATGTGAAACAACCTGCTCATTAAATGGGATATATATATATATATATATATATATATATATATATATATATATATATATATATATATATATATATTATATATATATATATATATATATATATATATATATATATATATATATATATATATATATATATATATATATATATATATATATATATATATATATATATATATATATAACGCTCGAAAGTCCTGCTACCAGCTTAAAATGAGAGACGAATATATAATGCTGTGTGGAAGGAAACATTGACAACTGCTAACAAAACATCTTATTGTCAGAACTATATGCAATTTTAAAAATTAATTCAACGGGCAATAATCGTGTATATATGTGCTAAAAATTTTTCCTCGAAATCGGTTATATAGTATTGTTTCTTCAAACTGGCATATTGACATTTGTGTCTCACATTGTCTGCGGCTAGAAGACAAGTGACAATGAAAATTAACACATACAAGCCTGTTATGCAGTCGTGCCGGGGATCGACGGCGAAGCCGCCCGTCTCATATATATATTTATATATAGGAAATTGCTCATTTTAAAGGAAATTGCTACATCTAGTGCCGTTTGTAATTAACAAAATATAAAATTTTAAATTAAATTTTTTTTTATGAAAACTGAATTTTCGTATACATGATGAGGAATGACGTCACAAACTCAGGTTATAACCATAGATAATGAAGAAATTAAATCCTGTATTATAATATTTCTAGTAGTTATAGGCTATTATATTTTTTGCTATGGTATGTGATCCTCTCTTATTAGGTTGCTAGCTACCCCTGCAACCCAGATTATAATAACGTCAGCACCGTCAGTATATAACGAAGTCATGCCATAGGTGTTAAATGGAAAAAATAGGAAACAAATCAATCGAAAAAAGTGAGGAAGAGATGTGCGACTAGAAGACATATATTATATATATAATTATATATATAATATATATATATATAATATATATATAGATATATATATATATATATATATATATATATATATATATTAGATATATACTATATAGATAATATATATATATATATATACATAGTACATATATATATATATATATATAATATATATATATATATATATATCTATATATATAGTAATATAATATATATATCTATACTATACCATATATATCTATATATATATATATAATAGATATATATATATAGATATATATAGATATATATATATATAGAAAACCACCAAAGAGAAAAATCTCTAAAAAAAAAAAACAAACAAACGAGGGACTGTGGCCAGTGGAGAGAAAAGGAAAACAACAGAACAAGCACGCGGATATTTCGCCTGTATACAAACCAAGGCGTCCTTCAGCACGAAAGACACAAAAAAAAAAAAAAAAAAACAAGATAAAACTAAAAACCAATAAAACCACCACCAAAAAAAAAAAACAAAAATGTACAATCTGCGCAACTAATCCACGTAGGGCAAAAGATGCTAAAATAGAGTTACTTCAGTGAGGACACCAGAGTAACTGAGGAAAAATAAAAAACAAAAAAAACTGTAAATTACTTTAATTATTCAGTTGCGAAAATAATCCTTTTGTTTTAGCTATTACTGAAGCAAATCGTTTTGGTCTAACAAGGTAAAATAGTCCCCTGGTGATTATTTAAGATCTTTACTCCCTTATTGGACAATTGATTCACTCTTTAGGAAGGGTTATCATAAATTGGGTCAATATTAAATTACCTACGTGGATTAGTTTGCGCAGATTGTTACATTTTTGTTTTTTTTTTTTTTTGGTGGTGTGTTTTATTGGTTTTTAGTTTTATCTTGTTTTTTTTTTTTTTTTTTTTTTTTTTTTTGTGTCTTTTCGTGCTGAAGACGCCTTGTTGGTATACAGGCGAAATATCCGCGTTTGTTTTGTTTTCTGTTGTTTTCCCTTTTCTCTCCACTGGGCCACAGTCTCGTTTGTTTGTTTTTTTTTAGAGATTTTTCTCTTTGTTGGTTTTTTTGTCATGGCTGGCCGGTTCGGCTTAAGATCTTTCATATATATAATAATATAATAATATATATATATATATATATATATATATAATATTAATATATATATATATATATATATATATATAATATATATATAATATATATATATAATATATATATATTCTATATTATATTTATAAACCCCGGCACCGCGCCGGCAGATCGACAGAACGGCCGCCGACCGAAGGCCCGGTCGAACGCCGCCGAAGTGTTGTAACGCCACCGGCGCGACGCAGTTGCACCGCCGCCGGTAGAGGCGGCAGCGTTTCGGGTCGACTTCAAATTAATTTTGCGGAAATTCTTTATTGCGTCAACCGCAAAGTCGGAGATTCTCCTTCTCGTGTGGTTTAGTATTTCGATTTTCCTGATTAGAAATTAAGCAGGGCTTGCACTATCCCCGAATTTTCGGGTATTTCCCCGAAAATCTATGGCATCACCCCCGAAAAAAAAATTGATTCCCCGAAAATCGCGCAATCATGGTGCCACACCTAGCGATTTATCACCAGTGACTTTCTCTGCCAAATATTTCTTTGCATACCATAATTCTTCACTACTCTCTTGTTCATTAATTTGCGTCTCTTTTGTTACTTTGCATACAAACCAGACAGATGCAATATACAATTGCAAATATTGCAATATACACAGTTTTCCGTATGTTGACAAAAAAAAGTATCGTCTTTATGAAATGAGTTTAAATCATTTCGGATGCAGTTTCCCAATCGTTATTTCTTACATCATTCGTAGTCAAGAATTTTATTTTCAAGTTGAATAGAATTATAGAACGCATTCACTACTATACAGCTTCAGCCTTCAGTTGGATTTTGAAATTGACAGGTGACAGATTGTTTCTACAGCTGAATTGTAAGTTTGCAGATTTTTTTTTGCTGTTTTTATATAAGATTTTCTTAATGTTTAATGCTCAATTGTTAAACGCCGGATAGAAAATACAATCTTCTTTCTGCAACATTTTTACACCCCCCCCCCCCCAAAAAAAAAGAAAGAAAAAAACCTTCTATTGGAGACAAAATTTAGCTATAGACTAAGCTATGTACAAGGTTGGGGAATTAAAATTGAACCGGAAGTACCAAAAAATATGATTCATACATAAATATGATTCATAACCCCAAAATATGATTCATAAATAAATTGTAAATTAATGCCTATAAGGGGGGGGGGGGATAGGGGGCTATCATTTTTTAAACGATACTACCCTCATTTTTTTTATAGAAAGCAGGGATGCCAAAAAGATAATTATTTTTTTCATTTAAAGTGGAGACAGTAGAAAATGATATCAAATTTCCTGAGAAACCATTGAAATATTTTGCTGAACCCAGGATCCCCCATTAGGACTTGTTCATTGTCTTGGGTATTTTGCGATTTCTCATAGGCTACTGGCCTAATTTGGGCTTTTGTGTGTGCTCCCTTTTAATTAGATTATTTGGATCTTATTGAATGCCACGGCGAATCTATGACTCAGTTTTCCAATAATTTGAGGTATGTCTAAAGAATTTCGATATTTGTGTTGTCGTCTTTGTACCCCTTTATTCATACCCTCATATTTTTTTCAAGGATCACTAAGATGTTTAAACGTTAATTTGCGTGTTTGTTTCAACCATATAGTGACCTAGTTAATTATTAAGTAAATTATTTTTCTAATGAAAGCTGAGTCGGTGTCCTATCAAGGTGGTATCCAGAGGGGGGGGGGCAGGGAGGTATTACATTTTAAATGATAATGTCTTGAATTTTCTTTATTGAAAGCTGGGATCCCAAGAGCTAATTTTTTGTTTAATCTAAAGCAGAGACGGCCTCCTATCAAGGTGGTATCCAGAAGATTAATTAATAATAATTAAATATTATCATTATTTAAATGATAATACATCGATTTTTTTTAAGCAGGGGTGCCAATAAGTTAATTATTTTTTTTATTTAAAGCAGAGACGGTATCCTACCAAGATGGTTTCCAGATGGGGGGGGGCATAGAGAGTTATTATATTTAAGTGAGAGTACCTTGTTTTTTTTTATTGAAAGCGGGGATGCCAAAAAGTTGAAAAGTTGAGAAAATTAACAAGATTTTTGTGAGTTATACTTGATACAGCACTCGGATGGTTTTGTCGTCCAAAGGGAAAGGGACATATGCGTCCAACCCGTTTTTTTCTTATTGATGAAACGGGTTTACTTTGAAAACATTCATTCATAAGTACCAGTCAGATTCACACTAAAACGAATTGGTGTGACGAAAGCGATATCGACATCCCCACCTAACGTTGCGCTCGAGTGACAATGGCGCCCTTAGTCCAGTGCCCAAGTTACATTAAAAGGCCAGGTCATAATAAAGCTTTCAATTTGGGAGGTTCAAGGAGGAGTCTTTGGCAGTCTTATTACCTCATGGTACTAGATGTTGCAACGTTCTTACGTATCTACTGTGGTTTAAGAAATTCGATCACCCCACAAATGATTACCAGAAATATGCACAAATATAGCAAATGTAACATTTGGAATATTTATAACACTTTTTCAAAGCTTTGAAGAAAAGCAAAAAAGGCTAAATACCCCTAACTACTCTTGAAGGCTATTTTAAAAAGAAACTCTTTGGAGATTTCCATGGAAATGACCATAGCAGAAGCTTTGAGCCTGGGTGGGGATCAAAGAGGAGTCTTTGAGTATTTTGACCACAGGTGACTTATTTTTGCGACTTTCGTAAATTTGGTAATTTTTGTGAGCATTTGGAAATCAAAGCTTAAACTCATTAACTGATACTAAGTGTCCTAACATTTTGC
The DNA here is from genome assembly GCA_027921565.1 of Artemia sinica. Taxonomy (NCBI): domain Eukaryota; kingdom Metazoa; phylum Arthropoda; class Branchiopoda; order Anostraca; family Artemiidae; genus Artemia; species Artemia sinica. Next base: position 93,540 of record JAPEVW010000157.1, on the reverse strand, counting down.
TTGGATTAAAAATGACGAACTAGGATGAAAATCTCAACATCTTCCTGGAGCTACTTCAGTTTGCATATTATTTCATTTAATTACATTTAAAACGGATGAGCTTTCCATTTTCTACCTAAGAAAATAACTGGCACTTCATTTTTCTTCATACCGAATAAACCATTAAGTGTTTTTTGTTTCATTGTAATTGAACTGTTCTCATGTGAAGTGTTCATCATGTATTTTTCAATTTGATAAATTTACTCATTTTAGATGCAATCTATAATTTGACTGATATTAGGTATTTAATATTTTATAATTTGGAATGAATCCCAAAAGAAAAAATGAATAATATCCAAAGAGCAGCCAAAAGCAATAAAAACGCAGCAGTTCAGCCTTAGCCTACATGACATATTTCTATAAAGAAGCAAAAAAAACTTTAAAATACATTCTTTTTAAACTGTTATTAAAAACCAGTTTTTAATACAAGAAGGCTTTTTAGGACCTTCTATCTGCCAACACTAACGAAAACCACTCATTTCTCAGATCCGCCAATTCCTTACAATTACCCCAAAATGAAAAATATCCTCATCATCTTCCCCACATATCAGACAAGGGACTGGGTTAGCACTATGAACCCTAAAATTTCCTCTCCCTTTACCCAATATCAATTGAACCTCCCCCTAAATTCAAAATCCATGTTCAGGTGGACTGGTCGACCTCTGATTTAGTAACTTTTACATAAGAACAAAATTATGAGATTTCTGCGAAATTTGAGCATGCAAAGGAAATTTCCAATTAGGACTTTTTACAATCCAATTAAAAATACAAATTTTGCCAAATACTACGTCTCATTTTAGTGCTATTACCTTTACCCAAGCTGCTCTTGAAAATAATGACGTAAAAGTAAGAGCTATATTATGATGTCAGTTATAATGACGTCAGTACCGTCAATGCGAGGCGGTGCGCATTTGCACTTTTTTGAGTCGATTGCGCATTGAATTTTTCAAGTTGGCGCATGGTGCCGATTTTGCGCATATCAAAAAAAATTGCGCAAAATGGGGCGCATTTTGTCTTCAAAATAACAATGACAAAACTCCAAATCTTAAAGTCTTGTGTTTACTGACAGATTCGGGAATCTGTCTATAAGACAGATGGAATTTTCAGAACCCCATAGGAATCCTCATATCGCATTCCAGGCTCCATGACGACCTAAATTTTAAATTATCAAGCGTGCATTATCCTTAGCATTAAAAACCAAATATGGGAAAGTGGTCAAATTTCGATAAAAAAGAATACAGAAAAGAGTGGGAAAAGCAGACCTTTGTTCGACATAGCTCAAGCAGCTTTTTCTGTCTTAAGCTTACCCATCAGCAACCCCTTCGTCGAAAGAGTTTCTGTTATTAATATTGTCAAGTACAAAATTCGAAACAGGATGCAGCTTAAAATACTTACTGTGACCTGTGATCATCCAACTTTGGCGAAATTGCCAGGAAAGTGCTGCAGGGATTTGACACCCGCTATGCTGAATATATCATTGATTTACCATTGACATATATGACATCAAGAAACCATCCAATGACAATGAAAATGAAGATGAAACTCTTGAGGAAATTGGGGCCGATATAGAAGAAGGATCATGCTTCTCTTTAGTTATACATTAGAAAATCCTGTCTATTAGTTATCTTTTTCAAATGCGCCTGTAACTTCCATGTTTCTGTAAAATTCTCTACAGCTTATCTTGTATAACTTACTGAATACCTATTTCTTTTTTAGTTCTTTAATCACAATATTTATTGTTGATAGGGAATAATTCAGCATATCAGCCAGAAAGTAATGTAAAATACCACCTTAGGTATTGGCAAGTATTTTTTTTTTTTTTTGTTAGATTTTCTGTAGTTCCCGCTTTTATTTAATTCTATGATATACCAGAGAACTGAGGAAAATATCTTTCTCGTCAAGCCAGAGACTGAGAACAGAAAATTTCGACCACAAAAGCGCGTGTAATCAGTCAAAAAATACTTCACTGTTTCAGAGTTCGGAATATGGTGCCGAAATCTGTCAATGAAGACTGAATCCTACCAATTTTGAGTTCTAGTATTCTGAAATGCTAAATTCTCATAAATTGTGCCCATCTGGTAATGTTGTCTCTGAATTCCTGTTTTTTTTGTATTTTTTTTTCTTTTTTTTTGCACCCATCCCTGCAAAATCTAATTTACCCTGAATTTTGAACTCCACCCCAAAAAAATATAGCAAAAATGCACCGATGGCGCATTTTCGCTTCCCTTCGTGCGCTATCTAATGTCTGGCACCTGGCATCACTGAATGTAACTAGCATCTTTTGAAAAGTTTTTTCTCTGGGGATGTTGCCATATTTGACTTTACTTCACTGCCTGATTCCCCGTGGCTCTTCTTTTACTATTCCAACAAAGAAAAAGCCATAGGATTTTTCATGTATGTAATTATCTTTGATTAAAATATGTCTCGTTAAGTTTGCATATAGAACTGAACACTGGTACATTAACATATTGTAATTTTACTGTCTTATCTGTTCTCTAAGAATTTCTTTAACTAGAACTTCTTTCAATAGATAGTGAACTAGACTAGACTTTCAAACAGTAGGCTGTACGAAAACTACTACTACTACTACTTAAAACTCACCGCAGCACCAAGCCGCCTGAGGCCAACACAGCTCCATCCCAATTTATTCAAAGCCTTCCTTTTATTACCCGCCCAAAAAATTCACATTTCCTTTAAATCTTTCTTTATGACGTCCTCCCACCCCAGACGAGGGCGATCTGCTTTCCGTTTAGCCCTAGACGTTTGGCGGAAAAGAACAATCTTCGGCAATCTGTCATCCTTCATCCGTACAGCGTGCCCTAGCCACCTCAACCTTTCTTTCATTATAAGCCCTAGAGAGCGGTATCGAAACACATTTTTAGTATAGCCTATTGTTTGAAATACGGTCAGTCAGTCGGGTACCCAGAACAATCCTTAAGCAATATCTCTGGAAAACATCTAGCAAATATTCATCCGCTTTTCGGGGCGCCCATGCTTCAGAGCCATATTTGACCACTGCCGTCACTGTAGCTTCTAATATTCTAATCTTGGTTTGCAGACTTATCTTTCCATTCTTCCAAACTTTTTTTAATTGTGAAAAAACACCCTGAGCCTTGGCTATTCTACTTTTAATATCTTCACTGCTCCCACCATCTTTACTAATAATACTACCAAGGTAAGTGAAGCTGACCACCTGATCAATCTTTTCATTACCCAACGTCACCTTTTCATCTTCACTTAATCCTAGCCTTAGTGACCTAGCCTTGAATGTGATAACACCTTTTTTGGATTTTATCAACTTGAAACTCGGTAGGATCCTAAATTAATTCAGTGACCGGAGTTAATTGTGCAACCATTCCGTCATAACATTTCATACGGATTAAAAATGTTGTAATCTACTGACCTAGTTTCTGGACATTTATTTACACTTTACAAAAATAGATTTGTGCTGATTTCAATTTTGCGTAACCATAATTGACAAGCAGAAGAGGGGCAGTAAACCCGTGGCAAGTGCCGTTGTACCTGCCGGGAGAGTCTCCCTTAAATTGCGGGGATAAGGCAACGGGGGCTGACGCTTCCCTTGTCTTTTGGGGTGATATTTTTTTTTTTTTCTTTCAAGCCAGTGATGTCTCCAAAAGTGTGCCCTAACTGTGAACGTTCTTTGGGGAAAGGCACGCTGTTGCAATGCACTAAGTGTTCCAATTTGTTTCATCCCTCTTGTTCAGGGATCACCGTTTCCGATAGAAAGAATACTCCTAACTGGATCTGTTCTATTTGCAAAGCCGCTACCGAATTTTCTAGTGACCCAATAGAGAGTGAGCACCCAAATTCTTCAATAAATATGCTGACGCCACTGAATGCCGTAACCCCTGCGTCTCAAGACCCTCTCTTGGCTGTTAGCCAGGAAGCACCTGTGATTAACGATTCGACTGATAATCATTGCCCAAATGAACAGGTAAAGCGGAATAATTTTGCCTGCGATGATTCTTCTGATTCATTCTGTGATTTTTCAAAAACCTTCGTAATTGCAGATGGGATTTCTCATGTAATTGTGAACTCTGCCCTGTTTTTTATTTGCGATGCATTTGCGAATGGTATTCCAGAAACGGAGCTTATTGAAACTGTGGCGAACTTTTACAGCCTTGAGGCTTTGGTGAATGCGAAAAATCTGCTTTGGAAATTTTCTGGAATTCCTATAAAGAGAGTAATGAGACGTGGCAACGCTGCGGAACTTGCTACAGCAAAAGATATTATGAAGATGGTCTCGGATCTTGACCAGAAAGGTTTCAAATGGCCTGTATTAGTGCCTCGCTCATTCAGAGACTGCCCTTTATTAAAATCTGATTCCAATGTACGTTTGGATCGACTTGTTAGTGATTATGGCAGAAAACTGGAGAAATCCATTACTTCTCTTGAAAGAATTGAACAAGACTTACAGTCCTCGCTGTCGAAGTGTTCAGCCAACTTGGGCTCCCCCTCCCCCTCCCCTTTAAATTCACCTGATTGGCCTCCTCTCCCCATCAGCTCTGATTCAGTAGAGACTATTACTATCGCTAATCCGCCAGCCTCGTTACGTGACCCTGTTTCCAGGAAAAATGAATTGGACAAATTCGGCTCGGGCTGTATCAAGCAAATAAAAAAGACCAATGATTTGATTTTTATCACTGTGGCGGCTGAATCTGGGAAAAAGTTTTCTTGTGATCTAAAGGATTCCTTCCCTGATTGTCTTATCAATACTAGAAAGCCTAAGTTTTTCGGAATAATCCGTGGTGTGGATATCGAGTTCGACATTGAAGCTCTAGCAGCCACTTTGCCTGGGATTCTGGAGTTCAGGCGCCTTGGAATGTCGAGAACAATAAAGGTGTCGTTTGAGTCCGAAGCATTTTTAAATTATTATATCGTCCATGGGATTAAGTTCGGTTACGAGCTCTACAGAGTTGAGAAAGACAAGGTGCTTCTCAAAACGATGTTTCGCATGTCAAAGTCCCTCTCACACCGAAAAAAACTGTGATTCTTCTACTCTGAAGTGTGCTCGTTGCAGTGGAAATCATAGATCAACGAAGAATACTCCATGTACTAACCCCATTTGTTGTGCAAATTGCAACTCAACTAACCACCCGTCTTACAGTTTCAGTTGCCCTGCTATGAAAAAGCTTTTTAAATGAATATTGGTTCTACGATTACGTCCTTTAATTCGAATGGAGTCATTAGCAAATTTGTAGTGCTGAATGAATTTGTTTCTGAAAATAGTTCAATACTATGTTTGCAAGAGCATCATTTGTTGGACCATTCTTTGAATATGTTAAGTTCCCTTTCAAGTCTACATGATATATTTACCGTTCCTGCGAGGCCTACCGGAGGCCGCCCTGCGGGTGGCATTGCTACCTTTGTTCCTAAAGAATTTAGTGCTATTTTATCTTGTGCTGATGAGTCTTTTCTTGCCTGCAAACTTTTTGATTGTGTTTTGGTCAATTGCTATTTGCCTACTGACTATCATGTTGATTCGTCTTTTGAAGCCTTTACGTCAGCTTGCCATAGACTTAGTAGCTTTATTGCCCTATTAGATTCGAGTTTACGTATTTTTATTTTTGGTGATTTTAACTGTGATCTTGAGAGTGTAAATGAACGTAGCACAATTTTATTTTCGTCTTTACCAAATTTTAATATCTGCCGTAAGACACTTGATTTTACTTATTCTCATTGGAGTGGGAGTACGAGTAATATTGACCATGTACTTTTTAATTTTTCCCCATCTATTATAGTAAAAGTTATCCCGGATTTCCCGATAAGTGATCATTTACCTATTCAGTTTTTGACATCGTTTTCTGTAATTCATGATTCTGTTTCTGCTTCTAATTTTATTCCAATTCGCCCTAAATATTTTGAGAGAATTATCTGGGATGAAAAATTGATTCCGGCTTACCAAGATAAAGTTGATTCTTTAGCTCGAAAAGTAGTTGTACCTGATATTCTGAAGTGTCATAATGATAACATAGAGCTTGAGCTTAATTGCATATATCTTCAGTTATTACATTGCTTAAAATATGGTGCTAAAGAAACTTTTGGAGTTAAAAAGTGTAAACCCAATGTTGAAAAACCTTTTTGGTCGTCAAATCCGTTTCTTGTACATGCTAATCATGAATCTAAATTAGCTTTTAGACATTGGAAAAATAGTGGAAAACCGCGTGATTTTCATCCGGCTTTTCTATGCATGAAAAAAAAGAAGGCAATTTTCCAGTCGGAGCTTCGTCGTCATAATAATATTTTGCTTATGGATGCTTCGTCTGAAGTTGATATGAATAAAAAGAAACTTTGGAAAGCTCTACGTTCAACAAAGAGAGTTAATGAACCTTCTAAAAAGAATGGCCCTTCTCTTGTTGAGTGGGAAACTCATTTTGCAAACCTTTCGAAATCTTGTGATGATCCTGAACAACTTTCGCATGTTGATATAATTTTAAACAGTTCTTTTAATTCGCATGATTTTTCTATTTCGTTTGATTCTTTGTTGGGTGCATGCCGTAAATTAAAGCCACAATCCTCTAAAGACCATGATGGGATTTTTTCAAATCATGTGAAATTTGCTCCAACTTCTTTTCTTCTTCTTCTTTTGACTTTTTTTAATCTTATTCTCAAGTTTGGTATTGTTCCTCCGTCTTTTAGGATTGGGGTGGTAACTCCTATTCTAAAATCTGGTAAAAGAGATCTCCGTTCTTGTGATTCGTATAGGCCGATAACGAAGGGTTCTATGATTGGTAAACTTTTTGAATTATGTATAAAGGATCTTTTTGATTATTTGGATGTTGGTCTTAATCAAGTAGGGTTCAAAAAAGGAATGGGTTGCGACCATGCGCATGCAACGTTTGATACTATAATTAAGGAGTCAAGATCTACTGGCTCCCCACTTTATACACTATTAATTGATATAAAAGGAGCTTTTGACAATATTTCGCATGCTTCCGCTCTTTCAGCTCTTATTTCTGGTGGGATTCCCCTTTCTGTGGTTAGAGTTCTTAGATCTTGGTATTCGGGGCTTAGGATAAAAATTTTTGCACATACTTCTGATTCTCTTTCTAATCCAATTTCCGTGGGTCGGGGCGTGAGACAGGGTGGGGTTTTATCTCCTTATATTTTTAACGCATGTCTGGCGGAGTGTCTTCGTTCTTTATCTACAACCCTTATTTCTTGGGGACGGGATGTGTCTTTTCTTGCATATGCTGATGATATTATCCTATTGAGCCGTTCTAAAGCTAGTCTAATTAAGAATTTTAATTCCCTTTCTAGTCTGCTTAATGTTCGTGGCCTTTCTATTAGTATTAAAAAATGTCAATATTTTCCCGTTAATGTTAATGACCGAGCTGAATTAATTTGCGATAGAAATATATCATTTCCGGTTTCTGATGCTGTTGTTTATCTTGGGTTACCTTATTCTGCTTCAGCTCGTGAATCTAAGTCGATGCTAATTTTACATATTCAAGAAAAAATTAGAAAGGCGTTTGGTTCCATAATACGGCTACGTGGTGTTTATCGTCGTGAAATTCTAGGTTCTCTTTTTAATGCAGTAGCCCTCCCGCATGTTCTTTATCCTTCCCTTCTTCTTCGAGACTTTAAAATTTGTGATTTTTCAGCAATTCGCGTTTGTTATTTTAAATATTGTAAGTTTTTACTTGGTTTTCCAATTTCCTTTAGTAATTCTGAATTAGTTTCAAAATTTAAAATTAAAGAGCCGTTGGAAATAGCCAAGGTAAAAATAAATAATTTTTACCGTAAATCTGAAAATATACTTTATGTTCATAATCTTTTTCCTTTTTTTTCTATAGTTTAAAAAGTGCATGATTTCATTATTACTATTTGTTGCATTTGATTAAGTTTTCTTTTGGGCAATTTGTAAATTGTTGCTATGTTTAATGGTGTGTTATTTGGATTTTTGAAGAGTTATTTAATTATCTTTTATACTCCTCGTTTTTGAGGGAAATAAATAAATAAATAAATAAATTAATTTTTAAACCTATTCTACCACCCTGATTTGATTCCGTGGTCTCCCATTGCCTTCCCTGTGCTCCTTAATACAAAGTCCATCAAAATAATCCACATAAAGGAGGATAGAACACAACCCTGCTTAACTCCTGATTTAATACAAAACCAGCTGCTAACCTCATTTCCTACCTTAACCGCAGCAGTGTTATTCTCATACATAGCACTAATCACTTTAATGTATTTGTCTGGTATACCATACAAGGATAAAACCTTTACTAAAGCTCTTCTATCAACAGAACCGAACGCTTGCTCATAATCTATAAAACTGAGGACCAAAGGTGTTTGGGTCCTCAGGCACTCAGGCACTTGTCAATTATTAGCCTAAGAGTGAATATTTGGTCGATACGTCCTCTACCTTTTCTAAAACCGCACTGTCTCTCAAATTCTCATCCTGGAATCTAGCAACATCATAACTTCCCGAGAGGTAGTTACCCTTCCGATATTTCAGCTTTAAATTAACCCTCGACACTACTAGATGGTGACCTTTACTTTTAACATCAATAACGGCACTCCTGTATACCCAAAGTATCTTGAATTGATCCTGCCTGTCTTCGGTTTACTATAACATAATTAATAAGGGAACTTCCTGGGAGGGTGTAAAGAGCAAAGCTTTGAATAGATCGGGACAGAGGGGGAGCGTGCGTAGCGTTAGGTTAGGTCAGGCGGCTTGGTACTGCGATGAGTTGTTAGTAGTAGTAGTAGAACTAGACTTTCTAGTACAAAATGATGAGAAAAATTGAAGATATAATAAAATTTCAGAATTTTCAGAATATCAAAGAATTAGCCAATAAATATATTGACAAAGAATTATATCGTGGGTCATCTCTTAGCAAATGCGTTGGCATAGTAGACAGTGATACAATGATTGTCTTGTGGAACGAAGATCGAATAAAAGAGATTATAATGAACAAAAAATTAAAAAGAATTGGAAATATCAGGCGGCATTTATTGACACAAAATGGAGAAGCTGAAAATTGAAATTAGTCCAATATGTTGTTTACTTTACGTTAGACCTTTGGCTGGCAGGATATATACAGTAAACGAAAATTTGAATATCAAAGTAGCAAATGAATGGCAAGAAGATTATATCCCTTATACTATTGAAAACACAGTGCTCAAAGAAGATATCAAAGTTACGATTGATGAAATAAGTATTGATGCAAATGTATACGAGTTGTATCCAACTGAAAATACAATGCTCAATGTTACGAGTGATGAAATAATTGCAGATGTATGCGAGTTGTATCCAATTGGTTCAAGGGTATTTATTATAAAAAATACATTATATGGATTTCCTGCCGTAATAAAAGAACATTCACAAGACGGAGACAAAAGATTTAGCATCGTTCGGTTTGATCATCGCCGTCTATCCGTTTTTAAAGTAGATGAACAGAGACACCTGTTAGAAAATGACAAATGTCCGAGTTATTCTGTAAACGAACAAGGAGATCTGTAAGGGGAGGACAAGTAGAGGAAAAATTGCATCCCACATATCTGTCACATATGAAAAAAATGGCAGAGTAGTATATATCTCAGAGGACTGTCTGGTGCCATTTTGCGCATTGGGAAAAATTGAAGATGATCCAAAAATTGGTTCAACCGGAGGAAAATCTTCTATTCTTCTTAAAGTAAAATTTGATTGAGTTTATCACAACAAAGGGACAAGAGACTTGAGTCAGTTTGGGAATGTGAAGTTCCAGCCTACTCTGTGATAATTCAAGATCACGCGAATCGATATATAAAATGAGTATTTTAACTCATATACTTTATTAAGTGGAAATGTAACTAAGTTTCATTTTAAGTACACTGTAAAAGCAAAATTGTTCGAGATTCAACAATTTTTTTTTAATGCTTATCAGCAAAGAAACTGGAATTTCAACAGCTGGAAGTCGTTGGAATTGAAAATTAAGGACTTATATATATGACACCTTTGCATTAATCTGTACATTTTGGAAAAACAGATATTACATTGATGCTACTTGGAATTAAAAATGGTCCATATCCACAAGGACGAGATAAATATGGTTTTGCACCTTTAGAACGGGCAATGAAAAATGAAAACACACGTTTGGTAAGATCAATTGTATATGAGTGTTTTGGCATTTTTGATAAAGGCCTCTGTCCTATTGAGAAGACTAACTTTGCAAAAATAATGTACCATTTTTAAAAGTATCCCAGGTTGTTTTACCTTATATTTATCAAGGAATAATTGTACGTATATAGTTAGTTAGGTAAATATAAGTTAGTTATAGTTAGGTCTACATTGTTCATACATAGTTAGTTAAGTGTGTACATAGATAAAGTTAAGTTGCTTTATCTTTTAGATCTATTTGAGTTATAATTGTACACACATAGTTAGTTAGGTATATCATATAATAGTTAGTTACGTATATATTGTATATATGTATATATATATATATATATATATATATATATATATAATATATATATATATATATATATATATATATATATATATATATATATATTATATATATATATATAATATATATATATATATATATATATATATATATATATATATATATATATATATATATATATATATTATATATATATATATATATATATATAATATATATATATATATATATATATATATATATATATATATATATATATATATGATTGTTATGTTGTTTTGGTTTTATATTTGTGTGAGTATTAATTATATACATAATTATTTAGGTGGCTTAATTTTTAATCTATGTGAGTATTAATTATATATATTTTAGTAAGGTCGTCTAGCCTTATATCTATGTGAATATTAATTGTATATATATTAGTTAGGTTGTTTTAGTTTCATATCTATCTGAGCATCAATTTATGCACATTAACTAGGTTGTTTTAGTTTTATAAATATGTCAATATTAATTGTATATATAAATATTAGTTAGGTTAATTATATCTATCTATATATTTTATTATCTAGTAGCGGAAGCCCGGCTGCTTCACTGCCGGGCCCCAGTACTGTTACACGGCAGGCTTGTATATGTGGATTCTCATTTATTCAATTATTTGAAAACCCGTCATACAAAAGCAAGAAGACGGAGCAGTAAAAGAAAACAAAACAATAAAGACAACACTTAGACACTTCGCAAAATACAAAAGAAGCAAATATACGAAAGAAACCAGAATAAAAAAAAAAGACGATGGTTCGGCGCACTTAAAATTTTCAACAATCTGGCCCGCGGCTTTCTTGGATCAAACCAGAAGTTTCCACTTGTCGTTACAGCGGTGTAACTCGATAATTCAGATTTGGGCACACCTTGTCGATGAAGGTTTTTCGTTCATTTGGGCCTTTTAAGTCTTTTGGCGGGTTCTTAAGTATCATATAGTGGAGTGGTGAGGGGAGTGTGGATTGAGGAGGCTAGGACTTGTCATGCAGGCTGGTCGGGAAGCAGCTAGCATTCAACATAAATCCATCTAATTTTTTCAAAAGTTCATTTACTTTCGAAACTACTGTGGTATGAACAAACTCGCTGATGGCAGGTACTTCACACGGACTGAAAATTACAAACTTCAGGATCAGAACATTTTTCTTTGCCGTAGCTATTAGCGATTTGCACATATCAGTAATATTGTCATCATCCTTGGCATGCAAAAACATCCGGGTTTGGATATTCAGCTCACTATAAACGATCTTCTTAGCTTGTAAAATTGCATCGTGTTCTAAATAATTAATAGAACTCTTGACAATCATATCAAGTTTGAGAACTTCTGTGAGTGATCTACTCATAAAAAGTTCAGAACGGGGCTAAACACGAACATTTCAACCATCTTATTTCACTCATAAGCAGCCAAAATTCAAATCGTGATCCACAATTCAAAGTCCAGAGACGGCCGTTCGACCGGTAACGTATTGGTGACGTCACACAGTAGGAAATATAATTTTATTTAAGTCAGGACCAATTATCCTTTGCCAAAGATTGCGAAATCTGACACACAAAGATTCACTTAAAAAGCTTACTGGTTTGTTAATGGAATCAGTGTTGCCACTCGACCGGCACCGCTCCGCGGCGCCGGCCTCATCAAAAAGCGGCATTTCCGCGGCATCCTTGAACCAAAATGCGGTAAAAACCGCGGTATGCCCGAAATTTTTGGAAAAGCTGTGTTTTGTATTTTTGAGAGAGAATTGGTGAAAAATCTCGCTTTAATATGAATGTTGATTCAGTGTCAAGTGAAGTGTGGTGAAGATCTGTCATAAATTTGAGAAAACACGTGCTGTCTATCCTTCTTTTCAGCGGTCAAAGGCAAGCAAGGTCAGCTAATTCCGTGAACACACATTTGTCGTTCATCGTTTTCATCAAGCACACAACAGAAGTAAAAGTGCAGAGGTACCACAGCAGGGAAAGTCCACGGTGGGAAAACCGTATAAATGTGAAGTGAATAGTGAAGAAATTAAAAGTGATTTTCCCTTGGGCCTTCAAGCCTATCCAATAGAATAATTGATGGGTAACTAGATTCTCGCATCTCGACCTTTTTCGATTAATGTTTAATGAAAATCAATATCGAAAGCTTCAAGAAGGAACGTTCAGATAAATAATACAAGACAAACAGACAAGATTAATCGGAATCGGACTGTTCACGTGTGTCACAAACAATATCTTTGGCAAGACCATACACTATGCTTTGGTTCAAAACGTTACAGTCACGAGAAGAGGCATTAGCCTTCACTTTGATTACACGCTTGACTAGTCCGGGTTCTAGCTCTAGCACTGACTTTCCCGAGTCAAGCCCTCCTTTAGAATTGCGCTTAAGGCCACACTTGGCTTTCAGTGTTGCCGAAAGAGTCACTGCACTCAATCGGTTTCGCTTATCAGTTTTCACTTCCTTGAGCAAACTGAAGAGACGCTCGGCAATAACGTTTGAGAAAAGGAGTGAGAAAAAGTACTGAACAATTTGGTGACTTCGTTTGCAAGGTGTGGCGCCAGTAAACGACAATGTCCATGTCATCTAAGTCAGGGAGATCGACAGTACTAGTTAGAGCTACACTCGGTATAGACCGCCATTCCTGCTCTTGCTTTGCTTTAGTCCAAAGCGCAGAATCGTAGTAGTCGAAGAACTGACGAAGACTGGGAACTTTCAGTCCATAACTAGAGCTTGGGGTAAGCAAGTGTACCAGGTCTTAGATCTTTTCAGAGAATGGAAAACGGTCAAGAATTTGTTGAACAGCTTCGACGTAGAAATCCCTCGCGGAGCGACGAATTCGGAAACTTTCCGCTACAAAACGGCCACTGGTAACTTCTCTCGTTTCGAGCCCCACAAGGAAATCTTACCCTTTGTAGCCGATATAGACATTTTCGTCAGGAAGATAGTTCACTTCGTCATCCGGATTGATGTCAAATGGGTTGACTGTTCTAACATATGAAGGCTTCACAAAGTTCATGGCTAATGTCCGAAGAAGTTTTTCCACCTGGGTTTTCATGAGGTGAAATAGGGGTTTTTCAGACTGGAAGATGGTGTTGAACTCATTTAGCTCTCTCAACACGTACTCGACAAAAAACATCATAACCCTCGAGTATGGGTTGTTTAGTGTCATTCTTACAAGATCATAAGCATTCGAGGGATCATCAAGTACCAACGAATCCCAGTACAACGTAAGCGTATCCCATATCCCACTGTTCGAGAATACGGCGTGCACAGTTTTGAACCGACAACCAGCGTGATGGAGCCAAAGCAAGGAATCTGTGCTGTTTCACTTGAGTAAAGACTTGAAATTCCTTCCTATATGCATCTTGGCGTTTTGCACTGTGCCTGAAGTGATTGCACACAGTCCGACATAGATCTTCGTGGCTCTTGGACAGTTTTTTGCAAGCATGGCTTGCAACTAGGGCACACAGATGGCAGCTACATTTCACAACTGTAACCCAGGGATATTTCCCTTCAACAAGTGTTTTGACTGAGTGGTTTATCCCCATCATAGTATTCGTAGCAGAATCCGACCCAGTTTTGTAGAGGAATACCCGCCTTCTTGACATCATCCATCACCTCCGCTAGCTGGTTGAATAGACCAGACGCTGATCCGTCGCTGCATTCGACAAGAGCGAGCAAATCTACCTGCACATTCATTGCTTCGTCACAAAAGCTGACAAAAACAGCAAGTTGTTTGGCTACAGAGGAATCTGTGGTCTTGTCAGTTACTACGGAGAAAAGATTCGTTTTCAGGTTTTCAAGAAGCGTTTCATGAAAATGAGGGGCCAAAGCTTGTCGAACAATATTAGTTGCTTTAGTTCTACCAAGAGTGGCCTGGCTTAGAAGATCTGGGCCTGGCATACTTTTCACAAGTTTCAGCAAGTCTTCAAAAAGCGAATAGGGTAGATCGTGCTCAACGAGAAATTTCACTAGCTTCGCTGCAACAGTGGCCACTCTTTCGATATTTGAATCACCAGAAAAATGAAGACTCAATGGCATGGTCTTAGAAGACGAAGTTATCCAAGCTTTTTTATTTTCTTCGTGAGCTTTGGTCTGTTTGTGCCTTTTTGCGTCGTGTTTCCCTTTTTTACAAACGAAATCCTTTTCGCAGTAAAGACAGTGAGCTAAATATCCACTGTTGTGACCAGTCTGCACCTTTCCTTTTCGTAACCATTCCTTAAGTCATATTCTCTTTCCAACTCAGTCTTGTACCTTTGGTCTGCCCTTTTCTTTGTGATCCTCGGTTTTTTGTTGGAGGGCTCACTATCGTCTGAGTCTTTTTCACCGTCCTCATATTCCTGATCAATATCTGTCACTTCTGCCATTATGTTGTAACACGTTTGGTCTATAAACACGAGAAATATTTAGCTATTATGTCTTTTCTTTCATGGATTGACTTGCTGGTGAAAGAAATGAACCTGCATTAGTTTAATTTCTTCCAGCGCCAGCCTGCTGAGAACCATTTGTTCTTTCGGATAAATCCTTCGCCGGGAATCCAGCTGAAGTCAGCAATTTGGCAGAAGTAAGGGAGGAAGTTTTGATCAGTTTCGTCAAAGCAGATATGACGTCGAATCACAGTAGATATGACGTAAACACACATATGTTGCGTTTTTGCTGATACCCCTGTTACCACGGTAACTACGGATCTGCAGTTAGTCGTTTTGCAGTTACCGTGATATCTGATATACGGTCCACTGCAAAAACGACCATTATATTGCCGAAATTGCACTTTTCAAAAGTCATCCCAAAAGAAAAACTGATATCCAATTACATAACTAAGTGCTGAACTTCTTTCTCACCAATTTGACAAAATTTGATGAAAATGAGATGACTTTTCAGATACCACGAGCAAATACCACGGTCGGACCGTGATATCTGAATATCAGTAGCTGACCAGATACCACGACAACTGCAAAAACACGATAACTATAGCCTAACGATAGCCTAAGCACGATAACTGTCGAAGGGAATTAGACATTTTGATGAAACTCAGTGGAAGGATCCTTTGGGTCAAGGGAAAGGTCGAGATCGTAGATGGGCTCTGTAGCCCTACACTTAGGGGTGGGGATTCAAATTAAGGGACAGACAAAATATTTTTAAACAGCCAATGAAATAGTCGATTATGGTGTAAGAAAATATGCTGAACACGGCAATGAAAACCATCTTCTCGCCGGACAAGTTGTTCGCCAGGAATCCGGCCAAAACCGGAAAGTTTGTTAAAATTAAAAGTTTTATTTGAAGTGATAAGATGTTTGATTTCGGTGTAAGAGGGCATGCCGAAACCGTATATGACAATCGTTTTTTAGCCGGACATATATTTCGTCCGGAATCTGGCTGAAACCGGATAATTTGTTATACGTATATTTTTTATTTGAAGTTGACTAGATGTTGGAAATAGGGGTAAGGAGATACGCTAAATTGTTTCTGAGCTTCAATTTTCGCCAGACAAGTAGCTCCGGAATTTCGGCGAAACCGGAAAATTGACAGAAGGCAGGATCGTTTCGATCGGTGTCGTCAAAATAGATACGACCTATAGAGGTAAACACATATGCTGAATCCAAATCTGAACTTGGTTTTCTCAGAGGATTAGCCATTTGGCCTTAATCTGTTTCTAGATCTTTAAGAGTAAAAATGTTCAAGGAGTCTGGCAAAGACTGGATCTAGCGAAGAAAAAACCCAATGTCTGGATTAAATATTGAATTTTTGGGATCCGATAGAACCTTTGGTCTTGTTTTTCACTTTCACAGAGGCACATTCAGTTATCAGATATTTTGCGTCCAGCCAGCCGCGTCGGAGAGTAGAAAGGCTGGACACAGTCGACAAGTGCTAACAAGGAAATTGCTAATTTCGAAAAAAATTATATTTCTTAGCTGTTTTATCATCGTGATTTTGATGATCTCTTCTAAAGAGAATCGGGCTTTCAAAACTTTCGGTAAGAACTACACCTCTCCTTGATACCATATGATGAATTCGAATTTTGAAATGATGAAGTAACGAACTGGCAACTAGTTAAATCACGCATTTTGGTAAACAGAAAACATACCATAGAAGCCGCCCACCCCCTAGGACAGGCCAGTACTTTTTGGCTCAATAAACTCTTTCTGACTTGATTACATCCAGGGCCATAACGACTAGGCGGGAGGCGTGCCCCCCCCCCGTAAATATTGTCGGCCAGTCGTTAAAAAGTAGCCGAGTCAACGCGCAGCGCCGCTATTTTTCGTGAAAACAGTCAATTTTTTACTTGGAAACAGTAGATTTTTCTTAAAAACAGTCGGTTTCTTCTTGAAAATAGTTGTTTTTCTTAAAATCAGCCGAATATTTGTCAACACGTCCGTTTTTTCTCAATAATAGTCGCTTTTGTCTGCATAAAACAGTCGGTAAAAATGACCAGGCAGTCGATAAATACCTCTCCCCCCCCCCCACATTTTGGCTAATAACAGTTCTCACGACACCTAGGCTACTTAAATATAGTTACTACTTACCATCAATACCATCAGACAATCCTGTGAAATAAGACAATTCTGTCTGGTCCTGACTGCTAGCTTGAAAATAATTGGGCTGAGCTGACAGAGGTCATGAAGTCATGAGATGAACTGAGAAACTCAAACGTCAAAGTTTCGTCAAACCCGCAAAAATAGCTCAACCCCCTTCGAACACACTGGCCTCCCAGGGGACAAGCTGACGACCGCCGACGGGTCATTAATTAAGGGCCGTAGTTGACATCCGCGAAACGAGTCGGACGCGTCCTTGAAATACCCATTTTATGCAACAAAGACATTTGCGAAAGATAAGAAACTTAAAGTTGGACAAATTTTACATACGGGAACAAATGCGGCATAAAAAGCCATTTTGCCGCATAATCGCAGCGTGCGGCATGATCAAAATTTTATGCGGCATTTCTCTCAGAATCGCGGCGTAATGACGCGAAATGCGGCATAAGTGGCAACACAGAATGGAATATCCAATTTCGCTCAGTCTTCATTTAGCCTTGAATGTGAGAACACCTTTTTTGGATTTTATCAACTTGAAACTCGGTAGGATCCTAATTAATTCAGTGACTGGAGTTAATTGTGTGACCATTCTTTCATAACATTTTATACAGATTAAAAATGTTGTAATCTACTGACCTAGTTTATGGTCATTTATTTACACTTTACAAAAATAGATTTGTGCTGATTTCAATTTTGCGTAACCATAATTGACAAGCAGAAGACGGGCAGTAAACCCGTGGCAAGTGCCGTTGTACCTGCCGAGAGAGTCTCCTTTAAACTGCGGGGATAAGGTAATTGGGGCTGACGCTTCCCTTGTCTTTTTGGGTGATAGCTGGATCAATAATGACGGAAAATACCGTGGTTTTAAGTTCGGTGTTGAACTTTATACAGAGGCATGCGGAAAAGAAAACGAATAAGGAGATTGTTATCAGGCAGTCGAAGTTTTTCTCAAAGGAAGCTCTGAAAGAGGCTATTGATATATGTAAAACAGCACTCGACAAAGACATTAATCAGAGTCGTAGGGGCTCTCACCCGGCTTCTGCCTTTTATGGTGATATTTATGAGGTTATATAAGAAAGGTTCGCAAATGAAGTTCCAACCCCTCGTTTTGCCATTCTCGACCCAGCTGACGCTCCCACCATTCCTGAGGATGTGAGTACGATTGTTGCCTCACGATTGAATGATTGTAAAGCGATGCTAAGTTTTCTTGTAGAGAAGCATGAAACTTCTACAGTACCTAGCTCAGAGAACCAGCCACCAAAATGGCCATCTCTGTCCCAACCAGAAAGGACTATCCCATTTGTTTTGTCGAATCTGCCCGCGAGCTTGAGTGCTAATCCTACCAAGCAAAAGGAGTTCTTGAGGAAAATTGGACCCGCTGATAAAATAGACAGAATCGAACAACAAAGAGACAGGCTGTTTGTACATATGAAAGACGAAACATCAGCAAGTGTTGTCGCCTCGGGGGCCCAAGGCGAGCAAAATATCCGTAGCAAGGTACTGCCCTCAGAATACCTCGGGATCATTTACGTTGACAAAGATTACGACGTTTCAACTATTCCCAACCTAATTAGCGGTGTTTCCCAGGCCAAGCGCTTTGGAAATTCCTCGGTTGTCCAGCTCACGTTCGCTACTAAGATTGACTTCGATCAGGCTCTCAAGTTTCGAATCAAAGTGGAATACACCATGTTTTCTGTGTCAAAGCCCCTTACAAAGCCGCTGCAGTGCTATAGATGTCAAGTTTTTTGTCATCGTGCAAACCAGTGTCAGAAGGACACTAAATGTAGAAAGTGTGCCGATGATCATAGCTACTCAGATGTGCCAACTGCGGATCCAACCATGCAAGTAACAGCTTTTGGTGCCCGAGCCTAAAAAATGCAGCTCGTGGTACAATTCCAGACCAAGCTGCGCCGAAGAACTTAAATCGTAAACCGGCTCGATAAATGGCGAAGTACATGTGTTCTGTCAAAACATAAACGGTGCTAGAGAAAAATTAGACATACTTCAAATAGTATATGGTGCTTTCGATATAATTTGTGTTAATGAGCACCTGCATAATGAAAATAATAGCACAAGACTGATTACTTCTTCTGATCATCAGTATTTTATCTACCCAGATAAAAGTACTGGGGGTTGACCCTCGGGGGGCTTAATGATAGCTGTTAGAAAAAAGTATAATTTTAATCTGTTTGAGTCTAACGATGTATGTCTTGCGGTAGAATTTAGTGGTTTTATTGCTGTTTGTATTTATATGCCAACAAATTATAGAAATGACCGATCGAGTCTGAAGTTTGCGTCTGCCTGCTCGTCATTGTCGAAACTACTTGAAAGAATAGCTCTTACCCGTAAATCTTGTGTTATTATGGGTGATTTTAATACGGACGTTAATGATAATACCATTGGTCGCTCACACATGTTAAATGCTACATTGCCGCAAAATTTCTATTGTCTACAGAAAAATAGATCGCTTACCTATGTGCGTAATAGTGGTAGCACTTCTGATCTCGATTTCGTGTTTACTAATATGGGGGATCTCCAGCAGCAGATAGTTAATGTTTTTTACGACTTTCTTTTAAGTGACCATTCGCATCTTGAGTTTCATTTACCACTCAGTTCTTTTGAGACATGTTCTCCCTCTAGACCCAAGTGGTTCACTAAAGAACTGGTGTCGTATTGATATATTTACTTACCAGATGCTACTTGATTCGTATTTAGATAAGATAAGGGTTCCATTTCATTTGCTCTCGCGGGTAGAATCTGACCGGCTTCTCCATTTCAATTGCTATTTGCTTGAACTGGTGCATAGTATGAAAATGGCTGCATCCGTTGCAGTTCCGTCGGAAAAAATAAAGCTGAATACCCGTAAGAGAGGCTGGTCATATTTTCCTGTTTTGAAGGTTGAAAGGTCTCGCCATGTGTTTTGGAGACAAATTTGGGTTGAGTGTGAAAGACCACGTTCAGGATGGGTTTTTAAAATTATGAAGTCGAGTTAACACCAATATCAAAAGAAGGTGAAATCTTGGGAAAAAGCCGGGTTAAGGAGCTATCGCGGGAAATAAAAAATAATCCTCGTCAGCTATGGCGAGAAGTGTCTAAACTTATCCGTTCTTCTTCGTCGCCGCCTGATGGCATTGAAATAAATAGATGGTATGAACATTTTTCTTCGATGTTTGCGGCTGATCCTCCTTTATTAGAACGTAATTTCCGGGACATTCTGATGCAGCATTTTGATCGACTAAACCAATACAGTAACTGGCTTACTATCACCTCGTCGTGTGTTGAATCTTTTGTTCGTCCTCTTCCTTTAGGGAAATCGCCTAGGGCAGATGGTATTCAGCCGGAGCATCTGAGGTATGGTACCCCTAAACTGTTTAGCCACATAGCTTTATTGTTCCAAGCAATAGTATCGCAACAGTTTGTCCCGCAAGGCTTGTGTCAGGGGGTCGTTACCTATATACATAAGAAGGGGAAAGACCCTAAAGATTGTTCTTCGTACAGGCCCATCACTATTTGTTCAGTTCTAGCAAAGTTACTGGAGAAGATACTGTGCCCTATAGTGGCAGCACGAGCGGATGTGGGTGACAATCAGTTCGGTTTCCGGTCTGGTCTTGGTTTTCAGAATGCACATGCAACTTTTATTTCAATTGTTGAAAAGTTTAAGAAACGAAAAATTCCATTATTGGTCTGCGCAATAGACATATCTAAGGCGTTTGATTCTGTCTTACATTCGCAAGCAGTCTTGTCACTACTAAGGGCAGGAGTTGATCCCTTTGTTTGTAATTGTCTGTGGCAATGGTATCGAAAATCTCAAGTAAGAATTTGGTCTGCCGGACAGCTTTCTGGACCTATAGATATACGTAGGGGTGTTAAACAAGGCTCAGTAATCAGCCCTGTGATAAATAACAATGCAATACGTTCTGCGACAAAATCGATAGAAGCTTTTTTGATAGATGACGGAATTGATGCTAGTCATCTATCTTACGCAGATGATCTACTTTTGATAAGTAATAATTTAGAATGTTTACAGAAAGCTATTAATGCCGTGTCGTCTGCACTTGGTGATATTGGGCTAACAATAGAGCCGTCTAAGACTGAATTCGTCGTTTTGAATGACGAAACATTGCTGAATCGTGCTGTTGATTTTTGCGGGAAGACAGTTCTCCAAAAGGATAAGTTTGAGTATCTTGGACTCCGGTATGGGAATTCTATCAAATCTACTAAAAATCTAGTTATTGCAGCACTTAAAGAAAAACTGCGGAAAACTTACGGTATGCTAGCACGAACTAAAGGTCAATTTGGCAAAATTACGCTCGGTCGTCTCTGTAACGCCATGTTCGCGCCATATGTCTTTTTTTAACACCTTTATGGAATTGCTTTAGTAAAACCGAACATAACCAAATTCGTTCAATTCGTTTTCCGGTATTGCAAATATTTATTGGAAATTCCCATATGGTTCAGAAACTCTTATGTTTCGCAGAGGTACTATATTTTTGAGATAAGTAAGAAAATGGATGAGTTGTATACCCGTTTCAAAAGTCGAAATAGAACAAAACACGACTTTCCATAGGCTAGTCTTGTGCATTAAAATCGTAATTTTGATTTCGTTTGTTTTCTCTTTTCCATAGTTATCGCAGTTTAATTTTGTTTTGTAGCGTTGTGTGATTGTTTCGTTATTTTCTTCTTTCGTTTTTATAACTCCTTCGAGCATTTATTTGTATTTGTATGAAGGGTTGAAATAAAATTATTATTAATATCAATAATCGCTTGTCTTCTAACCGCAGTTGTGAACATCCATTATCGCTTGTCTTCTAACAATGTGACAATGACAATGTGAACCTCTTCTTGATGTCATAAAGTCACCATAGGTTCGATACAACCACCCTGGGCAAACTACGAATTATTCCTATGATGTTTTGACCTCTTTAGATCGATTTTGTGGCCAAAATTTCAATATGCCACATTTCTGCCTCAGGAGTGGTTGTATTGTTTTTAGTATGTATGACGCATGCAAACTTACACAAGAAATGGCTAAGTATAAAATACCGAGTGTAATGAGTCAAACTAAAGTGAAAAAAACCCTTGATATATTACATCAGTTTCTTAATCCGGCAGGATAACTCTAAGAAAAATGGCAATTTTGAAATTTTTTTCTTATCATCGTTAAAATATTCAACCATTTTATTAGTTTTGTAAGTTAATTTTAGAAAAATTAAACCAGATTAAATTTAGCTAAGTATAAAATACTATCAGTTTCAGAACAAGGATTCCCTATAGTGAATCGTAAATTTTACATAGAAGCAAGGACTACATGACGACCTATTCCCTATTATGAATATACAGTAATATACAATTTTATATTGTTAAAAACCACGTTTCAGTGTTACTCGAAATGAAGAACAAATTAACCATTTGAAATTAAGCATTATTACATCAAATGTCACATTAATCAAATGTCAAATAATAAATACATTAATAAATATCATCAAGCAAAGCGAACTTAAAATAAATATATTTTTAACTATTTCAATAATTTATCATTTTTCCATTATAGTCAAAAGCAATTTACGTTAACTTCCGCACAAAATTTTATTAATTTTGAAAGTAAAGCGGGACCCGATCGGGTCGGATCCCTTCTATCGCGCTTAATTCGGCCCTGATTGCCTATATATATATATATATATATATATATATATATATATATATATATATATATATATATATATATATATATATATATATATATATATATATATATATATAAACAAACCAAAAAATGATGGAGTTCTTACTTTATAATATACAGCAACTATCAATGAATCACATTTCCTTGTGTTTTCCCATTTCTATCAGTTTTTGGATCAGTTTTTTCAGCTGCTATGTTAGTTTTTCTACACATTCTAGGGCTACATGCAGTGGTGGTTCTGGCCATTCTTGTGCCTAGGGTAAAATCTTGATTAGCTCTCCTCCCCCCTGTCTCCCAAAACTTTTTAGGCCAAATTTTAACAAAGTTTTCATTTATTACCACAAATTTTTCATTTATTTAAATCTGACTTTTCTCACTTTATATGGGAAAACATATGGGAAAACAAGAAAATTTCGGATTCAATTCGCTTATACTTACTGCCAACTGTGCCCTCTACTTTATTTTAATAAAAATAGGATTAGGTAGTGATTCTAGTGATGAATTAGAAGCTAAGTTTAATACGTTGTTACTGGAGCTATCAGCGCCAGTATTGAGTTTATTAAAACCAGTTAGTGAAAGTTTTTATGACCTTGATTGTTTAAGTAGTAAAAATTTGTTAGCAGAGGCTCTAAATCGGGTAAAGCAAGCTAGAGATGAGGTTGAGAAAGCAACACTATTGGTTAGGTTTCGTGAGGTTAGGAGATGCCATAAGAGATTAATAAAAGTAAAGAAAAGAGATTTTAATACACGCCAAATCCAGCAAATGAGCCGTTTTTACTTGGAGAGTAATATGAAGGAATTTTGGAGAAGGGTAAACCAAAGACAAGGAAAAGCGCCAGAGGGAATCCCGGATCCAAATAGCTGGCCAGAACATTTCGCAAGTAAAGAAGAAGGAGATATTAGTAAGTGGTGTGATGAAGAATTTGGGAATATTTCGGAGGAAAATAATTACCCTAAGAGGGAGGAAGATTATTTGTTAACAGAGGAGGTAGATATTGAGGAAGTTGCACATGTGATAAGGAAATTGGATGGAGGAACAGCTCCCTGAATTGATGGAATTCCAACTCGTTTATATAAAAAGTTTTCAAGTTTATTTATGCCAATTTTTATACTGCTGTTTAATAGTATGCTTTCAATAGGAATTTGGGTTTCAGGATGGAAGACGTCTTTAATTTTACCGTTATTTAAAAAAGCGGATCCGAGGGGTGCATTGCAACTATAGGCCTATAGCTCTGATACCATGTTTAAGTAAGATTCTAGAGAAATTGATTGATAATAGGCTAGCTAATTGGTTAAAGATGAATAGAATAATTCGTGAGGAACGAGGTGGATTCATGGAAGGATATAGCACAGTTGACACGGTATTTGTACTTAAGGCGTTGATAGAAAAGTATATTAGAGGTAAGAGTAATTTATTGGTAGCTTTCGTAGATTTTGAGAGAGCATTCGTTAGTGTTGATAGGATGTTGTTATGCGTAGAATTGCTGAGGATAGGACTGCCCCGTATTTTCATTTGACTAGTGTGTGATATGTACAGGCTGACACGAGGAATGGTTAAGGTAGCAGGGAAAGGGTTTTCGGATTTATTTAGTTGCGAGGTAGGAGTTAAACAGGATAGCACCTTGTCACCGAGGCTATTTTGTTTATATATTAATGATATTGTTGAGTTTTTTGAGGAAAAATGGGTGCTAACAGTGAGTTTAGGAAATTTAGCTTTGTCTCTGTTGTTATTCGCGGATGATGCGGCACTGATAGCTAGAAGTGCCGAAGATTTGTAAATATTGTTGAACATATTAGATGTTTATTTGGAAAAAAAGAAAATCAGATTAAATATCCAAAAGACTGAAATTGTAGTTTTTGGGACAAACAAAAATAATGACAAATTTTTATTTAAGGGTTGAGTTGAAAAAAAGTACAACTTTTAAGTGTTTAGGGTTTGTATGAAGGATCATGTGAAAGAAATGGAGGGTAGAGGTAAAGCGGTTTCTTCAGCAGTTCTAAGGAATTCAACTTTAAATAAAATTAAAAATATTAAAATGCATAAGTATTTATTTCAATCGAAAATTTGCCCTACTATTCATTATGGTGTGGAGCTTTTGGGATATGAGGTGATCCCGCAATTAGAATTGGTTCAATTATAATATTATAAAAGATTGGTTAAGGTACATGCTATAACTCATACACAGGCTCTTAAGGGAGATCCAGGTTTGTTTTCACTGCATAAAGAAAGGTTACAAGTTGTAATATTTTAGCTGAAAATTATCCAATTACCAGACGAGACGCTTATGAAAGCCGCATATTTGGAATTATTGCAGCAAGGTAGAAAAAGATCGTGGCTGTTCCATGTAAAAGCCCTCCTTGATAAAGCCGGACTTTCATACGCTAGGAATGAAGGTCTTGGTCTAACAGGTGATCCAGCGGAAATTTATCGGAAGCTAAAACATGTTAAGGAAGATCAAGAGATCCAACTCTGGCATGAACAGATTCGAAAATCTGAAACCTTGCGCCAGTATTCTAAGATAAAAGAGTCTTTTGGACTAGAATATTATTTTAAGCTGAATCTGCCACCGGAAAACTTGCGTCTGCGGTTCCAGGTCCGAGCGAATGGCTTGTCCTTAAAAAGGAGATTAAAAGTATTTGAAAGAAATGCTCAGGGCCCGAGATCATATTATACTTGCTCTTTATGTGGTATGGAGGAAGAAAATTTTCTCCATTTTTTGACGGTGTGCCAGGGGCTTTCAGATTTGAGATTGAAGTATTTAGGTGATGGGAAGTGTTTTTTTCTGGGATCCTTAAATCTTCATCCCGGGAGACGATTATAGCAGTGACTGGATTTATAAAAGAGGCTTTAAAAAGATGTAAATAATGGGTTTAAGGTTTTTGTTTGTTGTTAGTAGTTGTATTATTTATTTAAGTGTATGCTGGCTTTTGTCTTATATAATCATTGTAATGTTTGTGTATGGCCTAGCGGCTGAATAACTTAATCTATCTATCTAAAATTTCAAAAATTACAAAATAATTATAAATTTTAGACTATTCATTTGAAATGTGTTGCCCCTGAGATTTCTTCACCCGGCGAAATGACCCCTTTCCCCCTGTAATACCACCCCTGGCCATATGAGTCATTAGCGTGGTTGAGGTGGGAGGACGTCTATAGATTTTCTTTAAGGAAATGTATCGATGTTGAATTTTCTTCATATCTTGGAAATTTTGTAACGACTGAATGGGACTTAAATCATCGTAATATGATGTCATAAGGAAAGATTTTAGAGAAATTGGAAATTCCTGGGAGGGTTTAAAGAGGGAGGCTTTGAATAGATTGGGAAGGATGAGGAACGTATGTAGCTTTGTTGGTCTCAGGCGGCTTGGTACGGCTGTGGGTTGCTAGTAGTAGTAGTAATATTATCTGAGATTGCAACACTTCTAGATTGATTGTGTTAACGGTTCTTTCATCGTACAGAACACATAGACAGACAGAAACAGAGTTGATTGTAAATATACTACCTCGCTTCTCTGGATCTTCGTCCAACAATAGCCACCTCCGGCCTTGGGCCAGCATATAATAAGATCTAGTCCTTGTACGCTTGTTATCATAATGTCACACTTCCAGTTTTTTTTATGTTTTTTTTAGATTTTTATAGCCTAAGTCCATTGTGATTGCCTCAGAATCCTTCTGCAAAAAGTTTTACGTTTCTTGCTTGATCAGCTCATCTTCAGGGCACACAATTCACAGTAAAAACAAAACCAAACAAAGAAACAATGGGTTTCGCACGTTTTCTTTATTTTTTTTCTCTATAAGGTTTCTATTACTTTCTATTAATATTTTTGTACATGCATTTTATACTTACTGTCAAATAAAAGCCCGCTTCGTACGTTTTCCGTCACTCTGCTTCAGTTCGCTTCGCCTGTTAAGGTTGATGATCCGGAACGACTTCTCAAAAATGAAGCCTCAGAGAAGAATTAAAAATTTGGGGTTTATCACGCTCATTGTTTCAATATTGGAACGTGAATAAAACTTCACGTCTCAGAAATTACCGAAAAACAGGCACCGAACAATATTAAAATTTATATCTAGGTGCAAACGTCATCATTGATTGCGACATCTTTAATAACATCATAATTACATCTTGAAGTATTTTGCTCATTCTCTCATAACCAAAATAAGACATGCAAAAAATAAAAGTATTAAAAATAATTTAGTCTATAATGACAAATGAATATATAATTTTTAAAGGTAAAAACTCGTTGTAAAATGTTAAACTTTTAAATATAATCTTTCCATATGTTTCTTTCAGCTAAATTAGTATAGACGACAACACAAATGCCTTCTATAATGGTTTCAGTTGAATATTTCAGTTGCAATTTTATAACGATGAAGAAATACGATCGTTGTAAATCAGACACGAATGAGGGCGTCAGCAATGTCTTGTCTATAAAATTCACCAATAATGATGAAGAAGGCCCTCCTTTGACAGTCCATTCAATATATGAACAATTTTGCGAATTTGGAGAAGTCATTCAAATTGTCATAGAGGAGACAGAGCCCAGCAACGTGACCGTGTTCGTAGAATACGAAAATGACGATACTGCTAAAAGAGCAAAACAAAGGATCACCGACTGTGGATATAAAATTTATTTCAGTTACTGTCCACTCGTTGTAGAAGACCTATCTGTTTTTTCAGCTTGGAATTTTAGAAAGAATCCAAATCTGCCTCCATTTGCTATTGCTATAGAAAACTTGGAACGAAGAGTCACCTGCGAATATTTACACAACTTAATACAGCCTTATGGATTTGTAAAGATGATTAAATTTCTAGATGATGATATTGCTGTAGTTCAAATGGAAAATGAAAATGAAGTCTGCTCCATTTTAAAAAACTTGGATGGAGAAGCACTCTTCGGGAAGAAAATGGAAATTAGTGTTTTGAAAGGTGTCTTTCTTCAAGAAAATGATATTCCCTTCATGCTAGAAAATGGTAGTCCATCTTTTATGAAATTTGAGCGAAATACGATGCAAAGGCGAGAATACCAGTTTCCACTGCCGTCTACTTCCGAAATGCACCCGCAGATATAACCATACCATGTAGACACAGGTTCCGCAGAGTAGGACACTGCACAACAACCCCTTGAGAATGAGGCTCCTAAGCCTGTTATGTTTTCTTTTATGGATTCTTATTATTACAGAAAAAGATTTGTTGTTTCTGGGTTATTTCATTTTGAAACGAAAGAGAGAAAAAAAAATATTTTTAATGAGCTGCTTGCCAATTAATAACCATCAATCTAGCGATACTTTTCTATTGTGGGTGGGATTCATTGACAACGAGATTGGGGAACAGCCATTGGAAAAACGGCTACAGGCAGGAAAGAGCTCTGCACTTTTTCGGATTCTCAGCTTTCATGTACACAGAGGCAGCCTCCGATCATTTTGACCAAATCTTTCAGTTAAGTTAGATGAAGCATTAAGATAAATGTCAGTAACATTTTTTTTGTCATAAGAAGGGAGGTACCCCCCTCCCCTTCCAAGAACTTCATTTAGTCTTAGTCTAAATTTAGGGAGATAGGATAAAATCAGAAAGATTTGGGTGAAAGCACATAGAGAGTTAGGAATGTAGGCACTGAAACACACTCGCACGTGAACCCCCCCCCCACCCCACCCACACACACGCACATATAATGACCCACCGTCCTTCCGTCATAATAGCTGATATGCAATTGTATATCACTGATGACAATTTCCTGAAAAATCAAGTAAATCGACTTAACTATTAAATAAAGTACTAAGAAATGTCTATATTTACCATTTACCATCTTACATGGACTAGACAACATTTCGCGATAGAATGCGCCACCGGACGGCATTTTTTTCCGCAACTGAGAAGCTTCAGAATTGTCAATCGATGGAACTTTGGCTCTCTTTTGGGCAAAATCGTAGTTTGGTGTCACAAAATGACAGATAACGCCACTTTCCCGAGGCAAAATCTTCTTTGTCACTGAAAAATAGCACTAAAACCTTCAATTTACGTTCAAATAATCCCTCTCTCGATCACCTAAGACCATGATACCCAACTCGGGGCACACGCCCCACCGGTGGGGCATGACACGTAACGGGCAGGACGTGCACCCATCGGCTGACTTTACTTTAGTGCCTTTATTAAAAAAAAAATTCCCGTGAATGGCGTCACACTCAAATGCGTTTAAAGAGCACAAAAAAGCATGATAATGTTCCAATGACGTTATACATTGTATAAAAGAGGTGTGGGTGTAACTGAACCAATGTAACTCAGCTTCCATGCAACTTAACCCCATTTAACTGAATCCTCGTGCGATTGAAGCATGTTCAACTTGACTCATGTGCAATTAAGCTCTATTTAACTAAGCCCTTTTATTGTTTTTTTAGTTTTTTAAGTTCTAAGTTTTAAAACTAAGTTTTTATTGTTTTAAAAAGAAAAGCAGTGAGAAAGTCAAACTTTAACGTAAAGAGCGAGGCGTTGAAGAGGGGACAGCCCGAATAATTTCTGTTCGTTTTAAGTTTTAATGTCACTCCTTACTTTCAGTTCAAAAAACTTGTTTTTTTTTAATTTAATTTCTGGACGTTTTTGAATTAATGCAGGTTTTGATTTTGGCTCACTGTACATGAATAATTAAAACTAGAATTGCATATTAATTTTACTTATTTTTGGTTAAATGGCTTTCTCAAAAGTTGTTTAATTTATTTACGAACGTTTTTATTGGTAATAAATATACGTAATTTACGAATTAACTTACGTAATGAACTTCTATATTTGTATATTTTTAACACGTATATCAGGGGGTTCGCCACCTAGTCAATACCTCGCTCTTCACGCTAAAGTTCAAATTTTGTTCCAATTCTTTAAAAATGACCCCTTAATCACAAAGGCCCTTCATTAGAATAAATAGCTCTTATGAAAGTACTAAAAAAAACTTTAGCGTAAAGAGCAAGGTATTGACTAGGGGGCGAACTCAATCATATACGTAATAATTCCTGTTCGTTTTAAGTTTTGATGCTGCTCCTTAGTTTCAGTTGTAAAACTTGTTTTTTTTTATTTAATTTCTGATAGTTTTTTAAATATGCTGGGAAATTGGCGCCCCCTTCATAGCGATGTCCCTTCCCCCATTAAAACTTCCTCCATGGAAAGATCCTCCCAAGTAGCCCCCGACCCATCCACACACCCCCCCCTACCAGAAAAATCCCCCCTGAAAACGTCTGTATACTTCCCAATAACCAATACTATATGTAAACATTGGGCAAAGTTCATAACTTGTAGTCCTTCCCCCGAGGACTGTGGGGGATTAAGTCATCCTCAAAGAAATGATTATTATATTTTTCGACCATGCTGAACAAAATGGATATCTCAAAATTTTGATCGGGTGACTTTGGGAAAAAATTAGCGTGGGAGGGGGCCTAGTTACCCTCCATTTCTTGGTCACTTAAAAAGGACACTAGAACTTTTAATTTCTGTTCGAATGAGCCCTCTCGCGATGTTCTAGGACCACTGGGTTGATACGATCACCGCTGGGAAAAAAACAAACAAATAAACACGCATCCGTGATCTTTCTTCTGGCAAAAAATACAAAATTCCACATTTTTGCAGTTAAGAGCTTAAAACCTCTGCAGCAGGGTTCTCTAATACGCTGAATCTGAAGATGTGATTTTCATTAAGGTTATATGACTTTCAGGGGGTTTTTCCCCCTTTTTTCGAAAATCAGGCAAATTTTCTCAGGCACGTAACTTTTGATGGGTAGGGCTAAACTCAACAAAACTTGTATATTTGAGATCAGCATAAAAATGTGATTCTTTTGATGTATCTATTAGTATCGAAATTCCGTTTTTTAGAGTTTCGGTTACTATTGAGCCGGGTCGCTCCTTACTTACAGTTCGTTCTCCGTCCTTGGTCAAATATTATGATTTTTTTTTGTGTGAATGGGGAAGAGGGCGTCTTTGAATTTGGGCCTCGGCTCTAAAATTAGAAATAGCTTTTACTCCGGTCGGAGTTAAATTTAATAGGATGTAGTCTCTAGTCTAAGAATGCACAAAAGTCAGAGAGAATTTGAAAAAAATTGAAAGGTATTGGAAAGAAACCAAAGCTTTACAGGCTTAAAAATGTCTGCTTAAAAAATTACTGCAGGGGAAAAAGAGAAACAGAAGACACGTTCAGGAATCAAGCACTTTTTCGTAATTTCCAAGAATTTGTTTCGTAATTAATTTTTGTGTTGAAATGAAAATAGCTTCCATCATTAACAAATGAGCTTTGTATTCGAATGAGTTGTTTTACTTTGTAGTTTTTTTAACTTCTTTTTGCTTTCCATTTGCAAAGGTGACTGGGTAATGAATTGCTCACTAGGGGGATTTCAAACACCAATAGAAGGATTTTCAGTCATGGAGATTTCAGTGGTAGACCTTTTATGATTTCAAGCGCTTAAACTCCAGAAATGACGCCATAAGGCATTTTATGATGGCGTTGACATGAGGAAATTGCAAAAAGCGTGTAACTGTGAGTATTAGATTTCAAATAACATTAAACAGCTCTCTACGATATTCTAGTGCCCTATCAGAGCTGGGGAAATAAGACAGAAAAATGGAGACTTATCAGTGTTTCCGGTCCTTTTTACAAGTTCCCAGAGATTGTTTCCCAAAAAAAACTTTTACTATTAATTTAAATGATAGCTATAATTCCTGAATCAGCATTAACGACAAGTTTTTCTTATGAGATAGTGTTTTTTAATGTGCCTTTAAGGTTTTTGCAACTATGGGCTTTCTGTGTGCTAGCGTATGGCTATTGCTGCAACCATGACCTTCAAGTGTGTTTGGGCCCTGGGCATGAAAATTGCTGCCAATTTTCAAATATATAAGATAGAAGGATAAATTTTTGTTTTTTTAAATGGGGGGGGGGGTTACATCGAAGCGGTATAAAAGAATTAACCAACCAATAAAGAGCATTTCATTCGAGTATATATATATTATTGATTTGAAGAGGGTTAAGCTGATTGTGGTTGATTTGAATGTAGGTTGAGTCAGACAGATTTGGATTAAAAGGAGATTGAGTTGAATGAGGCACGACTTAAATGACCGTTAAATTGCATAGAATGTGAGTGAAATGGGGGTTGAAACAAATAGGGGTTGAGTTGGAAAAGGATTGAATTACACGGAGGTTGAGTTGAACGAGGGTTGAGCTGAATTTGGTTGAGTTGCAAGGATATTAAGTCGAGTGAAGGTTGAATTGAATGGGGGTTGAGTTGGACGAGGTTTAAGTTTTACGGAGTTCAGTTGCACGAGGACTAAATTTAACGAGAGTTAAGTTAAGTGAGAGTTCAGTTGCACGAAAGTTCAGTCAAACTGGGGTTGAGCTTGACGATGGTTCAGTTTAAAGGGGTTCAGTTCCAGGGGATTGAGCTGCATGAGGGATAAGTTGCATGAAGGTTCAATTGCACGAGGGTTCAGTAGCAAGGGGTTAAGTTAAACGATGGCTCAGTTGCAGCGGAACCTATAAAGTGTTGTGTTCGGAAAATATGTTTCATTAATGTAAAAAGTGCCTAGAGGGCGAACCAAGTTCATGGCCTTTTAAGCTTCCTTCAGGTGAATAGATGTAAAAATTTGAATAAGACAATTTAAATGCTACGAGGGGGGCATCAGGATCTTGTTTGAAACCACTGATGGGTGTAGTTTGATACTATCCAGGAGAAAATAAAAAGAAAACAATAAAACAAATGAATACGCACCAGTAATCTTTATTCTGAATGCAAAAATCGACATTATTGTAGATAGAGAGGCTTGAAACATCTACAGTCATATTTTCTGATATGAAGAACCTAAAAGTGTGATTTTCATCAAGGTCATTTGACTTTATGGTGGGATTTTCCCCTTTTTCCTAAATCAGATTAACTTTCTCAGGTTGGTAGCTTCTGATGGTTTAACTAATTTCATATGTTTGGAATCAGCATAATAGGTTAATTCTTTTGATGAATTAATCGTTATCAAATTTCCTCTTTTTTTTTTATTTTCGGTTATAATTGGATGGAGTCACTCCTTACTTACAGTTTTTTACCACGAATTATTGACTAAACATAAAGTACCTTTTCTTAAAGGTACCTTTCAAAAAGTAAATTTTTGTCCAAAGGCGAAAATTGTATAGAAGTTTAAGCTAGGCTCCTTTTAAAAGAGGCTGGTTGAAGATCTGGTCAATGGTTACCATGGATAAATAGCTCCAAGAAAAACCAAATAAGATGAGAATTGCAAAAGGATCTAGTTTACAATTAACTTATGGAGTTGGAGGGGGGGGGGTTGAGCTAGAAGTTATAAATATTGACACGCAACTTTACCAGAAATCATTCATCCTTCTCAGCATGCTCATATTTGGGGAGAATTGTGGTTTAAAATAAAATGTGTTGGCGGAGAGTGCTAGGGGTCTGGGAGTCCCCGTCTGCCCCTAGCATAAGTTAAACATAAAAAGTTAAAACTATGTAATACAAAGAGTTATTGGATGTGTCATCTATATTAGATATATTAAATGCAAGACCACACTGGCCATACATGGCGCATGACAAAAAAATAATAATAAATGAATAATTAAATAGCCAAGAAAAAGGAGCGCAATGTCAGCCAGTGGACAGAAAATAAGCAGACATTTTGATAAGGACCTCCGCCTAGCGCTCTTCAGTGCTAAAAAAAAAAAAAAAAACTAACCCTTTAAAGTGGATTCGCGCGGAGCAGAAGAAACACTAAATCAAACAAACCAAAGATACCTAGCCAGAATAAATTATAGACCATTCACCAATTAGATTGGGCAATTATTCCTTTCTTAGCGATTGACGTACCTTGCCTACTTACCCGACTTTCATTAAAAGTGCGGTCAGATGATCTTAATTTAAACAGAGGAAATATATTATTTGAATCTTTCAATGTTAAATTATTGTGAATTGAGTTTATAGGAATATCTACAGTGTTTCTTTTTAAAGCAAGGTCTTTATTTATGTATTTTCAATTCCAATTGCCTACCTAAAAGATTGCGGTAAGTCATTTGCGGTAGATATCAAAGTTGCCTCATCAAAAAGATCTAAATCATCTGCATTTTCAAAAATGTGGAGGGACAAAGCAGAATCGAAATTGTCGTCTTATTTTCACATCTCAGGGATTTATCTGTTGAAATCTTGTGTTCATGCAGTCGCTCCCCCAGCTGTTAGCGGGTCCTGCCACTGCATTCTGGCTTGTTCTTTTTTCGTTTGTTTGATTAAGTGTTTTTCTGCTCTGTTCAAATCTACTTGAAAAGGTTATTTTTTTAGCACTGAAGACGGCTTGCCGGAGACCCTTGTCGAAATATCTGCTTATATTCGCTTCTTTTCTGTCCACGGGCTGACACTATCCTCCTTTTTGTCTGTTATTTAATTCCATTATTCATTAATTTCTTCTTCTTTGTCATACGTCATTTATATTCGTTTTTTAAGCATTTTAGGCACCCTAACCACACCGGCACATGGCACATTCGTACATCGTACAAACTACCCACTAACCATGGACACATAGTCCCGTCTTAAACGGCGCAATAACGATTACAAGGATTCTACAGCTGAGGAAACTTGTACACGAATTGTAGAGAGCAGATTTCGTCTTGCCATAATTGATTTATAGATGATAAGAAGAGACCACGTTTTCTTCTCTTTTCTAGGCAGACATTAGATGGTTAAAAAGGCCTATAGCCGTTCCAAATCAGTAACCGAGCACTGATTTAATGCCGAGATTAATAGGGGGGGGGGATTTCTAAGCTGTTCTTAAAGGGGGGAATAAACAAGATAATATAACAGGAAATTTTGGGACAGCAGCGACAAAATGGGAATCCTGCAATAACTGAAAAGAAGAAGGAAAAGCAAGATATATTTTGCTGAAGCTGGAATTTCCATGGTTACCAAACGTTTAAAGACTTGCCGAAATGATCAGTAATTAGTAATAATCAATAAAATAATACTGCTAACAGCACTATGTATACTTATAGTTATAAATGTTGTATATGCACTATCTCTGTTTCCAATAGCAATATCTAGCTACAAAGTAAATATTGGAGGTACCAAACGCTGGCTTTTCGTCTATTAATGTTTTATCATGCTTGCTCGGAATGAACAATTGGGAATTAACAATTCATGAAAATGACGCTAGAAGTAGTAGTAGTAGTACTAATAATAGAAAATATTGTATACTCACTAGTTTTTTTTTTCGCTAGTATAATCTAGAAAATAAATGTTGAAATACCAAAGAAATAAATGTTTAAGTTTTTTAGCCCCCCCCCCCAGACCAATCTGAGGTCTATTCATACCTGAAAATCGTGATTTTCTATGGTTTGTCTTATGGTTGTTGCAAAATTATGAATTTTTTTTAGCACAGTACAGTACCACATTTTAGTCAGCATTGCCACGTTGAACTGAGAAAATAAGTAAGCAAAACTAGCTAGCTAAATTCGGCATTTTTCCCTCTTTCGTTCAAATTCTTAAATTAACAATCTGAGTGATTAAGCTGCTCTATGCAACATGCTTATAGCTTTTTTTGCTCATTTTTCGCCCATATTTCTTTTTTTAAGTATGTGGCCCGCTACTTCCAAAAACTTTAAGCACGTGGAGTCATTTTTGTTAAAAATTGAATTCTCCATCCTTCGTAATTTTTACAGATGTATACGGTTGGACACTTGGATTGTACAAGTTTATACTTAACCAGTCCAAACAACCAGATTCCACTTTCACTGACCTTGGTACTTATGGTTTACGATAAAAAGCATGTTGTTTATATGGCCATAGATACATATGGTTGTGTGAGTTTCTACTTAACCGATTCAAACAACCAGATTTCGTTTTCACTGACCATGGCACTTTATGGATTACGGCGTAAACCATATGGTTTATACGGTCACAAGTATATATGGTTGTGTGAGTTTCTCCTTAACCGATTCAAACAACCAGATTTCAGTTTCACTGACCTTGGTACTTTATGGATTACGGTGCAAACCATATGGTTTATATGGTCACAGGTATATATGGTTGTGTGAGTTTCTACTTAAGCGATTCAAACAACCAGATTTCATTTTCACTGACCATGGCACTTTATGGATTACGGTGTAAACCATATGGTTTATATGTTCACAGGTATATATAGTTGTGTGAGTTTCTACTTAACCGATTCAAACAAACAAATTTTATTTTCACTGACCTTGGTACTTTAAAAACAATAAATACAGCAACCCTATGCTCGTCAAACCAAGCTCAGTTAAAGGGATTATCTGGGGGGCTCGGCTGCCAAATCAATAATTCCTTTAATATGCCAGAGGCGAAAAGTAACGACCAACATATTCTGCCGGTTTGGATTATAGAGTTTCAACCATCCAGAAGAAAAAATGTCAGAATTGTGTGTTTCCTTAAGCCCGTCTGGTTGGATTGATTACTGCTTGGGAATTCGGGCCTTGGGGTTCGATCCCCGTTTTCACAGAATCGACGATGAAGCAGACCCGTCAGCTAAATAAATTCTCGCGACACATCCACGATGCCTTATGTACCAAAAATGATACAGGAGGAACTATGTATTTTTAAAGCCATATGCTTTAGCCCGTTCTAATTGGCTTGTCCCACTTGGGCAGTTGGTGAATGAGAGTAATAAGAATCCTTTATTTCTTAGTAATAAAGTGAATAAGAAGAATATTGCTCAAGAGTTACATAAAGCCTAAACGAGACTCCCCTCACCCGCTTTTTACGTTATAGTTTTACTAGCATTTAACTGAAAATGTTTTAGGCTAATTAAAACCTTAGAATCTTGATTGTCACCTTTTCTAGAAGCCAAAACTAAACCACCAGTATTAATATTTTAGTGTTTTTTTTCGACGGCGAAACATAAAAATTCTGCTTCTTCTTCTTTAACATTTCCCATTTTCAATAAAAATGCCGCACTGTAAAACCAGGACCTTCGATGGTCAATAGGCTCAGTTATCAGTCTGCCTACACGCAGATGCATCGTGACGTCATATTGCAAGTTTATATTTATATGTATACATTTATTCATTTTTTATGGTTCAATTTGAATTCTAATGGTTCCAATATTATTTGCAGAAAATTGCAGATTTCTTGCTTATATAGTTTAGCTACAAATCAGATAATTCGATAAACACTTGAATTTACATGTATTCAATTTATTCACATGACTACATGTATATAGATTACAATTACTGACGTACACAAAGCATCTGATTCGTTGTATTTTATCTTCTGCTTCTTGTTTAAGAAAATCCTTTGATTTCTCAGTTTTACCATTAAAGAGGTCCTTCATTATAGATTAACTTGACTCCATGGCCGCACGCCCCCCACGGAACTTCTTATATTATAATATCACCCAAAAAAGCTGATAGAAAAAGGAACAATATTTCTTAATACTGTCCTTGTGTTGATACACTGGAGTGATCCGTGCTTGAGAAAATGGAGCGCGGGATTCGATCCACGCTGCCACAGGGCTAACGCAAGGACCTCTGCACTTTTAATTTATCAAGAAAACATTTTTCAACTAATATACAAATATCTATAATTTTCATAGATATTCAAGACTAGATCACCGGCCATCAGGAAAACCCCAGGAAAACCAGGAACATCAGGAAAACCAGTGGGACAGTTGATTCTTTTATCCTTACAACCTATTATATACTCAAAACAGCACTTGTGACGAAAAAATCCAAACCATGACTTACTTCACAGAAAATAACCTTTCAACCTACTCTTAAACTCGTTAACACTTTCTGACAGCCCTCTCATAGAAAATTCCACATTTGTAGTCCCACAAAAACACGGAAATAAACGTTTGTTGAGGACACCGAGCTTCAGATACTACCCCCAAAGAATTCCCAGCTTCATAAAAGCGATAAAATGAGCTTGGCTTTAAATATTTCCCGAAATCATTCAGGGAAATTTTGATTGAACATTGATAAAGACAAATTTAGGTGACATAAATATTATGCAATATAAATATATATAATACCAATATTATAATATAAACATTCCAAATATTTAGCTTAGTAAAACAACTCAAACTATTTTTTCCAAATTTTGCGCAATCATCTAAAACATGATCTAACACTATAAATATTAGTATATTATAAATGTTATACTATAAATTATTCCAAATAATTACCTTAGTAAGACAATTCAAAGTATTTTCTCTTACATCTCAAGCAATCATCAAAACACTCGTTTTCATTTAAAGACATATGTTAAACGATCAATTTTTTTTTTTAAACCATTGAAGAAGTTACAAAAACGTATGGTAGCCATAGGTGTGCATCGCCTTAGGCTTGGAAAGAGGAGGGGTCAGATTCTAATAAAAAAAATAATCTAAAATACCCACAAAAGTGCACTAAGATGTCCAGAAATTGGAACATAAAAAAAAGCTAGCAGTTACATTCGGACTTTCGAGCCCTCTGTTAGCCGGGGACGAAGACAGATATTTGAACGGTATACTTTACCATTAAAAACAAACCGATTTTCCACGGGGTGAGGGGTTATTTTCCAGGGGGGGGGGGGGGGTAAACGCCGGCCACCATTTCTACACATAGCGTTTAAAATATACCGCGCTTAAAATATTATTTTAGATTATTGACTTGTTTAATCGATCATTAAGGATAGAATGCAGATCCTGAAGCAACAACGCTCATGCAGCGTTCATTTCTCGGTAAGGGTTGGTTGACACGCTGAATACAGATTAGTAAAAAAAACGTAAGCATGCATATTTTGCAAAAGTTTTTTTTTTACATTGGGTCCAATCTAAAATAAATATAAAAAGTGCAAAAAATGGGGAAAAGTACAAATAATAGTTTTTTCTTTTTATTCCATTGTAATCTTGAGTTACATTGCTCTCTCATGAGTTTGTTTGTATTATTTGAGCCCGAGTACTTTTCTGGAGGCAAGAAGGGCAGGGGGGGGTCTTCTTCTTCAAAAAGGTATTATTATGTCATAATACGAACCTTTTCATTCACGTCAATGTGATTTTCTT
The DNA here is from genome assembly GCA_027921565.1 of Artemia sinica. Lineage (NCBI taxonomy): Eukaryota > Metazoa > Arthropoda > Branchiopoda > Anostraca > Artemiidae > Artemia > Artemia sinica. Next base: position 54,833 of record JAPEVW010000157.1, on the reverse strand, counting down.
GATAGTTTAATTGGACTGGTCCGTAAAACCTTCTTAAAGAGAGAATTTAGGTAAGATTGTTATGCCCCTCCCCCTTCTTACAGATATGATAGTACCTAAATTTGAAATTAACGAGGCTAATAGAGGGCTACCGCTGAGGGCTAACAGATATAACAATATCCCAAGATTGGCATATGAAGAATCCCAAGGCTTAAAACAATCCGAAAATGAATACTAAAAATAAATGTATTTTATATAATTTTTAATGTAATGCTTAATAGACATAAAACTTTATAACACTTGTAATCTGAGGACTTAAATACTAATATATTTGGAAAGATTTCAGTAAAAATACCTGGGAGACGCAGACCTCAGCTGACAAATCAAAATACACTTCAATAATGTCTAAAGCAAAGAGTAGGGCGACAGAGTGGAAATTAGCAACGGTATCAAATGAAAAAGCCACCTGCACCACCTTACGTTCACCGTTTCTTAGCGTTTTTTTTTTTAGTGCAATAATAAAGTAATTAGTACAATTGGCAAAATTAGTGCAGTAAACTGCGAATTTTGAAAATAATAAAAAAAATGTCAAGCAACACTAAACCAAAGATGGCGTCAATATCCACTCTTATAAGCTACCATACTCTTTGTCTAGATTATGACACTGTTATAGATAAGTAAGCGAAGTTCGATTTCGCCAGTTCAAGCAGTCCTGAGATTATCCAGCTTTCTCAATAAACAAATAAAAATTAATTAAAAATTTGATAATTTTAAAACCATTTTAATAAAATAAAGTAAATAAATAATATTAAATAAAATTACATACCGGTCCGTCGAAAATCTAAATGTGTTCCAAAAGAAATAGCTCTAAGCTATTACTGTTTCTAAATCTCTGGTTTGTATGCAAATATTAAGCAATAAGACATGAAAGCGAATATACATCAATATTAAAAAGAAAAAAAGCACTAGCGATCAAATGGAATTCAGTGAAAAAAACATTTCGCTGGATACCATTAATTTGCCATAGGAAATCAACAATTTGTTTGAAAATTGATACAGTAAGTTTTTTTCAAGTTGAGAATCCACAAACAAATTTCCCAGGAAGCGATGCATGTTTTGCTATTGAGCATTTTCAAACCAAAAAGAAAAAAACGACATTATTTTATCTGGGGCAAAAGCGCGCTATTTTTTATTGGTTTATGGCTGTGGGGTAAGCCAATCACATCATTCTTTAAGCGTATGCCAAAAAGGGAAGCCGATAGTCCCGCCTTTTTCCACCCACGCTTTTCACAGAAAGCCAATCACATCATTCTTTCAGCGTATGCCAAGAGGAAAGCCATTAGCCCCGCCTTTTTCAAACCTTTTTAGTTTTTTGTGTGAAATTTTTAGCCAGTAAATAGAACGAACATTTTTCGAGCCACAATATTTTTTTACTAGTAGTTCCTCTGCTTCTCTGTGCCCTAAAGTTGATTTCCCGTATCGGAACTAGTACCTTGCAACAGCAACACTAAACACATGTTGGGGTGTAAACAATATGATTACTAGTATTTACTAATGGTTACCATAACTGTTACCATATTTGTACCATATGGTAACCATAACCGTGTTTACTAATGGTTATCAACTCTCTTTAAGTTGTGATTAAACAAGAAATAAGGGTAGTAAAATACCACTAATTAGCGGTGTTTTCACCATGATTTTCCCATTTATTCTGCTAAAATACCTAGTTAATTGTCACACCGATTTAATACTGAAATCTACAAACAATGCGAGATTGCCAACAGGGCCATCAATTCACAAAAACGTGGAGGGGGGGGGCAAAAATGTATTTCTCAAAATCTAGGGGCAGTTTTGTTGTTTCGTCATATTCTCAATGAAAGCATCAAAAAAGTGGCATTTTCAGCGAAAATTAAAAAAAAACTATTCATAAAATCAATATGGGCAATTATCCTCCCTCTCTGCCAATTGATGTGTCTGATTGCAAAATATTTTTCAAATAAGATAAAATTTATTCATAATAAATTAAAAATACAATATCTATTTGGCACTAATCCCCACAAAGGCTCCTTGGCCTGTAAAGTGATGTATATATGTAAAACATATATATATATATATTATATATATATATATATATATATATATATATATATATATATATACTATATATATATATATATATATATATATATATATATATATATATATATATATATATATATATATATATATATATATATATATATATATATATATATATATATATTCTGGATGCCCTCGTGATGTGTAGCAGGATTTTCAAACCCCCCCCCCCCAAAAAAAAAAAACGAAAATGAAAAATTTCCAGTTTTTGCTTAATTCTTAAGTAACCTTAACTGTTTTATCAACAGCTAATGTCTTAATGCGGTATCAAAGTTGGAGTCAGAGTCCCATTTGATAGCTTTAAATAGCTTAAAAAGAAGTAAAGAATTGTCCCTGTTCCCTACTTTTGAATCCGCTAAAAAGACAGCATCACAGCAAAAGCCCAAAAATTATGTAATTTCCTGTGCTACATTACATAAATAAAAATATACAAGTTGTTAGTGTTTTTACAAATCCAATACGATTAAACCCAACTCAAAGTTAAAAAAATGCATTGTGCATAGGCCCTTTCTCCACAAAAACACATTTAAACATTTTAAAAGAAAATTTACATCAATTATTAAGCTGAAATGAACCAATGCTCTAGAACGATTTTTCCTTCCTGGTAACTCTGGCATTCCTAACAACATCCAAAGCACTTATGTTTCCTTTTTGTCCAAAGACTCCATGGTATCCCGGCTGTCACGCAGTTTCATAAATCGCTTGCTATTAACAACTGCTGTGAATCTAAAACAAAAGAAGATAAATTAGAAAATAAATTAAGAAATCCATATTCCTTTCTTCTTAAAACCACATCCCTTCAAACCCTGAAAAAACTAAAGAGACAGCATGAATCTTGGTTTTGTCATGTCTGCCTACTCGTATAACTCCTTGTTGTTCTAACCTCCATGATCCCACTTTCCTTCTTCGTCACCTCAAGCGCCCCAATTTATTCACCAATCCGCGTACTTACTAAAAGATGCCGTAGAAGCTTCAATAACTCAGAAACTGAACACGACAACCAAGGCCGTATCCAGGGGAGTGGGGAGGGGGGTTTGACCCCCCCCCCCCGAAATTTTTGTCGGTCTCGTAGAAACTTAATGCATCAGACGTATCTAAAACGTAGCTAGGATACGTTTTACGGACGAAAAATGGCTGATTGCCAAAGGTTGTTTTTTAACCATCCATCTGGGGCCAAATGAAAAGCAGGTCGTCCTCAGATAGGGTGGATTCTTTTTTTTTTTTTTTTTTTTTTTTTGCAATATCCCTACAAAATTACGGTAGATCAAGAGAAATTAGAATTGTCGAGAGAAACCAAAATTGTGTCATTCCAAAAGAAAAATATATCAGCGTTGCCTCATACGTGGAGGGCTAAAGGAGAACCAAAACTCTATGACACAGCCCTATAGCTTCATAAAACTACGATTTATAATTTTGTAACCTTTACATTTTTGGGGGCGTATCCCACCAATATAAAAGCTGCCACACGAAAAAAAGACTCTACAAACAGTACTTGTGAAGATGGTGTCTGTTCCGCCCGTTACCAATTTTAAACGAGAGCACAAACAGTAAGTCTTATTGCATTAAAAGATGTGTACAAAGAAACCAAAATGTTTCACGATTCGTCAATAAAAGACTACCTATAATGATGTTAGGTTGAAATGAAGCTATTAGATTAGACTACTTTAAGCTTTAATTTTTGCTCAATTTTTTACTTAGTGCTTACTTTATTACTACTTTTCTTATTTAATTATATACCAGCTTTCTTTATATAAAAAGAATTAATTTTTGCACGCTAGGATGTATATCTAGGTATATTTGGGTATATCATATATATCTATATCTAGGGTATATTATATTATATTATATATATATTATATATATATTCGGTATATTATATATATATATATATATATATATATATATATATATATATATATATATATATATATAATATATATATATATATATATATATATATATATATATATATATATATATATATATATATATATATATATATATATTATATATATATATATATATATATATATATATATCTGGGTATATTTCAATCGCACTTGTTATGAACCAATAGCAATTTTTTCTCTATTTCCATTGTGAATAAAACTGTTCTAGTTGTTTTAGCCGGAAAAATTTCCGACAAGAATTATGTTGTATGTCTTGCTACATTTCCTGATACGTATTTACTGATGGTAAGAAAATTAGGAAATGATTTGAAGAATAGGAAACACAGGGTAGAGGTCTGAAGGTGGAGAAGACATGTTGTCCCAAACCAGCAACATTTTCCAGTTTTAAACAAGCATTTGGTTATTTTTTTTTAATCTAAGGATTTTCAATATTAAGATCTCCACCCGATTTTATTAGAATTCAATCTTATTGTCCCCTACACCTTCTGCCAAGACTTCAATGGAAATGACCAAGAGCTCTCTCATGTCAAACCAACGACCTTCTAGTATGAACTATTAGCTGAAAGTGTGTACTTTCAAAGTTTGGAAGTTAACATACATTTAAAACACAACCAGGTGCCTTATTGAATTAATTAAAAATCTTCATAGCCTTTTGCTTATTAACAGAAACTATCCTGAGCTAATCTTCATGGTAATCTTACCTTCTAAAAGTATCAGGAAGGTAGCATGCGTAATACATAAAAAACATCACTGGGTTAAAAGCAATCCAACATTCAGTAACTTCATTGGCAATTGCTATGGCCATTAATTGAGCGCACCGTTGAGTGGAAACGCGGTTGTCTGACGATTTCATGTCTTCGCCAAAGCTCTAGATTTGAAAAATAATAATTACTAGTAATTCAAATAGTCAAAAGAAATAATCGCATATTAGATAAAAGAAACTCTTCCAAGAACTACTAAATCTTAGCTAATTAGAAAACAGACGGTTGTGACCCACCTCATAGGGAGGAGTATGATGCATGATTTTCCCTACTTTTGAACCTATCATATGCACGCATCTGGCCAAACACTAAAGGAAATTAAAAAAGCATTCTGTTTAGAAATTTTTTTTCAGACATGAATTTGATTCCGTTGATTTTCAAATTTACTCAAGAACGTTTCCTGTTCTTAAACACATATGGAAGCATAGAAAATAGCAATCTTTCAACAAGATGGGCAGAGGAGGAGCGTGCGTAGCTGTGTTTTAGTAGTAGTTTCAACCAGTAGTTTCAGAAGTTTAGTAGTAGTAGTTTCAACTAGAAGATTAGTGCATTTCATCCAAAACCACCAACGAGCCTCCTTTATAATTGGAACGTGGTCAAATGACCCTGAATGATGAATTAAATCGTCTGTTGTATAAGCTATACTAACTTCCATTAAATAAAAATATGAGTTAAGTGCATAGTTCAACTTGAAAAGGTTTGTTCTGTGACCTGTTTTTGAAATAGACCCACCGCATATATGCCTTATTCAGAATAGTTACCAAGTTTATTGGACAGGATGATAAAACTATATGCGTATAGAACGAAAAAAAAAACGATAGTTCCAACCAGTGGAAATGAAAAAAAAACAAAAAAAAAACAGGGCAAATATTTCGACCGAGACATCCGCTCATCCGTCCTTAACGCAGAAATAGAAAAATAAAAACAAATTGTAAATAAATTTAAAATAATAATAAATGTAATGGTGAAAGGGTAACTGAATAAAAAAAATGCGATAGTGGCGATAGTGGTGCAGAAAAAATATAAATGTTTTTACTTTTATAACTTTAATAAATCAAATAATATTAACATTTTGATTACTAAATATCAGTTTAAGTATATTAAACTGACAATGCACATTCATTTGTATTTTTTTTTTCAGTAAAGTGCAAATTATGTTCTGGCCTTGGGAAGGTATAGGGGTTTTGAGCCCAACTTATGTTAATTTCTGCTCGTTTTGAGTTTGACTCGGTTATTTATTGAAATTTCAGTTCGTTTTGGGTTTCATTTATTTATCGATGCTGATTTGTGGTAGTTTCACGCTTGGTAAATTATTTGATTTTATTTTTACTCATTTTTTGTTTAATGGCGTTCTTTACTTTTCTTTGAAAAACTTATTTTGTGGAAAAAGTTTTTTTTAATTAATTTCTGTTCGTTTTATATTGACATAGTCTTTTCAGGAAAAAAGAAAATAATACTTCAAATCTTTTCGTTTTTTTAAGAATTTATAGTTTGGCCTGCTATTTGTATGCTGGGAAAAAATTTTCAGCAATTTTTAACAACATACACTCTTTTAAAAATCTGGACACAAATAATAGCGTTTAATTTAGTTTCATACCTCCTCTAGTTGACCTGAAACTGAAAACTTGATACCATTCGCAAAAAAATCTGTTTACTTTCTTTGATAGCTTGGATACACTTACGCTATTTTGATTTGGTTAAATTTTAAGAGCAGAAGTAGCCCCGAAAGTTTGAACATAATACCCTCAGTCGTTCTTGGAATACCGCTGAGATGCCTTATTGGAAATTAGCATTAACATAGTGCATTTTGATTTAATCTTATGGCAACATTTAGTTTTTAAACATAAAGGCAAATGGGAGGGTGGGCGTGGGAGGGGGATTAGTTTCCCTCCAATCACTTCCGACTATTAAAAAGAGCATCAGCCCTTTCTATTTTCAATCGAATAGGCCCTTTTCGAAATTCCTACGACAACTCCTTCGACACAAAATTGCCAAAAAAATAATACATTATACCCACATCGATCTTTACTATAAAAATGTCAAGCCTTCCAATCACTTTCGACTATTAAAAAGGGCACTAGGCCTTTCGATTTTTAATCGAATGAGCCCTTTTTGAGTTTCTACAAACAGTTTCTATAAACACCTTATATGCCTCCAGGGCATAAATTACAACCCTTACCCTAAGGGATGTGAGGGTAGTTGTCATCCTCTAAGACCTAATTTCCAGAACTTTCAACTATGTTAAACAAAATGGCTATCTCAAAATTTTGATTGGATGTGTGTGGGCGTGAGAGGGGCATTAGTCACTCTCCAATCACTTTCAACTATTAAAAAAGGCACTAGCCCTTTCAATTTCCAATCAAATGAGCCCTTTTGAAGTTTCTACGACAACGCTTTCAATAAAAACCTTATATGCCCCCAGGGCATAACTTACAACCTTTGCCCTGAGGGCTGGGGGGGGGAAGTTGTCATCCTCAAAGACTTAGTTTCCAGAACTTTCAACTACGATGAACAAAATGGTATCTCAAAATTTTGATTGGATGTGCTTGGGGAAATGGTGGACGTGAGAGGGGGGGTTAGTTGCCCTTCAATCGCTTTCGACTATTAAAGGGCATTAGCCCTTTCAGTTTCTAATTAAATGAGCATTTTTTGAAGTTTTTACAACATCGCTTTCTATAAAAACCTTATATGCCCCCAGGGTATAACTTACGACCCTTGCCCTGAGGGCTGTGGGGGTGGAGGGGTTGTCATCCTTAAAGACCTAATTTCCAAAACTTTCAACTACGCTGAATAAAATGGCTATCTAAAAATGTTGATTTGATATGTTTGGGGGAAAGGTAGGCGTGAGAGGAGGGTTAGTTGCCCTCAAGTCACTTTTGAGACTATTAAAAAGGGCACTAGCCCTTTGAATTTCCAATCGAATGAGCCCTTTTTCAAGTTTCTACGACAAAGATTTCAATAAAACTTATATGCCCCCAGGGAATAAGTTATAACCCCTGCCCTGAAGACTGTGGGGGGGAGTGTTCTAATAAAAGGTATAATTTCCTGAACTTTAAACTGCGTGGAACAAAATGGCTATTTCAAAATTTTGATTGGATGTTTTTGGGGAAATGGTGGGCGTGGAAGGAGTTTTAATTGCCTTCCAATCACTTTCGACTATTAAAAAGGGCACTAGCCATTTCAATTTCCAATCGAATGAGCCTTTTTTGAAGTTTCTACGACAACGCGTTCTATAAAAACCTTATATGCCCCAAGGGCATAACTTACAATCCTTGCCCTGAGGGCTGTGGGGGGTTGTCATCCTCAAAGACCTGATTTCCAGAACTTTCAACTACGTTGAACAAAATTACTATCCCTGAGGGCTGTGGGGGGTTGTCATCCTCAAAGACCTGATTTCCAGAACTTTCAACTACGTTGAACAAAATGGCTATCTTAAAATTTTGATTGGATGTGTTTGGGGAAAAGGTGGGCGTGAGAGGGGGGTTAGTTGCCCTCAAATCACTTTCGACTATTAAAAAGGGCACTAGACCTTTGAATTCCCAATCGAATGAGCCCTTTTTCAAGTTTCTACGACAAAGATTTCACCTAAAACTTATATTCCCCCAGCGCATAACTTATAACCCTTGCCCTGAAGACTATGGGGGGAGTGCCCTGCTCAAAGGTATAATTTCCTGAACTTTAAACTGCACGGAACAAAAAGGCTATCTCAAAATTTTAATTGGATCAGTTTGGGGAAATGGTGGGCGTGGAAGGGGTGTTAGCTGCCTTCCAATCACTTTCGACTATTAAAAAGGGCACTAGACACTCCAATTTCCAATCGAATGAGCCCTTTTTGAAGTTTTCTACGACAACTCCTTCAATACGAAGTGCCCTGGTCTAAGACCAAGAAAAAATAAACAAATAATACATTGTGCCAACATCGTTCTTTACTTAGGCAGCGCTATTGCGCTGTCTATGATTACGTTTAAAGCATGAAAGGACACGAAAATATAATTTTTTTGCCTCTATGACCAAGGCCATATCCAGGAATTTTTCCGGGGGGGGGGGGGTACAAAAGATTTTTTTCCAAGGGGTTGGGGTACAAAATAAACTTAAAAAAACGCATCAAAAATTTGTTTGCATTAATTTTTGTTACGTTTTTTACAAATCGTACAAACATTTCGGGGTGGGGGGTCAAACGCCCTAACCCCCTGAATACAGTCTTTCCTCTGACCCATCCTAGATCTATTCATACTTTCACCAGATCATTTCGTTTGTTCAATACCAAATTATGAAGTTTTTAGTGCAGTAACGCATTTCCATCAGTGTTGCCACGTTAAACCATGAAAATATATGACAAAAACAAATTAATTTAATTCCACAGCACTTTTTTCAATAAATCATGAACATTCGTGTCCATGAACATTAATAATCTGTTGACTTCCAAATACAACTAAGCTATCAAAGGAACGTTACACCTTCTTAGACTGTTTTGTACCATATATTTTTATGATCTGCATACTTTTTACCCACGTTTCGTTTTTTAAGTTTGACCTTCGGACGGCACAATGCATGCGGAGTTCTTTTTTTTCAAAAATTGAATTCTTGATTTCTTCCTTTTTTTATGTATTTGGTTGTGTGTCACCACTTAAGAGTCACCGCTTAATTTCTCATCAGTATTGTCACGACCACGCTCGTCTCCTATGAATACTGCATATAAGCAGTTTAGTATGTTAACTCTTTCGCATTTGCTTAATTTTTTACAACATATTTTTTAATAAAAAAAAAAAATTCACAGCAAATTTTCAAAATTTGATTTACTACATGGATAAAGCTGAATCGAATGATGGCTTAATCGTTACCCCAGAACAGAAATTCTAGACATGGCCTTGGGGCCGCATCATGTATACCAGTGCTAAAAGAAAACCAGGGTAGTGTCCAGGGTAGTGTTATTCGAGTTCAAAATGTGGTCGCAACCGAGATGTAATCGTTTACTCTAATTACTTAGTCACAGACAAGAGGCTAAGAGCGAATCATTCGTTTTTTAGTGCATTCTCGGTTTTTTTTTAAATATAAAATGACTTTATAAATACTATGCTTGTAGCATAGTATTACACTTGAGCCATAGTATTTTTGTGAATATTCAGTCTTAACTAGCTTGATTATTAATTTACATCAGCATTTTCATTAAAATTAAATAAAGGAAAAGAAAAGAGTAGTAAAAAGCGATTAGTGGCTAAATATACACTTACACTTCCAGCTTTTTCAGTGGCAGCTTGTCGAAGAATATTTGAAAACACTGGACCTGGGCAGACCATTGTAATTTTGATCCCAAAGGCAGCTTTTTCAGTTCGTAAAGATTCAAAATATCCCTAAAAAATAAAACATGATTATATATTGAAATTCCTTGTAAAGCGCTTTAATTTTTTTTTTTTTTTTTTTACACTACTGTGCTTAGGAAAACGACTATAAATTAAAATATACTGACAATAAAGATAGGTTAAGTTGGAGTATTGTTCCAATTATGATGACCGAAAATTGAGTTTAGAGGCTTAAAATATTCAAATTTACCTTGGAGGAGGATATTCCTAGCAACCACGTCTGTGTTCAGCTATATCTACAAAGACACTGGGATAGCGAGACTCAACGCAGTAGCCAAGATTTTGTTTGGTGGCAACAAAAATTTGTTTATATGCATTTTGTTATGTTTTTACGAGTCGGCCGAAATTTCGGTGGGGTTCAATAGCCTCCCCCCCCGTGGGTGCGGCCTTGGCGAGACTACATAAAATCCCTTAAACACACAGTTTACGTTTAGCATATAAGCTTCAGAGTGGGCAATATTCCGCCCTTAGGACATTTGAGACCGTAGCAGGATGAAATTATTATAAAAAAAAAAAAAAAAAAAAAAAAAAAAAAAAAAAAAAAAAAAAAAAAAAAAAAAAAAAAACATGACGTTATCACTTATTTTAAATAATCTGAGTAAGTGGGTGTTACCCCAATTCTGCTTGAAAAAGGTTGCAGTGAGACGAGCAAATGGGCAAGCTGATCCAAGGGCATTAGTCAGGCACTGCCTTCTCCTTTTCCATCATCTTCACATTTTTTCTGTCACTTCTTCTTTCTCACCGTTCTACTCTGTATGTCGAGTCAAACGGGCAAGATGATCAAAGGGCATTAGTCAGGCACTGCCTTCTTCTTTTCCATCATCTCCTTTACACTTTTTTTCTGTCTCTTTTTCTTTCTCACCGTTCTAGTCTATGTGTCTCCAATGTCCATAGAATTCTATTCCAATTCGAGTTCCAATCATATTATCAATGGGCATCTGTTAGATGCTTCATTCTCCTTTGGTTTCCCTTATATCTTTCGATATTCAATCCATTCTACTCCAAATGTCTTCATAGCCCACAGAATTCCGTTCTATTTTGGTTTTACGTTACCAAGTCACAATGGTTAACAAGGAGTTAACTTCTCTCCTTCTCTCCAGCCTCATGATATCTGTTGCAGTTCAGATCTTGAGGTGCCTAGACTGGAGTAGACTCCTTCAAGCCTATAGTCCCTAGAGATTGTAGAATATGGGACGCATTTGATAATTATCAGAAGAATTTATATGGTTCTTGGTTATTTAAAAATATTAGAACAAACTATGTTATGGTCATTTCATATGGTTAATTCGTTGAGTGTATTTCTATCTCAGGAGGTTATTCAATATAGTTGCATTGTATTTAGTTTATTTTTCTTTATTTCGTTAAGTGATTTGACTTTTTATGTTTATTCTTTTTTCCATCTTATCAAGACTATCAGTATTATCAATTTTATTAGTACTCCATTAGTTTATATTTTTACCATTGAATGTTAAAGTGCTGTATGTAATATACGTGATTTGTTTTAACCAGGTCATAGATACTCAGAAAAGCGTAAGCTCCTAGAGCCCTTGTTGGGCAGTGTTGGTTAATTATATTTTTCTGTGAATAAATCCAATTCCATTACAAAAAAAATCCAAAAAAGTGCACTTTTTTCATAGTTTTGGTCTTTTACAGGCAGGGCAAATGATTGGTTTGCCTAGCCCTCGTGCTGACGCCCATAGAAAGTAATAATTAAGAAAAGGTTTTGAAGACAACTTCAGAACAACATAAAAGCAGAGAATTTACTTGTAAAGGAAAATTAGTAAAAAAAAAAAAATGTAAAAAAAATTAAAAACTACAAGTAAAATACTTTTTCTACTTCTAGTAAAAGTAAAAACACTACAAGTAAAACTACAAGTAAAAAAAGCAAAAAAATTAAAAACTTTTCATTCTTTTAACTGGCTTAATGTTTCCCAAAAGTACCAAAACCAAATGAAAAGGAGGAAATGGTGTCCGAATGGGAGGGAAGAGGTCAAAAAGACGGATTTTAAGGAAATTGGAACCTAGTGGGATGGGTAAAGAGTGAAAATTTCAATAGCCTAGGGCGAAGGAGGAAATTAATGTTGATGTAAAGGGTAGAATTGTCGTAATAATTGCTTACTCTCTTCTATAGCTCGATTAGCAATTTAATATAATGTCCTTATTGCTTATTAGTATCTAATCAGGGTTGTATGGAAGATAGGCAATCATTCCCTCTGATTAAATCAGAAGTTGATTTAACCAGCGGATTTTTTGGCTGATTCTTTATCCAAAATCTAGCCAATTTTGACATAGCCATTTTGTTCAGCGCAGTTGATTCCCAGATAGAAATTCTGTTTTTGAGGAGGACACGCCCCCACAGCCTTCAGGGAAAGGGTTGTAAGTTATGCCCTGGGGGCATATAAGGTTTTTTATAGACGACGTTGTCGTATAAACTTCAAAAAAGGCTCATTCGATTGGATATTCAAAGGGCTAGTGCTCTTTTTAATAGTCAAAAGTGATTCAGGGCAACTAGCCCCCCCCCCCCCCCACGCCCACCATTCCCCAAAACACATCCAATCAAAATTTTGAGATAGCCATTTTGTCCAGCGCAGTTGATTTCCAGATAGAAAATAGGTTTTTGAGGAGGACACTCCCCCACAACCCTCGGGGCAAGGATTTTAAGTTATGCCCTGAGGGCATATAAGAACGATGTTGGCACAATGTATCATTTATTATTTTTTCCTATAGAGCAGGGCACTTCGTATCGAAGAAGTTGTGGTGGAAACTTCAAAAAGGGCTCATTCAATTTGAAAATGGAGTGGCTTGTACCCTTTTTAATAGTCGAAAGTGATTGGAAGGCAACTAACACCCCTTCCACGCCCACCATTTCCAGAAACACATCCAATCAGAATTTTGAGATAGCCATTTTGTTCAGCGTAGTTGATTTCCAGATAGAAAGTATGTTTTTGAGGAGGACACTCCCCAACAGCCTTCAGGGCAAGGGTTGTAAGTTATGTCCTGGGGGCATATAAGGTTTTTATAGAAGGCGTTGTCGTAGAAACTTCAAAAAAGGCTCATTCGATTGGAAATTCAAAGGGCTAGTCGCGCTTTTTAATAGTTGAAAGTGATTGGAGGGCAACTAGCCCCCCCCTCACCCATCATTCCCCCAAACACATCGAATCAAAATTTTGAGATAGCCATTTTATTCAACGTAATTGTAAGTTCTGTAAATTAGGTCTTTGAGGATGACAACCCCCTCACAGTCCTTAGGGCAAAGGTTGTAGGTTATGCCCTGGGGGCAAATAAAGTTTTTATAGAACGCGTTGTCGTAGAAACTTCAAAAAGGCTCATTCGATTAGAAATTGAAATGGCTAGTGCCATTTTTAATAGTCGAAAGTAATTGGGAGGCAACTAACACCCCTTCCACGCCCACCCTTTCCCAAACACATCCAATCAAAATTTTGAGATAGCCATTTTGTTCCACGCAGTTAAAGTTCAGGAAATTATACCTTTGAGCACGACACTCCCCCACAGTCTTCAGGGCAAGGGTTATAAGTTATGCCCTGGGCGTATATAAGGTTTTTATTGAAATCTTTGTCGTAGAAACTTGAAAAAGGGCTCATTCGATTGGAAATTCAAAGGTCTAGTGCCCTTTTTAATAGTCGAAAGTGATTTGAGGGCAACTAGCCCCCCTCTCTCGCCCACCTTTTCCCCAAACACATCCAATCAAAATTTTTAGATAGCCATTTTGTTCAGTGTTGTTGATTTCCAGATAGAAATTATGTTTTTGAGGAGGACACTCCCCCACAGCCCTCAGGGCAAGGGATGTAAGTTATGCCCTGGGGGCATATTAGGTTTTTATAGAACGCGTCGTCGTAGAAACTTCAAAAAGGGCTCATTCGATTGGAAATTGAAACGGCTAGTGCCCTTTTTAATAGTCGAAAGTGATTGGAAGGCAACTAACACCCCTTCCACGCCCACCATTTCCCCAAACATATCCAATAAAATTTTAGATAGCCATTTTGTTACACGCAGTTTAAAGTTCAGGAAATTATACCTTTGAGCAGGACACTCCCCTCACAGTCTTCAGCGCAAGGGTTATAAGTTATGCCCTGGGGGCATATAGGTTTTTATTGAAATCTTTGTCGGAAACTTGAAAAAGGGCTCATTCGATTGGAAATTCAAAGGGCTAGTGCCCTTTTTAATAGTCGAAAATGATTTGAGGGCAACTAACCCCCTCTACACCCACCTTTTCCACAAACCCATCCAATCAAAATTTTTAGATAGCCATTTTATTCAACGTAGTTAGAAGGTTTTGGAAATTAGGTCTTTAAGGATGACAACCCATCCCCCCCCCACAACCCTCAAGGCAAGGGTTGTAAGTTATGCCCAGGGAGCATGTAAGGTTTTTGTAGAAAGCGATGTTGTAAAAACATCAAAAAGGGTTCATTCAATTGAAAATTGAAAGGGTTAGTGCCCTTTTAATAGTCAAAAGTGATTGAAGGGCAACTAACCCCCCTCTCACACCCCCATTTCTCCAAACACATCCAATCAAAATTTTGAGATATCCATTTTGTTCAACGTAGTCGAAAGTTCTGGAAATTAGGTCTTTTAGGATGATAACCCCATCAGAGCCCTCAAAGCAAGGGTTGTAATTTATGCCCTGGGGGCATATAAGGTTTATATAGAAAGTTGTTGTAGAAATTCAGTGGGAATGTGCAATGAATGTGCGTTGTCAGTTTAATATACATATACTGATATTTAGTAATCAAAATGTTAATATTATTTGATTTATTAAAGTTATAAAAGTAAAAATATTTATATTTTTTTCAGTTAAGTTCAAATTATTTTGGCCTTGGGAAGGCATAGGGGTTTTGAACCCAACTTATGTTAATTTCTGCTCATTTTGAGTTTGACTCGGTTATTTATTGTAATTTCTGTTCGTTTTGGGTTTCATTTATTTATCGATGCTGATTTGTGGTAGTTTCACGCTTGGTAGATTATTTGATTTTATTTTTGCTCATTTTTTGTTTAATGGAGTTCTTTTACTTTATTTTGAAAAACGTATTTTGTGGAAAAAGTTTTTTTAATTAATTTATTAAAAAGTACCCTTAAAAATTTATACCAAGCATATGCATAATCAAGCACATACATCATTATTTTATGATATTTTGACATTTTATTTGGCTCCATGATATTTATCCCAACTGAGTCTCAGGATACTGTTAAGGTCTCAGTGGAAGTCCTCACTTTGGCCACATTCTCGGTGGCTTGGGTTTGTATTTTCGCTCTTGATTCTTGTCGCCTCAAAATTGACATAATTTTGTTTTACTAACTTTATACAGGGTAAAATGTTGCTACCGAGATGAAAGCCGCTCTCTTTTTAATTTTGCCTTTTTACCATTCTTCCTTTCCCAAGCAAATATACTCTGCTGTTTTAAACTTTTATGTTATACAAAGATTTCTTTTTTCTTTTTTTCTCCACAAAAAAAAACAAATAAAAAAAAAAAAAAATGGAGTGGCCCACTTACATGAAGTGCATGTTTTGTGGCTGTATAACTTCCCGAAAAGGGCACGCCCAGTTTCCCAGCAGTACTAGAAGTAACGACCAAATGACCAGATTGTTTTCTTCAAAAAATGTGGCAACACTGTTCTTGTTAAACCGATTAAACCAAAGACGTTCACTTCAAAGAGATCACGGTCAACTTGAAGTTCAATTTTTTCCCAATTGGCACGTTGAGAGCGACCAGCATTATTCACGAGTATGTCCAGCTAAAAAAAAGAAAATAAAAAAAAAGAATATAAGCAGAACCAAGGAACCGGGCAGAAACGTACACAAAAGGATTATGAATCTATGAAGTTAAGTAGTCGGGGCAGAAGAGTGCATAAGATAATAGCTGTCCAGTTAAAGAGGACTGCAAACCTATGCTCCCACAGACTGTACTAAGTGAAAGGCATAAACAAAGATGGGCTATAAACCGTTTTTTTTTTAATGTTTTATAAAATATTTTTTAATGCCTATATTGCTTCTATTTTTCAATGTTAACAATAGTATCAACTCTTTAACCACTTCTACCAACTGAGAAGTGGCTACTAGACTAGAAGTCAAGAGTATGTCCAGCAAAGAAAAAAGCATAATATTAATGGGAGGAGGACAGAGGAATACTCAAGAGGTTTACTAGGTAAAGCAGTTGGGGCAGGGTCCACACGCTATAGCTGCCCAACCGAAGAAGCATACAAATTTATGCTTCCTAAATTGTGCAAATTGGAAGGGCCGCATCAAAATGGACTTCAAATTGTTATTTTGTTTTTTATTTTTAAAAAAGTTTTAGTTTTTTCAGAGTTTTTCTTCATGGCAATATTGCCGCTATTTTTCAATGTTAACAATGTCACAGTTTCTGTTGAGCACGTAAGCCACTTCTGTCGACGCGTTGCCAGTGACTAAGATAATTCACGAGAGCGTCAAGGTAAAAAAAAGACAAATAACAACAAAATATTTAACAGGGCAGGGCCATGAATAGGCCAGAAGAGTACATAATTGATTTATGAAGTAAAAGGATCGGGAGTTGAAGAATACACAAGAAGATGGCTGTCTAACCAAGAGGCCTACAAATCGTTGTTTCAAATAATAGCGCAAAATGGAAGTCTTAATCAAGAAGAGTTATGAAGAGTTTTTTTTTTTATTTAAAAAAAAAAATTGTTTTTTATAGCTTTTTTTATAGTGCCTTTGCTATTAGAATAAGAGGTGACACACTTCTACTTTTAAATATTAACGCTATCAGCGTCTTTTGATAGCGTTGAAAACTTCTGCTGACGATTTCAGAACGACCAGCATTATTTACGAGTGTTCCATCTTAAAAAAGGACAAACAACAACAAAAATCAATAGGACCAGAAAACTGGAAAGCATTGCTATTAACTAAACCAACTCGTCCAATAATCATTTGGTTGTGCAATGCAGAAATAACTCCCATAGCGCTATCTCTAAACTCCTCAATGAGGAATTTCAAGCTTCTACAACAAAGAAGTATTAAACATAAAATTTCACTGTTGAATTTGTGTAGGTTTTTACATTTTTTGCTTTACTGCATTGTTTTTTTGTCCATTTCTATACCGTATCTGTCCGATTTTATTTTATGTCCACTATTTGTTTTTTTTTTTACTTTAGACGATTGAATACACATTACGGCAACGATTTATGCCATTGTATGCCACTTATTTATGACTGTGATGATTTTTATGTTGTTTTTTTTTTACAAAAAAAAACATAAATTTGTTATTTTTGGCTTGGAATAGTTATTTTAAATGATTTTTTTTCTAATTTGAAATAATTGCTAAAACAACATAGAGAATAATTTTTAGAACCAACCATTTTATAATAGCGTTTTTTCATCTTTTTATTTTCTTGTACCGTCTAGCTCTTTGCCATTTTTTGGGTGTAATTTTTGGTAAATATTTTTTCACACACTAAACAAAAATATTCAGTCTTATTTATTTATTTTAGTTTCCTTTCCTGTATTAAAGTCATTACATTCAAATGAAGCCTTAAAGAGGGCTACCTTTGTAATTCAAATGTTTAGACTCTATAGTTGAAGTGTCTTTTTTGTTGAAATGCTAATTTCTGGTTCAAACAGATTATTCAGAAGTTCAGAACTCTTTAGAGGTACCCCTTATACTTGAAAGCCGTCACATTATATTCTTTACAGTAATATACAGGTCCTATCCAGTAATATGGCTCTGATAATGGCAAGTGAATCGTTTCAAGATTGAACTACAAAATTTGGAGGAGGAGCGTGGCAGCTTTGGTGGGCTCAGGTGACCTGGTACTGAAGTGAGTGGCCTGTAGCAGTAGTATTAACAGTAGCAACAGGCCACCTGAGATCAAACCATTGTTTTCACGTTTCAGAGCAATATTTGGCCCCTGTCATTACTGGGGCTTCCAGTAAACCGATCTTACTTCTAAAACTTATCTTCCAATTTTTCCAAATTTTTAAACTGGGAAAAAACAGCTTTGGTTGTTCTACTTTTACATTTTTCCTGCATCTACCATCCTTAGTATTTAGTCCGACTCCGACAAGTAAAGCTATTCACTCCGTCAATCTTCTCGTTACATACTATCACCTCTTTATTTTCATTTATTTCTAGCTGAGGCAACTTCATCTTCAGAAAATTAATTTTTAAACCTACTATTATATCGTGAATCTTCAAAACCTCCAACACTACATTCATTTCGATAACATTTGTATCAACGACGCTCAAATTATCCGCATAATCTAAATCGAATGCGGTTTATTTCTCGGCTTGACATCATGCTCTCCCTTAGTCTTTGCTGTGTTTCTTAAGAAAAGGTACATCAAAATGACTCATATAAACAGGAATAAGACACGGCCAGATTAACGTCTAACTCGACCTCTGAATCAACTACTAACTTCAACTGCACCAACATCTTTTTCCTACATATTAACAATCACTTTAACGTGCTTGTCAAGTCACGATACAAAGTTAAGACTTTCGGTAAAGCTTTTATGCTCAAAACATAAGGTCGTATCCAGAGGGGGGGAGGGGCTAAGGGGTTTGACCCCCCCCCCCCAAATGTTTGTCTGACTTGTAAAAACGTAACAAAAATGGACATTAACAAATTCTGCATGTGTTTTTTAAGGTTTTTTGTGTAAACTCCCCCCCCCCCAAAAAAAAAAATTGTTTTTGAGTAAAACCCCCTCCGAAAAAAATCCTGGGTACAGCCTTGTCAAAACATGCTTGATTATTCATCTTAATGTTAAAATCTGGTCAACAGTCTTCCCCTTCCTTTAAACATTGCTCTTTGCTACCTCTAGAGATCAAGTTAATATCTGTCTCTATAATTGGCCGTTAACACTCACTTTTATCGCCTTTTTTATAAATACGTAATTAAACTTTTCCTAATAACGCCAGGTAATGCCCTTTATCAATAATCAATATCAATATTGACAAAAGGCATTATTGGTAATAATCCTATCTATTGGTAATAATCATATCTAGATTTTGGTAATAATCATATATGTATATATAATAAACTGATGGTAATAATCATATCTATAACTTTCTGTATCTAATCTCTAGTCGTCATATTTCACATACGCATGTAGCATACCATCAGCATATAATCAGCATTCTTCCAGCCAGTATATTTACAGCACCCGGAACTTAATTAATTTTAAATTAATTTAGCACCGCTTCTAACTCTTCTTTACTACATATATCTTCATTTACTTCAAAATTACCGAGCTCATTTTTTATATAATTTCAGAAAATTTTATCATGGTTTGCTCACATCTTCAAAATAGCTAGCCTATTTCAACTCAGCAATTTCTAAATCAGTAATTGAGGCCCCGCTCCTATCTTTAACAAGTATAGACTGAATACTTCTTCTCGATTCTTCAACATCCTAAAACCAAATCACACTATTGTGCCCTCTGGCTGCATCTTCCAGATCTTTATTAATTTAATCCATATCCTCCGTTCACATTTCCATTTGAACATTTTAATATCTTCACTATACCTTACTTTCCTCCTATTCTTAGCAAGTCTATCATTCACAAACTTCTAACACAAAACACTTCTATTTTCAACCAAGACTCGACATCAGCTTTTCTGCTAATATTCCTAGCTATTTTCTATAGCCTCCCTCCCTAAGATATCTTCAGCAACTTCAGAAAAATTTTTCTAAAATTATTCCGTTCATCTTTACATTATAAAGTTCTAAACTCTTTAGTTTCGCATCCAACTGTTCTTGGAACGTTCCTTTCAAATTCTTAAGCTAGAGTGTATCAATGTCAGACCGCATAGAAAATAGTTACCCTTCCTAAATTTACGCTTTAAATTACCTCTGGATTCTTCTAGATAGTGATCTTTACTGTTATCATCAATAAGACTTCGAAGAAGTCGAGGTTAGCCCTGATTTCAGTATCACCGACCTGGATTATGCCGATGATGTTACTCTTCTTGGAAAATCCGTTGGCGAAGCCCAGAAAATGCATCTGAAAGTCTCCGAAGTTGCTGCCCCAGTAGGCTCAAGATTAATATTGACAAGACTAAAGCTATGTCTAATGCCCCGGATATGAACTCTACCCCTATAACACTTAACCATAGGCAGATTGAAGTTTTCAATAAATTCGAGTATGTCGGATCATACATTAACATTAACGGCGGATGTACCGAAGAAATCCAATGCCACATTGCATCAGCTTCCGCTGTCTTTGCACAGCTGTGGAAGCCGCTATAGAAAAGGATGAAAATCCACCGGAAAAACAAAAATGCTTATTTACGATGCTCTTGTCCGATCAGTCTTACTGTACGGCTGTGAGACGTGGCCCTTAAAAGTCACCGAGGCACACGCCCTCAACACTTTTGAACACAGATGCCTGAGGAGCATATTGGGGTTACGACTCAGCGACCGAATACCCAATACGATCATCCGCCAGCGATGTGACCAGAAGTATGACATCACATCTATCATTCAACGCCACCGCCTGTCCTGGTTCGGCCATGTTTGCTGAAGACCAGCCAAGACATTCACAAATCAAAGCCTATGCTGCAAACCATCACCTGAGTGGAGGAAACGAGATGGAGGACAAGCCAAAACTTGGCTTAACACTGTCAAATCTGACCTCGAGCCAATTGGCGGTTTCCGGAAACATGGTCGCAGATGGGACCCTTCATGGCTTGAAATTATCGCCCCATTAACCCAAGACCGTAACCTGTGGAATTCAACAGTCTGCCAGATCCTGTCGCCAGGGAGAGCTTGTGTCCTGATCCAAGTACAAGTAAGTACATCAATAAGACTGAGTTAAAACAATTCGTACAAAGAGAAAATACCTCACTTTTTTCCGGAAATTTATCACTAAAACAGTTTTTAACTTGGCTTTCATCCTAGTAGGCTGTGTTCTTCACGAGTGTTACAACTGACACAAAAATTATCATAATTTAAATAGTTTAGCTTGTCCTAATGGAGAGTCCTTTCTAGAAAGTGGCAAAGCTGACCCTTGTCAATGGCAGAAAAAGCAAATCATTGGAAATACAAAAGCACGAACTTTTGATTGATAATTTTGCTTCATTGAAAAATTTTTCAAACGACATTTGAATTTTACCGGAATGTCCCTATTTTTATCAGCCTTTTTTACCAGGAATTCCCCAGGTAGTTTGTGGTTCTCGAAATCAGACATTTCAGGCTAAATAATTTGTTTTCTTAAGAAAGACCTAGAATAGTAGACTATTACTAGCAATGCTATCCACTCATCCACTCATCACATTTGAGTGCCCTTCCACTCATCACGCCCTTCCTCCACCCAAAGCGTCAAACAATGCTATTTTAACTGTGGAATTCAACAGTCTGCCAGATCCTGTCGCCAGGGAGAGCTTGTGTCCTGATCCAAGTACAAGTAAGTACATCAATAAGACTGAGTTAAAACAATTTGTACAAAGAGAAATACCTCACTTTTTTCCGGAAATTTATCACTAAAACAGTTTTTAACTTGGCTTTCATCCTAGTAGGCTGTGTTCTTCACGAGTGCTACAACTGACACAAAAATTATCATAATTTAAATAGTTTAGCTTGTCCTAATGGAGAGTCCTTTCTAGAAAGTGGCAAAGCTGACCCTTGTCAATGGCAGAAAAAGCAAATCATTGGAAATACAAAAGCACGAACTTTTGATTGATAATTTTGCTTCATTGAAAAATTTTTCAAACGACATTTGAATTTTACCGGAATGTCCCTATTTTTATCAGCCTTTTTACCAGGAATTCCCCAGGTAGTTTGTGGTTCTCGAAATCAGACATTTCAGGTTAAATAATTTGTTTTCTTAAGAAAGACCTAGAATAGTAGACTATTACTAGCAATGCTATCCACTCATCCACTCATCACATTTGAGTGCCCTTCCACTCATCACGCCCTTCCTCCACCCAAAGCGTCAAACAATGCTATTTTAACTGATCCACAAGCGTCTTTTTTTGTGGGCAGGATACACATTATATTCTTAACATAGCCTTTGTATTTAGTAACAGGGGAAAGAAAATAGTTTTTTCTTAATCTCTTCCGCAAAACAACTTCAATTAAAACTTTATTTTATTCGCTGTAGAAAGTAAAACCATTGGGTATTGGACGTGTGGGTAATTGTGACGTCATTCATATGAGGAATATTTTTTTTTTCCAAAATTCTAATTCGTCAATAACAAATAGCGTTTGAAACTTCTATTACGTGCAAGGTTCCAATCTTCAGGAGGTCTCTAATTTCAATCAGCAGGCGTTTTATAAAGAACACGAAGAGGGCTGGGGACGAAAACGAATGTTCCCAAAGTCATGACTAATCTAGATCGTTTCTTCACACCAGAACATGGTAATATGCTAATTTTCAGATGAATTACACCGCCGTTTTCGAGAAAAATGTACAGATATACATATAAGATCATTGCTCATTTAATAAGATAGAAGCTTTTTAGGCGGAATATATTTTGAACAAGAGGAATATTAATCATATCAGGTCTCAAATGTAGTTTTACCAGTATGTTAAAATTTTAGTTTTACTAAACAGCAAAGTGTAACTAATGATTTAGTGTAGCTGTGTTTTAGTTACACTTTAGTTTTAACCTATTTTAGTTACAGCAGTATTTACAGCCTAGTATAAGATTTTTGAACTAGCCTAATGAACCTTGCCTTTTGAAAATTGTCTTCTCTATATTGTCTACAATTGTCAATTGTCTACATTGGTCTTGTCTTTTCAAAGTCGTTAAATGCTTCGCGTTAATATTGTGCTTCCCGGGGAAACTTTTTTTATATTTTAAAAACAAATAATAGAGCAAGGTCAGTGAAATATCCAGAATATGATATTTGACCTGATTCCAGAAGTTTTCATTCGCTTGCCTCCACTACTTTCTTTAAAATACCAAGGGAAGTTTGTCTGGAAATCGATGGTTTGCCTTAAATATCCTCCAACCTAGTGGTATATTTTCTTCAAAATCCAGGGGGAGGGGAGTTGGAGGCAAGAAAACTGAAAAATGAGTCGTATAGTACCAAAAAGGTAAAGATATACTAAAGAAAACTGACCAGTTTCTGTGGATGCTTGAATTATGCAGGCTTATCTTAGATTTGACAAGATTTTTTGAGAAACTAAATTTCAGCTGGGGGGGGGGGCAAACTGGGGTCTTGGGGGCAAACTGGGGTCTTGGGGGAAAACTGAGATCTGGGAGGAGCAGTTCTCCTCCCCCTACCCCATAGCAAATTACGCCCCCGCTCCAACATCGAGAAGATTTCCATAAGATGTAAGCATGGAGCAGCCATAAGATGTGCTCTATTTAAGCTTAAAAAACGTTAAGTATGTCGCGTATTTGCCATTCAATATTTAAAAGAAAATCCCTGACTTCTTACTTACATCACCAAAATGAGAAAGTATTTTCTTCAACGCTTCTTCGTGTTTGTCATAGGCAGTGACATCTAAAGGCACAACTAACACATCGTTTGATTTGGATCCAATTTCTGAAATATCAATAATACAAATATATATTAGGAAAAAAAATATATGCAAATCGGAAATATATCCGGACATCGGACAAAACAAGTTTTCCCTTGACTTTTTATAGTCCGATTATAGTCAAAAGGATTATTTTGTTATGGCATTGTTTGTACAAGGAAGTAGACGAACTACCCAAACAAAAGCAAAGCTCCAGCACCAGTGGTGTCCATTGGAAGGGAGGGCCCCCCAAGATTTTGAAAAAAACCTATTACTTTATTTTCATAGATATTTGCTTTTTTCTGCTCAATGTTGGTCTGTTTTTTTGTAATTTCATGAAAAAAAAAAATAGAAAAATCCACCCCTTCCAAGATTGTTATAGCTACATACACCTATGAAAGCAAACTTAAACTGAACCTATAATTAAGTCACATGGGATCCAAACTTGGCTGCAGTGAAAGCAGATCCTCTAAATCTTAGCCTAGGATACGGATACCAGGGGGACAAAGGGGGTCTTTGTCAATTTCGACTTCCCAAGTCTTGTTTTTTTTGGTTTTCAAGATGCTAAAAATTTTCATATTCCGCAAAAACAAACATTGCATCACATGTTCTTAGAATAGAAACAATTAGAAATAGGATTCTTCAATATGAAAATAGTTTTTTCCTGTATCCTTAATGCTTTCAAAAAAACAGTACAAACAACCGCTTGTTAAAAAAAAAAGATTAAAACATGGAAT
This sequence comes from Artemia sinica, assembly GCA_027921565.1. Taxonomy (NCBI): domain Eukaryota; kingdom Metazoa; phylum Arthropoda; class Branchiopoda; order Anostraca; family Artemiidae; genus Artemia; species Artemia sinica. The sequence continues at coordinate 30,488 of JAPEVW010000157.1, read as the reverse complement.
TTGCCGGCATATTACTACTAATGTGCATTCGCAGATTATTTACAATTAAACACAATACATTATATACGAGATACACAATACATTATATACAAAATTCGCATTAAACCAACATTCACAAAAACACATTAAACACAATTTTCAGCTTGTTCACTCTCCTTTAAAACTGTTCACTCAGCTTGTTCACATTCACAATAACACATTAAACACAATTAACTCTTCACTCAGCTTGTTCACATTCACAAAAACACATTAAACACAATTAAATGTTCACTCAGCTTGTTCACATTCACAAAAACACATTAAACACAATTAACTGTTCACTCAGCTGTTTCACAATCACAAAAAACACATTAAACACAATTTTCAGCTTGTTCACTCTCCTTTAAAACCTGGGCCACGTGACATGACTTCTACTGAATTTTTCAACTGCAGATTGCGGAACAACTAGAAAAGCATTTCCAAATAATCTGCTTGCTTTATCCTTTTTTAGAATTAACAGTTTTTTAGTTTTTTTTAGAGACGAAGCAGGGGTTTTGGTTTATGACCACACTTTTGAGACTTGTTTATGCTTCCTTAGGCTATTTGACTAATATATTTTTTTACAGTATCTAATATAGCGTAAACAGAAAAAAGTTTTTTTTTTTCACAGAGAATAACTGAAATGTGAGGTAGTTTGTTACAATATCTTTTACAATATCTTTTGACCATAGAAATAATTAATAAGACATTGAACAAGGCTTCATGGGACTTCATTTTGTCTTCTCTGAACCTGAAAGACTTCGGGGGTTGATTGTTAAAAAAGACGAGTTTTAAAAAATCTAGATCATCCAAAATCAGAGTGTCAGAAAACAATAAATTTAAGTCCCTTAAGGAAAAATCCGTAAGCATAAAGAGTAAGTAGTGAGGAGCAAAAAACATTAAATTTATGTCCCTTAAGGAGCCCTCAAACGCATAGGATTTTGACAGAATCCTTTAAGGGCGAAGTAATTCCTGCAAAGTTTCCTTGAAAGAGCGATAGGATTCTCAAGTTAAGGTTGACAGGATTTCTGATTTTTCAAGAAGGAAACCCTATTATTGCTTCAAGATGAACAAGATGGTAGAAATTATAAAAAAAAAACTGTATAGACAATAAATCAAAGCCAACCAAAAAAGTAGATTTGAAAATTGCAGCGTAACAGAAGCAACAGCAAAGACAGTAAAGTAATCAAAGTAATCTTGCAGTAAGATTTGCTATAACATGTAAAGCTACATCTGAACAGAATTCCTTTCAATCTACAAGAAGTCCCTTTTAACCTTTTAGGAAAATTCTATACGTCTGATTGCACGTTTACCTAATAAATTAATTAAAAAAAAAACTTTCCGAAAAATAAGTTTTTTACAGAAAACTAAAGGCCATTTTAAACTTAAGCTCAGCAGATACAAATACCTTTTAAAATTCAAACTCAAAACGACCAGAAATTACTATTAAAGAATAAATTAAACCCAAAACGAACAGAAATTAAATAAACAATCATAGCAAAAACATACAACAAGTAATAATATAAATGAATAAATAGATCTTAAAGCGAGTAATACATAGATTGAATATGAAAATCGAGCTTAAAACGAAAAAAATATTTTCCTATTGAAGTGTAAATGAAACTTAAAACGAAAAGAAATTAAATAAACAATCAATGCAAACAAACATACAATAGATATTAATGTAAATTAATAAATAAATCTTAAAACGAGTGAAACTTAAAATTGAATATGCAAATCAAGCTTGAAACGAACAAAAATCACCACAAACAAGAGTTTGGGTATGACCTCCTTCTCTCACTGTAAAAGTCTAAAACCTACTGCGTCATTGGCGCTTTACTGAAAACCAATTTTATGACAAATATTTTCTTTTCTACTTAATATTGAAAATAAACATTAAAATTATAGTAACATTCCGAACTGATGAGCTTTCAGCAATTAATATCATTACACATAAAATATTCAGTTTAATTTATTAGCTCTTTTTAAAGTTGTTAAAGACGAATATAGTTTCCCTACAAACAAGTGTTTGGATACTGCCTCCTTTCCTAACTGTAAATAAAAACCAAAAGCCTACTGCGTCACTGGCGCTTAACTGAAAACGGATTATATTACAAATATTTTCTTTTCCAGTTCTTACAGCATTGAAAATAAAAATACAATTACAGTGAAATAGATTCTTGAACTGATGGATCTATCCACAATTAATATCATTATACATCAAATATTCAATTTGATGTTGTTTATACTTTCCAAGACTGTTCAATACGCATATAGTTTTCAGTATAGCGCCAATGACGCAGTAGGTTTTAGACTTTCACAGTGAGAGAAGGAGGTCATACCCAAACTCTTGTTTGTAGGGATTTTTGTTCTTTTCAAGCTTGATTTGCATATTCAATTTAAGTTTCACTCGTTTTAAGATTTACTTATTAATTTACATTAATATCTATTGTATGTTTGATTGCATTGATTGTTTATTTAGTTTCTGTTCGTTTTAAGTTTCATTTATACCTCAATAGGAAAATATTTTTTTTTCGTTAATAGCTTGATTTCCATATTCAATCTAAGCATTGCTCGCTTTAAGATCTATTTATTCATTTATATTATTACTTGTTGTATGCTTTTGCAATGATTGTTTATTTAATTTCTGTCCGTTTTGGGTTTAATTTATTCGTTAATAGTAATTTCTGGTCGTTTTGAGTTTGAATTTAAAGGTATTTGTATCTACTGAACTTAAATTTAAAATGACCTTTACTTTTCTTGTGAAACTTATTTTTCGGAAAGTTTTTTTTTTAATTAATTTTTGTTTGTTTTTGATTGCAAAAAATTAAAAGTTTATAAAAATTCCTTATTTCAAAATCAAACTTAAAAAAAAATAAAATATTCATCAAAGTATCAAAACTGATATCAAAGTAACAATATCAAAGTGAAAAAATGGGTTTGTGTCAACCTCGGAGTTTTTATTATCTGATGTTTGAACTATTTTTAACAAAATTGCTATCTCAAAACTTTTATCGGATGGGTTTGGGGAAAAAGGGCGTGGGGGGACTAGATTAAGCTTCGGTCTCTTTTGACTCTTTAAAAGTGAACTAGAACTTTTTATTTTCAATGAAATAAGCCCTCTCTGAAGTTTATACGAATATCCGTTCTATAAGAACCATATATATCCCCAGAGTATAACCTATAACGCCTGTCCCTGGCCCGGGGGGTTGTGTCGACCCTGGAGTTTTAATATCTGATGGTTGAACTATTTTTAACAAAATGGTCACCTGAAATTTTTATCGGATGGTTTATCCATCCGATAAACCCAAAGGCGTGGAGGGCGGGAGGGGCTATTTGCCCTCCGATCTTTTTTCACTCTGAGAAAATAAACTACAACTCTTAATTTCCATTCAAATGAACCCTCTCTGAAGTTTATATGAGCATACCTTCCATAAGAACCATCTATGCCCCCAGAGCAATAATTACAACGCCTCCCCGTCCCTGGGGGGGGGTGTCAACACAGGAGTTTTTCTTATCTTACCTTTTAACAATTTTTAACAAAATGGCTACCACAAATTTTTTTCAGATGTATTTGGGGAAAAGGGGCTTGGAGGGGGGGGGGCAGTTGCCCTCTGATCACTATTGACTCTTAAAAGGGCACTAGAAATCTCGATTTCAAATCAAATGAGCCCCCTTTGAAGTTTATACGACGACCCCTTCTATATGAAGTGCCTATGGGAAAAAAAATGGAGCGTGGGGGAGATTAGCTGCCCTCCAATCACTTTTGACTCTTAAAAAGTGAATTACAACTTTCAATTTCCAATCAAATGAGCCCTCTAAGAAGTTTATACGAGCATCCCTTCCGTAACAACCATATATGCCCCCAGGGCATAACTTACAACGCCTACCCCCGGGCTCTGGGGGGCTGTGTCGACACCGGAGTTTTTTAGTTATGAGAACTTTGAACTATATTTAACAAAATCGTTACCTGAAATTTTTATCGGATACACCCAAAGGCGTGGAGGGCGGGAGGGGCTAGTTGCCCTCCGATCTTTTTTCATTCTAAGAAAATGAACAACAACTTTTAATTTCCATTCAAACGAACCCTCTCTGAAGTTTATACGAGTAGACCTTCCATAGGAACCATTTATGCCCCAGAGCAATACTTACAACGCCTGCCCTGGCCCTGGGGGAGGGTTGTGTCAACACAGGAGATTTCTTTATCTTACCTTGGAACTATTTTTAACAAAATGGCCACCTCAACATTTTTATCAGATGTATTTGGGAAAAAGGGCTGGAGGGGGCCTAGTTGCCCTCTGATCGCTTTTGACTCTTAAAAAGGGCACTAAAACTCTCGATTTCCAATCGAATGAGCCCCCTTTGAAGTTTATACGACGACCCCTTCTATATGAAGTGCCTCTGGGAAAAACATAAATCGAATGTGGAGGGAAGCTAGCTGCCCTCCAATCACTTTTGACTCTTAAAAAGTGAACTACAACTTTCAATTTCCAATCAAATGAGCCCTCTGGAAGTTTATACAAGCATCCCTTCCATAACAACCATATATACCTCCAGGGCATAACTTACAATGCCTAACCCCGGCCCTAGGGGGCTGTGTCGACACCAGAGTTTTTTAGTTATCAGAACTTTGAACTAATTTTTAACAAAATCGTCACCTGAAATTTTTATCGGATGGGTTTATTCATCCGATACACACAAAGGCGTGGAGGGCGGGAGGGGCTAGTTGCCCTCCGACCTTTTTTCACTGTGAGAAAATGAACTACAACTTTTAATTTCCATTCAAATGAACCCTCTCTGAAGTTTATACGAGCATAACTTCCATAAGAACCATCTATGCCCCCAGAGCAATACTTAAAACGCCTGCCCCGGCCCTCAGGGGAAGGGTTGTGTCAACACAGTTTTTCTTATTTTACCTTTGAACTATTTTGAACGAAATGGCTACCTCAATTTTTTTTATCAGACGTATTTGGGGAAAAAGGGCTTGGGGGCAGTTGCCCTCGGATCACCTTTGACTCTTAAAAATGGCAATAGAACTCTCGATTTCCAATCGAATGAACCCCCTTTGAAGTTTATACGACGACCCCTTCTATAAGAAGTACCTCTGGGAAAAAAATAAATGGAGTGTGGGGGAAGGCTAGCTGCCCTCCAATCACTTTTGACACTTAAAAAGTGAATTACAACTTTCAATTTCCAATCAAATGAGCCCTCTAGGAAGTTTATACGAGCATCCCTTCCAAAACAACCATATATGCACCCAGGGCATAACTTACAACGCCTACCCCCGGGCCCTGGGGGGCTGTGTCGACACCGGAGTTTTTTCGTTATCAGAACTTTGAATTATTCTTAACAAAATGTCTATCTCAAAATTTTTATCTGATGCATTTAGGTTGTGGAGGAGGTGTACCGTGAATAATATGTGATATATTTAAAATACAAAAATTCTTTCCTTCTAAAGATAATTCCGACATAAATTAAACTTCCTCTAATTAAGTTTAAATCTAGTTTCAAAAATGAAAAGTTCTTAATCAGCAAAATCAGAAATTGCATTTTAGCCTCAGCCAAACAACGACGCTATTCGGTTTTGAATTTCGCTAAGATATTTGGTAAAAAAAAATCACCAGATACAGAATTCACAGGAAGCTTAAGTTATAATGTTTAATGATCAGAAATATTTAAAACAAATTATTGGACGGTCAGTGAGCATAATGAAGTGAGTTGGTAAACATAATAACAAGGTAGCGGCCCCCTCCACAGGACTTGGGCCAATCGTGAAATAGCTCTCACGGCACACGATCGTTACTTACGATATATAGTGAAAAAAAGTGTTTTTCGCGTCATTGTTGTCATTATTGCTATTATTATCATTGGCATTCGCATGCATTCGTAAATCAGAATTATTATTATTGGCATTCGTATTGATTCAAATGTCAGAGCTGCTATTAGAAACATTCTTTGTCAGAATCATTATGACGCAGTCATTGTAGAGATTTGGTCATTATTATCTCTGCCCTGTTGCTGTCAATTGAAGTGAAGCACTGTTGTACGCCTAAATGTAAGTCTCAATAAAACTATTGCTTTTCTATTTGTGTTCGTTTTATTTATAAGTCTGTATCTAATCGCACAGCAGGTAACTAGTTCGTATGTCTCCATTGGTAACGCTCCCAGGAATCTGATTTCTACACAACATTAGAGGTAATTGATTTCGAGATAACCCAAGGAAAAGAGGTTACATTTTTATAGTTACTTATTTCATTTTCTCGCGTTCAGCGAGTGGCCCGGTCACCCATTTATCTATTCTCTCTCCCCCCGGTGCAGCCCTCAACGGCAAGAGATAAGCTATAACGGCTCAGATGATGCAATCGTGAAATTCCCCGGCGGAACATTTGCTTTTCTTATTATTTTTTATAGCTTGCTTAGCCTATTACTTAGCTTAAGAAAAATTCGCCTGGCAGAACAGAAAAATTCACCCGCAGAAAGGCACTTCTCGTATTCACCCGGCGAACTGGCACTTCTCGTATTCACCCGGTGGAAATGGCGCGGTCGTAAACTTGGAGGAAAACATGCGAACTAGTTATGCTACAAACTTCGTAATTTAAATTTAATCATCGGAGAGATACAGACATATAAGAAAAGTGATTAGGCCTATAATCGCTAAGCTATTATAGGAAAATCCTTTAGAATGTCTCATAGGAGATAATAGCCTCCCCCAAAATAGGTTAAGTGAAAAAAAATTATTATTTTGAGTTAATTCAAACGCAAAAATGTCAGAAGAATTAAGCGAACTAATAATGGTGCAAAAGTTGGTCGCAAAAAATGTAGAAATAGCAAAATCTATCCCGCAATTCGATGGACAACCAGATATCGACGAATTTAATATCCAATTGGCCCAGTTTGTAGGATTAACAAAAACAGAGCTAGAAACGTTAGTCGGTATTCTCCTACTTAGATTAAGAGGGTAGGCCTTAACTTTCATAAAGCAAATTGAAAATACCGTAGGTGATGACGCCAGTTTGCCAATAAATACGGTGGACAAATTGTTAACGGCATTTAAAGATAGATTTATCGAAACCAGTTCCACAAATAAATTAAAACACGGAATGGTAAGCTTTGAACATTCACAAAACGTAAGAGAATATCTTGATAATATACGGATTTCAGTAGAAGCAAAATACGGAAAAGGTTCAGGAGAACTGTATGAAAAAGTCATACTACATACCTTCTTGCAAGGGCTACCCCCAAAACTATATAGAATGGTAATATCCAAAAATATTCAGACGTTAGATCTTGCAGTTCAGGAGGTAGGGCGATTGATCGAAATCGATACGATGGTGGCAAATCACAGTAAAACAAAAATAAATAGCCTAGGCGAATCAAACGCAAACCTGACCTTCAAGGGCGATCAGGCGTCTCCCAATTTCTTTTCAAGGGATAAATCCCAAGCGCCAAAAAGAAATAGAACGCAAGAACCCGCTAGGCAGAAAACAATACGTTTTCAGCCCGTCAAACAAATTAGTTATGAAAATAACCATACAATAATAAGATGCTATATTTGTAATCGTGTTGGGCATATCGCGAGAGAGTGCTGTTATGTCCCCAATCGCACACCAAGGATTACCGTCGGTAAAACGCAAAATTATGCAACCATTTGTTCGGCAGAACAAATTTTAGCGCCAGTGGTGCACTAGGCTATAGCCAGGGAAGATTGCGCCAATCAGTACCTTACAACGCGTACCAACCAAATGTGTATAACCCTGTCCCCAATAGGCAAAATAATTACCGGCCGACGGGAAATGTAAATTTTTCAAGCCGACGGTAAATAGTTAATTGGCCGACGGGAAATGAAAATTTTTCAAGCCAACGGTGTGGTAAAGCTTTCTGATTTAGTTAATTATTAATTGAGTAAAAATATATTAAGACGCAAAAACAAAGTTTCAAAATACCACTTTTTAAGATAAAGATACAAATCGTGGAATGTGTGGGCTTGGAGGGAACTTGCTCAATAACCAATTTCCTGGCTAAATGCATCAATGTACCGGAAGGAAGTGGTTAATTTTTCATATATATAACCCGATTTTTGAGACTGAAGGTAGACTTTTTGACTTGCAGGGCGAACCTCTGCCCGTTTATTTTCTCGTTAGAAATACCTTGGGATTTTGTCGGATCATGTAAGTGTCTGTATCTTATTATATATTATTATAATTTCTGAGACTTGTGGTCTACTTGGGACAGCCAGTCCCAGTAGAATATCTATATCTGTAACTATTATATGTACATTGAATAAAAGTATTGTATTTTAGACAACCTCTCTACAATCTACCTTTAGCCCCTCGAACATACCCAATCGGTACGCCTCATTAGTTGGGTCATAGCCTAAGGCACGCTACCAAAGTTTAATTACCTTAGGGCCAGAGTTTTATCTCCCCTATAAAGGGAGAATAAAGGCATCTACGATTAAAACACCCAAATACCATAAAATACACTTCACAACAAACTGGTGGTCGCTGGAAAAACTGGGTCGAGAGGGCTAGATAAAAAATAGTAGATTGAAATAAAATGGCTTTACCAGAGGAAAAAAATGACTTCCCTATCAACAGTACTTGAAATTGCAAAAATTATACCAGAATACGCGGGAAATTCAGACGTAGATGAGTTTATCGAAAATTAAAAATTTTCGACGAACTAACTGAAGCGTTTTGAGGATAAGGTCAAAGAGCAATGCGTTGCAGCCAGATTAAAGGAAGCGCCCTTAAACATTTTGAGGCAATTTTGGAAAAAGAGCCCAAGGACATCAGTACTCTCTTATTGAATCTTTTAAAAACAAGATTCATAGAGACAAGCATCTCCGAGAGGCTAAGAACAGAGGTAGTAACGTTCAATACCTCAACTAGTATCAGGAATATGCAGACAAAATTTGTAGATCCATATGCTTACAATTAGAGAAAGGCGGAAATGACGAGACAGTACAGAAAGTACAACTACATACTTTTACCCAAGGGTTACCGAAAAAATTATTAAGACTAATATCGCGGAAACCTGAAAATTTAGAGCAGGCTATAATACTAGTCGAAACAGAGGTAAAAATTGACGAAGCTATGAAAAAGCTTGATCAGATGTCAATAAATAACACAGGAGCACAAGAAAGTATAAAATATGAAAGGGGACAGAAACGGGTGAACTTTGAGGAGCCAAATCGTGAACCAAAAAGCGCGACGGAGGCTGAGGGTCGCCGTCTAGGGAAATAACTGACAGATTCCACGACCTTGAGAGATTAGCAGCTAATAACTATAGAAAATATGGGCACCCTCCCCCGCCAAAGACAGATAGTTGGGGAACCAACAATGAAAGATCAAAAACATTTAGAAGTAACCAGGAAACAAACAAACAATTTAAGAGAAATTTTATTGCTATTATTGTAATAAACCAAACCACTATGCAGCAGATTGCTGGCATAGAATACGCAAAGAAGGCCAGACGTACAAGACAAGACACCAGTTCAGAACGCAGGGGGCAGAAATTTAGGAAGGCAGGGAACAAATAATACTTAGCAAACACCTAATAATATTCCTGAATTTAGGCCTAGGAGGCCAACGGTTAACAATACCCAGGGTCAAAGTAGTAACGCTGAAGAAAACTGGGATAATCCCAGAAACTTTTGGCCAAACAGTGGGCATTTAAACGGAGATACCAGCCTGTAAGGGTCGACAGAGCTGTTTCCTTACAAAGACCCCTATATAGTTTAGAATGTTGTGATACAAATGCAAATAATAATAATCTACCGATTCTGCGTTGTTTTAAAATTGAGTGTTTTCAAAATTTACCATGTTTACTAGATACAGGCGCATCTAAATCATTAATTCAAGAGGAAGTTTTTAAGAGGTTTCCTCCTAGTGTCAAATATCAAGTAAGCAGATGCCAGAATACCCTGACATCAGTGACAGGGCACAAGCTGACAATTTTGGGAGAATGTCCACTGAAATTTTAGTGCAGGGGATAAAGAAATAACAGTAACAGTAATAATATGCAAGCAGCTACCATTTCCTTGTATTCTAGGAGTAGATGCCATCAGAAAATATGGATTGTATGGGAACCCATATCCGATACAATAACCATAAACCAGGCAAATGAAAATAATAGGCAAATTTGCGTAACAACAAATAACAAAAGTGAAGATTCGAATTATAACCTAAAAATAAGTAAAAAAAATCACCATAGAAGGGGAACGACAGCTCATGTTCTAGCGACATTAAATGCAAAAGAAGGAAAGGTTAAAACAATGGATGCCATGATAGGGGGGTACACCATAAAAGAATACCCAATGATTTTCGTGGAAAATCAAGTTATAAAAAATTGAAAATGGTATAACATACTTCAAACTATCAAATCTAAGTAATAATAAAATAAAACTGAACCAGATAGAACTTGGATCAGTGGAAAAGATTTCGAATTCGGAAATAAAATCTCTAAACAGTCCAGAATTAAGCGTAAACTTCACTAGCCACGAACATTTATCCTCATTAAAACCGCAACCACAAGAAAAGTATGGAATGTCGAAAACGGATTTTTTGCAACAATTTGATTTAAAACATTTACTGGAAAACGTAAAAACTAGGGTGGAAAATATTCTTTGGGATTTTAAACGGACTTTTGCAAGACACAAAGCGGATTACGGATTAACTCACTTAATCACGCACAAGATATCAACAGAGGGCCCTCCAATCAAAAAATCACCGTATAAAACACCTTATCATTTCAAACCATGGCTAGAAAGCCAAATAAAAGAAATTGAAGATCAGGGAATAATTAAGAAAGTGTAAGTGATTGGTGCTTTCCACTAGTAATAGTCAGGAAAAAGATAACACCTGGAGATTATGTATAGACTTTAGATCACTAAATGCCGTTACGGTTAAGGACGTGATGAAGTTACCAAGAATTGATATACGATTTTAGATTCGTTAGGAGGTTCAAAATATTACACTAGTTTTGATTTAATAGCAGGATATTGGCAAATCGCTTTAGATGCAGAAACAAAGCATAAGGCTACAGTAATCTTAGACGATGGAAGAACGTTCACATTTGAACGTATGCCTTTTGGCTTATCATTTAGTCCAAATTTTTTAGTCGACTAATGAAGCTGGTGTTAAAAGATAACAAACCAGGAAGGAAAAAAGATACCTTGGCTTATTTAGATGATGTAATTCTGTTTAATGAAAACCTGGAAGACCACTTGGTCGGACTTAGAAAATACTGGAAAAGTTTGAAAAGCAGGCTTAAAATTAAAACCAGAAATTTAAAAATAGTAGTACCAAATTAGTTTTCTTGGACACCTGATAAACCAAGGTACTATTTCACCAAACCCAGAAAAATTTACAGTCATAAAAAATTTACAGCCTCCTAAAGATCAAAAAAGCTGCAGATCAGTTTGTGGTTTGTTAAGCTATTTCAGACGATATATTAAAAATTATGCCAAAATAGCACAACCTTTGACAAACCTTTTGAAAAATTAGGTAAATTTGAATGTCCAGCGACGCAAAACAAGCGCTAAATGAAATAAAAAGGCAACTATTACTGGCACCAATACTAAAACTACCAGATTTGTCACAAGACTTCTGTTTTGCAAACAGATGCTTCGGGGTACGGTATAGGGGCCATATTATTAAACATAAATTCTGAAGGAGTAGAATCAATAGTCCAATACGCGAGCAGGTCACTGTCGGAGGCAGAAAAAAAATACTCGACAGTTGAAAGGGAGTGTTTAGCAGTTGTAGTTTTTACAGAATATTTTTGACAATTTTTACTTGGAAAAAAATTTATTTTACGCGTAGACCAAAATCATTAGTTTGGCTACATACGATGCAAAATACTTCAGCCCGGCTGACACGGTGGATACTACGTCTACAAGCATATTCATATACCCCAATATATATAAGGGCCGTACAAACCTTTTACCAGACTACTTGTCACGAAATCCAGATACGGAAGGAAATTTGGCAATAACCATCCAGAACGAACTGGAAGGACAGAAATACTGTCTAATGAAAATATTGCGGATCATCAAGATAAAGATGATTTTTGTTTAGCAATGAAATCCTTTTTTATCAAAAGGAACGGAACTGCCAGAGCACTTTAAACATTTTTTAAAGGACATAGATAATTTCGATCTTGACGAAAGTAAAAATCTTTTGATAAGATATCATAGAACATCGCAAGAATATAGAAAAAATGACTTTAAAATTATTCCAGTAATTCCAAAATCTCTGGAAGGAGAAATTTTACAGATGGCACATGCAACAATTGGCTGTCACATGGGAGAAGCAAAAACTATGGGGAGACTGAAAGGAAATTTTTATTTTCCAAAAATGTACTCAAAAGTAAAAGCTTTCATACAAAGCTGCCAAGAGTGGTGTCCAAACAAAAATCGCCACCAAGGACCCCTAGGGCTAAATTAGGTCAATACCCCACCCCTTCAGGGTAGGAGAATTAATGTCCATAGACATTTGGGGAACCGGAGGAAGTTTACCAGTTTCCAGGAAAGGAAACAGGTGCGTACTAACCACAGTCGACCATTTTAATTCATATTTATACGCTTTTCCAATTAAAGACGAAAAGACAAAAACCATTGCGAAAGTTTTGGTCAATCGCCTATTTCTGGAACACGGGATTTTCCCTAGAGTTTTACTTAGCGACAATGGGCCATGTTTTAGAGCAAAATTATTAGACGAAATTACAGAATATCTGGATGTTAAACGATGGTTTACCTCGTCTTACATGGCAGCAGCTAATGGGAAGGTTGAACGTAAGCATAGGGAATTAGCTTACATGCTGGGAATACATGCAAGAGAGGAAAATGAAAATTGGGATGAACATTTACCATTTGTAGTCTTTGCAATAAATACGGCTTTTTTCACATACCTTAAAAGAAACGCCATTTTTTTGCAACATATAAGAGATCCCAGAATCTGTTTAGATGAAATACAAAATGACAGAATATATTACAACCTAGACCAATATAAGCAAGAGATGGTGATGCGAATGAAAAAAGCTATGGAACAAGTTAAAGACAATCTGGAAGATGCGAAAGCAGAACAAAAAGAAAAATATGACAGAACAAGCAAAAATAAAACGAGTTACTGTATAGGAGATTTGGTTTATGTTTACAAAACGAATCTGGAAGGAACAAAAAAGTTAAAACCAAAATAGGGATGGACCTTACAGATTATAAAAATTCTACCAAATAACTCAACATATGTTCTAAAGCATCAGTATAAGGAAAAGGAAGAAGTAGTACACCATAATAGAACGAAAAAGGGATATTTTTCAAAACAGTGGAAAACAGAGCCTATACTTTCAGAAAAAGAATAGAAGACACGATTTCACCAGTATATAAAAGAAGACCATATGAATTTTATGACCTTTTTTAATGACCACAAAAGTTGGGAGGAGTGGAAGGAGTATTCAGGCCAGTCTTGGCTACAACTCTACACAACAAACAAGAGAAAAAGGGAAATATTCGATACTCATCGGATACTAGCGATGAAGAAAATCAAACACAAAATAAGGGTTTAAAATGGGATAAACCAAGGATGAAATTCAGAGAGGAAGAAAAATTGGAAGGAACCAATGAATTATCTTATTTTCATTGATTAGACTCACCTACAGTCTTAACGCAAAAATGGCTATTGGAACAAACGCCATCTACCAGACGCGAGCTAACAGAATGTGACACTGAAAATTCTTCTACAGAAACCGATATAGCTAAACCTGGGCCTCGTCAAGAAAACCTCTTTAAGAGAAAATTATGGAGAACAGTAAAGAAACCAAAGGGGCAGCAACAAGTTCCTTTGTCAGCAGCACAAGTAGCTAAAACACTTATGAAAAAGGCCAAACATCAAGAGAAACAAAGATTAAAGATATTTGACGAGGCAACAAAACAGCACTCGAACTCAGAGCCTTGAAAACCACACTATAGAGACCACGGAAAACTTGCAAATATTATAAAGAAGAAAAGCAAAAATTTGGAGTCCAAAACTCGGACCAGGAAACGGAAAAGGCAGAACAAGCGTAGCCCCCAGCAGATTAATATTTGAATAAAACAATTATAACGGAAAAAAATAATAAATAAAAATAAAACAAGTAAAAAGCCTCTACAGAAATATCTATATTTTCCTTTTTAATCGGTATATAAATAACATCAAGTTTTTCCTTCAAATATATATCGCCAGTAAAAATTATTACCGTCACGTTCTAAAGCTAAATTATTAGCTCCAATCTGAAGTGACATCATAGCTTCCAGCAAAAATTTTGTTTCCCGAGACGAAGTAAATCTTTGCGAATGGTGACAAGACTTGTCAAAACGAATTAGGCTTCGTTTCATAAAAGAAATTAATAAGGCCACGTAACTGTTAAATAGGTGTGGTGAAACTAATTAAATTATACATATTTAGAATCAACATTAAAAGGCGATTCTTTTGATATGTATATTGGAAAAATATATTTTGGGGGGATAATCAAAAAAAAAAAAATCGAAGGAGGTTAGTCTACTGAAATAGGGTCATTGGAAGCTAGCAAATTTCGAGTCAGCTCAATCACTGCTAGTCTCTCGTTGTTAAGTACATGCAATGCATCTACTGACCTTTGACTCTCTGAGGTGACACTTTCAGTCGAATTTGAAAAAAAATTGTTTTTTGAAGAATTTTAAAATAATTATAACAGGAAAAACGGCGAGAGTTTACATGAATCGTGACATGTACAAGCTAGCTGTAATCTTGTTATAAATAGTAGAAGATATAATAAATTAAACACTTACCAAAAGGACGATATATATAAACAAGAAGCCGTAGATAAAATGGATCACAATTTAAAAAGTATAGCACCGTGTAAAACAAAGTTTTCTCGAGTATAATTAATTTCACATATTAAATAAATTCACAACACACCATTAACAGAAATAACAAGGCGAGGACATTGCAGGTGGAAAACACCAATGACAGGACCGTTTGCTTTTAAAAACAAAAACTGATAAGCGTCTTGTCATTGGGGGGATCCACCAAACTAACCAAATTGATAGTAGAAATATCGGTCAAACTGGAGAAGCTTGGGGCTGAATGTTCGGGTAAAATCCGTCATGCTAAAATAAATAACAGCGAAGGTTTTACCCGGGCACAAAACCCATAAACTTGTAGAACGGGGTAATTGTCAAAATATCACGAAAGGGACAAATTACACTCAGTGACTGTATAAAACGAAGGCGCAAATTTAACTGAGGATAATACCAGACGCGAATAATATAAAAGTTTATAGGGAAACCACAATAGGTGTTGATAACCCCTATCTCCACACAACTTTTGGCACGAAATAGGCACTAATTTTTTGGTAAAATACTACAGACAAGGAATATGTGTGTGATGAAAACCACACAATTTTGTGGAATCAGGATACCGTAAAAACGTACATTTTTATAAATAAATGAGAACTAGAAATTTCGGGGCAAAACTTAATAAAAAGTGTTCAAAAAAATTAGCTTAAAAACTACAGTACTTTTCTAACATCAAAAACTTTCGGAAGGAAAAATTTAAATAATTTCAAAAATACAATTTGCAAAAATTAGACACCCCCCCCACCTCTTAAAATATGGAGATAATGAATTTGATCATAAAGGGCATCAGCATAAAAACTTGTTAAGGATTTTTGAAAAATACGTGAAACATATAAATATAGGCTTAGGAAAGACCTATTTTACTGAAAAAGCGGAAAAGAATTGAAAAAACCCTTTAGGCTCCATTGAAATAACGAATCAAAAAAAGAGAAGAAAGGTTCAAGTTGAAAATATAGCCAAACGAAATTAAAAGGAAAATAAACTGAATGGAATCAGTTAAACTCTGTTATACGCACTTATTGAACTTGCCGAACGAAACTAGTATGAAAATTGTACTAAATAAGTACAAATAAGTAGCAGTAATACTACGGAGCCACCGTTACATTGGTTAACGCGGGCCGAGATTAATAGAAATATTGGAGAAATGCTCCAAATAGTCAAGAAAAGAAATTTGGCTCTCTTATGTGGAAGTCGTTTTCAGAAAAATGACTAACATGGCATGAAAAATTAAAAAAAAAATCACATAATATCCATAAGGACTTAATTTGAAGATTGAAACCTAAGACAAGACCACTAAAAGTGGGGAAGTTAAAGTGAAAATAGTCATTGTCACTTGTATGTCAAAAACTGAATTACTGTGTGCCATGAAGGCCAGGTATTTTTTTCTGCAGAAGGGCCACTTTTCTGAAAAAAAAAGAATAGCCCAAGAGAAAATTGTGGCAACAAATCAAAAAGTGTGGTAATACTATAAATAATTAATTATTGTGTGTGCAGGTTCATAATAGTCCTTTTAGATGTAGCTCATGACAAGAGGACCTGGAAACGTTATAAGGAGCTACCAGAAGGCAGTCCTGGTAAGCAAACTTCAGAGTACAGGCAAAGTCATTTGATAATGGCATAAACAGGTATAAAGTGAACAGCAAAATTTTTTAACTTATCAGATCTAAACTGTAAATTGAGCCTTATACCAAAAGGACATTAAAGCTGAAAAAAAGAGAGATTACAGACAAAAACGTTATAAAACTGTCTCAAGTACCAAAAATTCAAAAAGAATTAGAAAGCTTAAAAGTCTGAATAAACAAACAGGCTTATAAGCTAATGACAGTTAATGAAACAAGTGGGTTCGAAAAAGAACCAAATTGGTAAAACAAAGAAAAAAAAATGTATATAGTCGTATATGGAAAAGTTATATAGTGGTAACAAATGTTGTTGAGAAAATATATACAATTATAAATGTATTTTGAAAACTCTTTATAAATATGGAATTGTTGTCATATACAAAAAAAAAAATTGTAAATATGTAAATTTTGATAGCAAAATCATGCTATATGAACTATTGCCAAGCCCTTAAATAGAGACTAATCATACTTATCAGTTATAGTGCATAAATCTATTTGTTGGAGTTGCTTTTGTTTTGTAAATATTTTAATTGCAGTTAGGACTTATCATATAAAAGTCTTGACGGACCTAATTAAAAGTTGTAAAAAGAACAAATATTGTAGTGATTAAATAAATTAATAGGGTACATAATTATTATTTGTTTTAACAATTAAGTATCAGCATAACTTCGGTTACATATATATATATATATATATATATATATATATATATATATATATATATATATATATATATATATATATATATATATATATATATATATATATATATATATATATATATATATATATATATATATATATATATATATATATATATATATATATATATTATATATATATATATATATATATATATATAGATATATATATATATATATATAGTATAATATATATTATATATATGTAACCTAAACTATCCATGTAAATATAGTGAATTAATGTTGAGTATTTGTGTTTTTTTTATTTTTATATCATTCAAGAAGTATTCTACATTAATACTCCATAAACAATTAACAAAACAATAATTGGAATTAATTCCAATGCTTATCTATACCGTGTATTTTTTTTTTTTTTTTAATGCTTTAAGTTTTAAACAGTAGTTAAATATCCTATGTAGTTTTGCGAATTAAAAAAAAAAATACTTGTGTAAGCTATTACACAATGCTTATACATATATATACTATGTTTTTATTAACTTTAAGTTTTAACTAGTGATTTAATGTTATATGTAAATGTTGGACTTCGAGTCCACGTATAAATATAGTTTTATTGTGAAAAAATCTGTCCAGTGATTAATAATTATATATTAAGAGTAAAAAGAGGAGAAAGTAATTAAAAGTAATTAACTTTCGTTAAAAAAAAAGAATACATTGATATTTACGAAATTGAGTGTTTCTTTCTACTATATATGTAAACTATATGCTTTATATGTATACTAGTGTGAATATTTATTTTAGATACAGCCTTAGATATTTTTTTGGAAATCAAATTTTTCGTAGCATCCTTTCGGATCCATTTTTCTTTCAATCATATTTTTGACACATTTTTGGAAAGTAACAAATTTTGAAGCCACTTCAAATATATCCTGATACTATCATCTCATACCATCAGAAACCAAACATACTTGATCAACTGATATTTGGAAACTATAGCAGTAATACAGACTTTACTACAAGTTCATCAAAAGTGAGATAAAATCAGAACTTAATTTAGGCCTAGATAATGTGCTACCTAGCCCAAATGGCTGGAAATATGTGAAAATCCTTTGTGCCGGAAAAATATGTGAAAATTTAAAAATCAATAATGTTATATGTAATTTATCCAAGGTAATTCTAAAAGGAAAAATAAACGGTATATTAACCACATCACACAGATAAATTAAATTATTAATGGGAATTAAATTTAACTCAAAAAAATTCATAAAACTTTTCTAATATAAATCTAATTTAAGCGAAACCACTAATATAATAACAGCGGAGTTTTAAGCCGCTTGGTGTCAAGTTAAACAGAAGATGCATATAAGAAGGGTAAAAAGAGTATTTTTTCAGTCCTAGAGACAGAGAAAAAGAGAAACAAGGATGAATTTCGAATTGAAACCCTTCGACAGAAAAGAACATGGCCTATATTGGACCAGAAACATGACCCTAAGGAAACCCATTGAGGGTATATGCACATAATGACCCAAAGATGGCAGCATAAGCTGTAAACAAAATTAAGTTGTTTTAAAAGTAAAATATTGAGAATTGGGACAATTCTTCTTTAAATGGAGAGTATTGTGGTAAAGCTTTCTAATTTAGTTAATTATTAATTGAGTAAAAATATATTAAGACGCAAAAACAAAGTTTCAAAATACCACTTTTTAAGATAAAGATACAAATCGTGGATTGTGTGGGCTTGGAGGGAACTTGCTCAATAACCAATTTCCTGGCTAAATGCGTCAATGTACCGGAAGGACGTGGTTAGTTTTTCATATATATACCCCGATTTTTGAGACTGAAAGTAGACTTTTTGACTTGCAGGGCGAACCTCTGCCCGTTTATTTTCTCGTTAGAAATACCTTGGGATTTTGTCGGATCATTATAAATGTCTGTATCTTATTATATATTATTGCAATTTCTGAGACTTGTGGTCTACTTGGGACAGCCAGTCCCAGTAGAATATCTATATCTGTAATTATTATATGTACATTGAATAAAAGTATTGTATTTTAGACAACCTCTCTACGATCTACCTTTAGCCCCTCGAACATACCCAGTCGGTACGCCTCATTAGTTCGGTCATAGCCTAAGGCACGCTACCAAAGTTTAATTACCTTAGGGCCAGAGTTTATCTCCCCTATAAAGGGAGAATAAAGGCATCTACGATTAAAACACCAAAATACCATAAAATACACTTCACAACAACGGCATTGGCAGTCAACGCCAGCACCCGGCACTGGCGCAAGAAATCCAAACTACCGTAATAATACATGGCGAAGGCAGACAAATGTAAATCAATTAGATATGCCTACGGAATCTCACATGTCTGAATCTCTATTGCAGACACCGACGTACGAAATAAATCCACGGGAAACGCGTCAGGCCCCTCAGAAGAATAAATTGGACCCAGAGGGTGCCTAGGATATTTTATAGGTCCAAACCAATATTAGTGCCGTAATTTAGTGAGAGTAATAACAAGTTTACCTATATTTAAAGATTTTTTTGGCAAATGTTTACTTTAAGGCTTTAATTGAATCGGGTGCAACGGCAAACATCATAAACTCATGCGTATTTAATATGTTGCCTCCGCATATTAGGCAACAAAGAAATTTTAATAATCCCAATTTAACTAGCGTGACAGGGCAGAAATTGGATGCAAGAGGTTCAATTCGCCTAGACCTAAAAAGGGATAATAGAATTTTTCCGACAAATTTTATAATATGCGATAACTTTCCGTATGAAGCCATTATCGGCGCAAATTTTTTAAGGTCTAGTAGAGTACTATTAGACGCAGCAAACGAAAGGCTTGTCTACCCGGCTAAGGTAGGAGAAGGAATTTCTACCTTAAGAAATTGTAACAGAGGCTACGAAGAGAACGTAACAGTAAATAAAATTTCTGACGGTATAATGTCGCAATCCTTTGAACCTCATGTCTCGCAAGGAGGACATGGCATAATCAGAAATTTGTTCAATTATTCTGAGAGACATTGCAGAAATGAAGTAAATTTAAATAATAAGTGTATTGAATCTGCAAAAATAAAAATAGGAGATATGCGACAGTACAGGTCAAATGAAATCAAGAAATAGCGGAATTATGGAAAAACATAGTAAAACCGAATTTGACGCCGCAAGATGCCGCACTGACGCAGCATAGCGCCAGTATGAATCTAATAGACAATAATAGTGAAGAGAAATTGTATGGGTTCGCGATACGGAAAACAAAGATCCCTCGCAAAACAATGCAAAGAATTCAAATATCACAGATGATTGAACCAGTAGATAGCAAATCTGAAATATGGTTTGCGATCCCGTCAAATGAAATTCCTGAAAATCTGCTATGCGAAGAACAGATTATATCTTAAGACGAAGGAGAAAGTTTTATTTGGGTAACTAATACCCACGATAATGATACAATTACAATAAAAAAGGGAACATGTTTAGTTCAAATCCAAGTTATCTCGGAAAATGATTTAGATAGATGGGAAAATTCCAAAAGAAACCTAGTTAATGGCATTAAAACCTCTAATAACAAAATACCCTCTAACTAAATCGCAATTCTTAAACAAATTTAATATGGATCATATTACGGACTTAGATCTTAAGAAAAAATTATGCGAATTATTATGGAATTTTAAAGATGTATTTTCCGCATCTGAAGATGACATCGGACTGATACCATTTTATGAACATTCAATTTTAACGACTGGTAATCCTGTAACGAAACAGCCATATCGTGTGCCGTATAAGCACAATTCGTTTTTGTTGATGTCATATGCGTGGGAGAAAACGCTGAACAACACTTAGCAACATTAGCTAAGGTGTTCGAGAAATTCAGACAGGGCAATTCAAAATTCCGACATGAAAAAGTACACTTATTTCAACCTAAAATTAAATTTTTAGGAGTAGTGGTGACGCAAGGAGAGATATCCCCAGACCCAGATAAAATAAAATGTGTTGAAAACCTCAAACCCCCTAGAACCATGAAAGAATTAAGAGGAATTTTAGGTCTTTACTGGCTACTTCAGAAAATTCGTGCGCAATTACGCCCAAATTGCGAAACCCCTCACGTAATTAACTAAAGGGAACTCCCAAAATGTTACCTGGTCCCAGGAAGCTCAAACGTCCCTAGACCGTCTCAAAAAGGCACTCACTTCTGAACCAATATTATCGCTGCCTGATTTTGAAAACGGACAATTTGTGGTCACAACCGATGCTAGTTCAAAAGGCATTGGTGCTATTCTTTCGCAAATAATTCCCAGAGGAAACCCTGATCCTTTACAAGGACCTTCTAATCAAAAAAAAAAAGAAAAAGTTATATGCTATTCGAGTAGAATTTTATCAAAAAGCGAAAGTAGTTATTCCGCCACAAACTTAGAATTATTATCTATAATCCACCACTTGGACAAATTTATAGACACTATTTAATTGATAGAAAATTTATACTAAGATCAGACGATAAAAGCTTGCAGTACCTGCGCACATTTAAAAACCCCACGGGAATTCTAGCTAGATGTATTATGAAAATCCAAGATCTAGATTACAAATTTGAATATTTAAAAGGTAAACAAAATGCAGCTTGTGACTTTTTGAGTAGATACCCAGAAAATATGCCGTCGGACGCCGAGGAAAATGAAGTTAACGCTATCAATACTAAGAGTAAACATAAATGTAAGAAAAACAAAGTCAAAGACACAGTAAAAGAAAATAAGGATAACCATTGTCCCTTGTCTTTAGAAAATATAAAAAAAATCAAAAAAAAGGACGAAATGTGTGTAGCACTTATTAATTATTTTGTGAATAATGATGCGTTATCAGATAAATTCAAAACCCTTAGAAAGAGATAGATAATTTTTACTATGATCTTGATGAAGAAATACTATGCAGAATCGCAACTGCTGGGGCAAATAGAAACCAAACCTCAATAATACCTGTATCACCCCAAAACTTAATAATACCTGCCTTCGAATATTTTCATTCAGATATTGGTGGACATTTAGGAGTAACGAAAACTTTCCATAAATTAAAACAATATTTTTACGTGCCGTCGGCAGTAACAAAACTTAAATAATTTGTAAGTACATGCGAAGCGTGTAACTTAAGGAAAACCCCCAAGCTTATCCTAATCCTCCAATGGGAAGAGTCCCGGTAGCGAAATTCACCTTTGATATTGTCTCATTTGATTTATATGGAACCAGTGGAGGCTTACCTGTTTCCAACAGAGGCCACACTTGTATTCTTTCAGTTATAGATCACTTTTCCGGATTTACTTTTGCAAAAGCATTAAAAAATCAAGGCGCTTACGCCACGAGTAAGGCATTGGCGAAATTATTTTTAAAATTTGGCATCCCAAATAATGTTATAAGTGACAACGGAAGCAATTTTGTTTCAAAAGTCACAAAAGACTTAATGAGTTTTCTTAACATAGAGAAATTGGTGACATCACCATATCACCCACAAGCTAATGGTAAAATAGAAATAGGCATAAAATATTTTCGAATGTATTAAGCATTTATACAAAAGACAACAGGAACGATTGGGATCAATTCTTGCCTTATTTAACTAACATAATCAACACTGCTTATTCAGAAACAACCAAAGACACCCCTTTTTATTTACTTTTTGGTCGTGATTTTAAAATCCGTATGATGAGATTATTGAGTCCCGGCAATATTACAATAACTCGGAGGATTACAAACAAGAATTTATAAATAGGATGAGGAAAACTTATAAGATAGTTAGGCAAGAGTTGGAAAAATGTAAAATAAACCAAGAGCTAAGAAACCAACCCAAAGTCAAGGGGAGCATAGATTTCAAGATAGGAGATTGCGTCTACCTAAAGAACGAGGCAAAGACGGAAGGCAAAAAACTTTCCAACAAATATTCTGGACCGTACAGAATAGTCAAAAAGTACGATAACGATTATACTTTTAAGTTGTGAACCCTGATAGTGGAAGAACTTACAAGGCACATGTTAGCCGAATAAAAAGAGCAAAATTTCCAGAAATATGGGTACCGCGTCCCTCTTCTACCGATTCGTCAGATGCAGAAAATGAGCCCCCTAAATCAAGATTGGCAGAGCTAAAACCCTTTAATTTCAAGCAAAACTATTTCGAGAATGATAGTGACGAGGAAAACTTTGAAGAATTTTTAGCTATGAAAAATCTAGTCATTCCCAAGAGAAAATCCCTAATACCAGCAAGAATAAAAACACCAAAAAATCCAAAAAGTTCATCATCAGAGAGCACAGGAGAATTAGATTACACGATATCTCCAAAAACCCAATTTTTCCCTGATAGAATTTCGACCCCGTGTCCCCCCAAAAGATTTCCAGACGATATGGTTTCCCCTGCAACACCAATAGAGAGGCCCCTGTCATTACAGGAGGAATTGAACAGAGCTGTAGAAACTCCGGGTATTATTGTAAAGAAAACTCCCAAAAATTCAATTAAAACAAATCTGCGAGAAGCTATGGATTTAATAAATTTCCCAATAAAAAAGAGTCAAAGTACCTTGCCTAGAAATCAAACTCCCAAGGATGACCAGCAAGGACAATATCATGATATAACTGTGTCTAAGGTCAAGCCTAAACAGTGGACTTCATGAAGGAAACACTAGCGCAAAGAATGCCCCATCCCCCCAAGACATGGTATTTAAGCAGTGGAGGAACCCGCAAAAACTTTTGATTCCTCTCAAAGCTCTCAAGAATCTTTCAAATCTCCCGATTTGAAAGCTCAAAGCGACGACTTAGAGAATAAACCCTCTACTTCCAAAGGAGCAGAAATTTACGAGGGAAGGGGAGGTGATACCTCAAAAATGCGAGGTGCAACCTCTAAAAGTTCTAATGCAGAATCATCGGAAACCAGTTCCGAAGAGTCTGACGACGAATCAGAACATATAGTAGTTAAAGAAATAGGGAAATCAAAACCGGCTTCAGCGGCCGCGCACGCGAAAGAAACAAAATTAAAAGGGCAAGAATTTTTGAAAAAACAATTCAAAAAAATTGATCTTATTTCGTTAGCAAAACCTAAAAAGAAAAAAAAACCCAAGAAACAGAAGAAAAAGTAACGACACAGTCAGGTAGAACGGTTAAGAAACCGGACAGATTAAAATACCCTTAAAAATACAAAAAAAAGAAAGATTTTTATGGATAGGCATCACAAAGGAATAATAGCTTAAAAACTCTTGGCTCACAAGAAAAATCATACAATTATAAAAATACTGTAGAAAAATTTTGTTCAACATATATCAAGGCTTCGCACGAATCAAAACCGCCTGATACCGTCTGTTCAACATATATCAGTTCCCGAAAACAAATTCTAATTAAAAAGTCACATTGCATATAATTAATTCGAATAATTTCCTTTAATATAAGAAGTCTACCCGTACCATTCCAGTACGACGTATCCAGTCCAGCTGAAAGAAGCCGTGATAGGAAGTACTAAACAAGAAATATTCATACACCTTAGAAATGATCTTTGGTTATTTTCTGTTCCAGAGAAGCTGTTGGAACTTTGTCTTGTTATGATAATACAGAAAGAATAGATCCAAGTTACAGGACAGAATTACTGAGGATGTCGACTTTGTAACTAAAGAGTCAACTGTTCGAACGCCGTTAATTACCACGAGCGCAAATATAATAAGTCCTAAAATAATCAATTTTAAGGCAATTAACCTGTCGTACACTGTTCCCAATATAGAAAGAGAGGAAATGGGAACCTCGTTATGGTCCAAAATAGAAAAAAATAAAGGGACATTAAGGCTTACAAAAATAAGAGAAGCATTAGACTCCCAGATTCCCCTATTTACAAATGAAGACCAAAGATTAACGTACGTGGATGATAGATACGGATTATTCTCAACCAATTTCTGGTAGAACATACTACTGACCGTATGTTTCGTATTCGCGATTTCCCTGACCATGAGAATCTTACTGACTTTTAATTATGGAAAAATCCTGAGACTAAGAAGGCAAAACCCAAAGGAAGAACACGAGGAAACGGCTGAAATGCAGAAGTTAAACCCGGAACCCCATGAGGACGTCTAAGCCAAGAAAAAGGAAGAAATTAGAAAACGAGTGGGTATAAAGGTCTCCACTCGTCCTTGCTATGTCTTGTTCCCTCATTGTAAGTGTCGTTTACGTAAAACCGTGCGGTTACGACGTTGCAACATGCGT
The DNA here is from genome assembly GCA_027921565.1 of Artemia sinica. NCBI lineage: Eukaryota > Metazoa > Arthropoda > Branchiopoda > Anostraca > Artemiidae > Artemia > Artemia sinica. Next base: position 5,102 of record JAPEVW010000157.1, on the reverse strand, counting down.
TTCTTAAACAGCACGGACGTGCGTGAACAATGAAGGCATGAAATATGTTGTAAACTGAGACCTCAAAGTAAATGATGCAGTGTAACTTATGTTTTTAAATCTAATGTAGAATTAAATAAGGATTAAGAAGATTAAGATAAAGCGTGTGTAATAACTTACACTAAGGAAAATATTAGAGACCTTATTTAAAGTAACAATGTCATTTTTTTAATACGTGTGCATTAACCTTAGCACTTGCTTATATTGCATTGTAGCTTATTATGTATTATAACGACTTGTTTTAAAGAACGTGTGATTCTGCCTCGTTATTTTTATTACAGGAAGTGGATTGACGTATTGGAAATCGATCATTACAATGCATAGTCCAGTGCAGATACAACCTAGTAGCATCTATTTTCATCATACCTCAACCAACGAAGAGTACTCACCATAGACTCCAGGCAATTTTCATCCCAGCTTCGATTACGAAAATTATAGTTACCTTTGATCGTTGTTTCCTCGACCACGAACCATAGTACGTATCAGGTAACACTCTATTTGAATCTCAGTATCCAGTGCATTATCGAACTATATAATCATATAAATCCTGAGAACCCCATCGACCAGTACAATATATAAGTACATAAATATCACCCTTGATAATCCTTATGGACCCATGTACCATATGACTGTATAGTCATGATATTTGATGAACCCAAAGATTATTTATGTGTCGCATTCACGCGTCGAATCCCTTTCGACCATTTCTCGGAATCCATCCTATCACCTCTATCAAATGCGAAAAGCTCATATCTCTGTTATCCCATAAATGTTACGAGATAATTTCTGAAAAATGGACCTGGAAACAACCATTGAATTACAGAAACCAAAATTAACCCCAGTGACTAACCCCTCAGTGACAATATACTCCTCCCACAAGTTAAAGACAATATGTTGAAGGAGTCACTAAAGTTTGATGTCGACCCATTCAAATCCAAACGTCAATTCCTTTGTGATTAATCAAGGAATCACCGCAAAAGTTATAGACGCAAGCCAGGCACGAACAATTTTATAAGAGAACTGTAATCTCTAAGTGCACAAACGAACAATTTTATACGAGAAGTACATTCTCTATGTGCTTTAAAATATCCTAAAAATAATATGCTGAGAAGAAAATGAACGTAGTCCCAGTTTTCAAACCCCTTAATGATAAGGCACCCTACGAACTATCCAAAAACAGCAGGTGAGAATGAACTCTGATATCAAAATTCCACACACCTGTACCTGGGAGTATCATTTCCCATTTTACAATTGGAGAAAGCGTTTCGTCCAAGATGAACATAACCATGCTCGAACTGTTCTGTGAAGAAACTATATTTTAAGTGTTTTAAAAATTTTGCCAAGACGAAAGGAGTGAAGGACCATAATTTACAACAGAAGGATTGAGTACGCTAAGAGACACGAAGGTGATGAAATAGGTGTGAATTTACATATGTTACATTTTAATAACTTCGATAAATTAAAAATCCCAATATCCTATCATTAATATTACATAGCAAACATTCCCAGTGAAAGTGTTCTAATGTTTACCAGTGAACGTGGTAAACATAATATTGTGTGTTTTAAATCGTTCTTATATGTAGTGTTAGATGTTCAGATAGAGTTATGTGTAGCGTCGTCGTACTATGCATTTAATTTAGCGTAGATAGGAAGCAGTGTGCCCTATAGTCAGCAAAATAAAAAAAAAACTTGTAAAAGTTGAATTCTCAAAAAATCTTATGTAAAGGTAGAATAGCCCCAACCTTGTTGGAAATGTAAAAGTCCTCAGTGTTAGATGTAGAAAAAGAGAAAAAATCTCTTTAGTATAGTATCTAGGCTAGAACCATAAATAATCTTAGTCCAGTAGATGAACTTTAGAAAGGGATATATAATAAAATAAGAAAAGTAATAGAGAAAATTTTTGGCACTCCTAATTAAGCTTATATAAAAGTATAAAATATTACAATGTCAATTAAAATTACGTAGGACCAATAGTAAATAAAATAGCGAATATTTTAGAAACCCAAGGGCAAGCAAGTCCTAATGACGGGACGTCATTAAATAATGGGAAGGGTAATATGTACCGTGAGTAATATGTGATATATTTAAAATACAAAAATTCTTTCCTTCTAAAAATAATTCCGACATAAATTAAACTTCCTCTAATTAAGTTTAAATCTAGTTTCAAAAAAGAAAAGTTCTTAATCAGCAAAATCAGAAATTGCATTTTAGCCTCAGCCAAACAACGACGCTATTTGGTTTTGAATTTCGTTAAGATATTTGGTAATAATAAAATCACCAGATACAGAATTCACAGGAAGCTTAAGTTATAATGTTTAATCATCAGAAATATTTAAAACAAATTATTGGACGGTCAGTGAGCATAATGAAGTGAGTTGGTAAACATAATAACAAGGTAGCGGCCCCCTCCACAGGACTTGGGCCAATCGTGAAATAGCTCTCACGGCACATGATCGTTACTTAGGATATATAGTGAAGAAAAGTGTTTTTCGTGTCATTATTGTCATTATTGTATTATTATCATTGGAATTCAGCATGCATTCGTAAATCAGAATTAATATTATTGGCATTCGTATCGATTCAACTGTCAGAGCTGCTATTAGAAACATTCTTTGTCAGAATCATTATGACACAGTCATTGTAGAGAGTTGGTCATTATTATCTCTGCCCTGTTGTTGTCAATTGAAGTGAAGCACTGTTGTACGCCTAAATGTAAGTCTCAATAAAACTAGTGCTTTTCTATTTGTGTTCGTTTTATTTATAAGTCTGTATCTAATCGCACAGCAGGTAACTAGTTCGTATGTCTCCATTGGTAACGCTCCCAGGAATCTGATTTCTACACAACATTAGAGGTAATTGATTTCGAGATAACCCAAGGAAAAGAGGTTACATTTTTATAGTTACGTATTTCATTTTCTCGCGTTCAGCGAGTGGCGCGGTCACCCATTTATCTATTCCCCCCCCCCCCCATTACAGCCGGTGCAGCCCTCAACGGCACGAGATAAGCTATAACGGCTCGGATGATGCGATCGTGAAATTCCCCGGCGGAATCTTTGCTTTTCTTATTATTTTTATAGCTTGCTTAGCCTATTACTTAGCTTAAGAAAAATTCGCCTGGCAGAACAGAAAAAATTCACCCGGCAGAAAGGCACTTCTCATGTTCACCGGCGAACTGGCACTTCTCGTATTCACCCGGCGGAGAGGGGAGGGGGCTAGTAGCCCTCCGATCTCTTTTGACTCTTAAAAAGTGAACAAGAACTTTCAATTTCCAATCAAATGAGCCCTCTCCGAAGTTTATACGATCATCCCTTCCATAAGAACTATATATGCCCCTAGAGAATTACTCATAACGCCTGCCTCCGGGCCCTGGCAGGTTCCGTCGACACAGGAATTTTTCTTATCTGACCTTTGAACTATTTTTAATGAAGTGGCTATTATAAAAATTTATCGGATGGGCTTGGGAAAAAGGGATGTGGGGGGGGGGGGCAATTACTCTCGGATATCTTTTGACTCTTAAAAATTGAACTAGAACTTTCAACTTCCAATCAAATGAGCCCCCTCTGGAGTTTATACGAGCATCCCTTTCATAAGAACCATATACGCCCCAGGACAACATTTAAAACGTCTATCCCCTGGGCTCTGGGGGCGTTTTTGTTATCTAATTTTTGAACAATTTCCAAAACACTGGCTATCTCAAAATTGGTAGCGGACGGGTTTGGGGAAAAAAGAGCGTGGGAGGGGGGCGGTTTAACTCTCTTGACTCTTAAAAAGTGAACTAGAACTTTCAATTTCCAATCGAATGACCCCTCTATGAAGTTTATATGAGCATTCCTTTCATAAGAACCATACATGCCCTTAGGGCATAACTTAGAACGCCTTCCCCTGTGCCCTGGGGGGTTCTATTGACACCAGATTTTTTTTCTTATCCGACCTTTCAACTATTTTTAACAAAATGTCTACCTCAAAATTTTCATCAGATGGGTTTTGAAAAGGAAGGCGTGGGGGGAGCTAACTGCCCTCGGATCTCTTTTGATTATTAAAAGTGATCTCAAACTTTCAATATCCAGTCAAATGAGCCCTCTCTAAAGTTTATAAGAGCATCCCTTTCATAGAAACAATATATGCCGCAGGGCATAACTTACAACGCCTGCCCCCAGACCTAGGGGGGGGGGGTTGTGACGAGTTTTTTGTTATCTGACTTTTGAGCAATTTTTAACTTAATGGCTATATCAAAATTTTTATTGTGTGCATTTGGGAAAAAGAGGCGTGGGAGGGAGGCTAGTTGCCCTCCAATCTCTTTTGACTTTTGACTCTTAAAAAGTTGGAACTAGAACTTTAAATTTCCAATCAAATGATCCCTCTTTGAATTTTTACGAGCATCCCTTCCATAAGACCCATATATACCCCAAGGCATAACTTACACACGCCTGCCTGCCCTGGGGGGCTGTGGACCCTGGTGGTTGTGTCGAAGGGGTGGGTCACTCTTTTGACTCTTAAAAAGGAACTAGAACTTTGGTTATATGATGTTTTGAAGTTAATGATACGAGCACCATATTATTTAACAAAATTTTGGTTAGCTATCTAGCTATACAATTTTTATTGGATGCATTTGGGAAAAAAAAGTTTGGAGGAGGGAGCTGTTACCCTCGAATATATTTCGACGCTTTAAAAAGTGAACTAGAACTTTCAATTTCCAATCAAATGAGCCCTCTCTGAAGTTTATACGAAAATTCCTTCCATAAGAACCATATATACTCCCAGGGCATAACTTATAACCCTTGCCCCTGAGACTGTGGGGGGAGTGTCCTGCTCAAACATATAATTTCCAGAACTTTCAAACTACGTTGAACAATCTGGCTATATCAAAATTTTGATTGGATGTGTTTAGTGAAATGGTGGGCGTGGAAGGGATGTCAGTTGCCTTAGAATCACTTTCGACTATTAAAAAGGGAACTAGCCATTTAAATTTCCAATCGAATGAGCCCTTTTCTGAAATTTCTACGACAAACGTTTGTTCCATACAAAACCTTATATGCCCCCAGGCCTAACCCTTTCCGTGAGGG